>VZSF01007523.1:319130-557897 GCA_013398295.1 Chionis minor | reverse complement strand
GTTTCTCATAATTCCCCCCCCCCCCCCGTAAATTAAACGGAAAAGTAGCACTGCAAGGCTTTCTTGTTCAAATTATGCAAAGTTGGTATTCATCTTTCTGCAATTTGGTGCACATCTAAGGAAGTTTGGCAAAAAGGAAATGATCACATATGGAGCAGAATCCATACTAAAAAGGGCTATCCCGTGTTTGCCAAAAGGAGCAACTTGCAAGTAGCACATATTTCCTTATCACTTAAAAAAAAAAATAAAAAATTAAAGAAACAAAAAAACAAAAAAGAGTTTCCCAGAGCAGGAGCACAGTTCAAAGGGCTGCTGTGCTCTGAGTCACTCTGCTGAATACGCAGCCTGCCTAGACAAAAAGACACACAAATGTCTGTACAGCAGCTAACAGGGGAGAGGGAATTGGAAAATTTTGGCACGGAAAGGGCAGCACTAATGTTCCCCGATGCTCAGATTTCTAAGCCCTGTGCACTTCTGCACTTAATTTATATATAATTTCTTCTGCCGTTTACCGGTGGGAGAAGCAGTAAGAGGAGATCCTTCTCAAAACCTGTGCCGGTGGGTAGGAAGAGGAGGAGGAAGGGAGAGGGGAGGCGGAGGAGGAGGAGAGGTGCCCACGGTAACCATGCTCCTTCCCTGGAAGACCTGGGCACCACCAGCCAGCTACGTGTTTTCTTTGCCTACTCTCAGCTCCAGGAGTCTGCAGGCAGCATCTCTTACCCACTCTTACTTATTGTGAACTTCTATTTTGTTCCACAATACACAAGTTCTTTGCAATTCCCTTTCAGCTGGGTACCGTGCTATGGGGTCTGCAAGTCCCAAAACAAACTAGACCAGAATCCAGCCTTACACCTTACCTCTGACCAATGCCTTTGTTATTTGCAGTAGATGAATGAAATGAAACGCCTGTCTTACTGAACGCCGCTCACTGTATTCCACTACAGAACCAAGGAAACATACCAGTTAGTGGCAGGGTGACACAGTTCACATCCAGCTTTGGCCTTTTTCTTTGCTCTGGCAATTCATGAAAGCCAAACAAAGGCTTTTTTTTTTTTTGAATAATTTTTACTAATGACTAAGATTCACACACATGGTTAATGTCTGCTACTTTGGAAACAGTGGCATTTGTAGGACTTGGCATTTGAGATGGCAGATGGGGTGGAAAGGAATTTGCCTCTGGGGTTAGGGCGCTACATCGGTCTCCTTTGCCCACTGCCGAACTATTTGCTCATTCCCTTCTAGTGTAGAGCAATAAAGAGGCTGCCATTTAGAGCATCTGAATCCAAGTTTTAGCACTTACTTTATTCTCAGAATTAGTGCTGTGTATAAACGCTGGTCATACTAATAGCAAAATACATTGCGAATACGTGCGGCACATTCAGGCCCTGGAGAGCCTCCAGTGTTAAGCGGTATCTCAGCTGCTGCGGCAGCTTTCTCACATAAGGAGGACACTTTTCTCCCCCCACGTGAAAGCCCAGAGAACGCACCCGTCTTTAAGCGCAGAATTAGCTAAGCAACTCACACATCAGACGGCAAAATAAACAATATTCCCAAGCTTGTTAAAAGCTAAATGTGGCACTTCAGAGAACAATGCACAAATGAATTTCAAGACTGTGTTACCCATAATACATGTTTAATCCTCCGGCCAGATGTAGTTTTAAAATTGTACAGAAAGTGAGGAGGTGATTATTAAAGGAGTGCGAACACATCCCAGCTCTAAAACAGACATAGATAAACTGACATATGCGCAGACATCTCAGATGGAGACTCAGCACAAAAAATCATTGGAAAAAAAAATCCCTTTGCATTCCTATATATATTTGGAACCGTTAGTTCCTCACTGCTGCAGTAGCATTCATTTCCTAAACTTCTGAAATCCTCTTTATCAGTGAGATTCTCATACACTCTTAAGAGAAAGTAATGGTAACCTATCACTTTTAAGACTACAGCTTTTGAAAACCAGACTGTCAGAATACTGCAGGATGTACAATAAAAAGCACACGAATGGCAGAGACTGGCTAGATGTTTTAATATGTTTCCAGCATCCACGATTCTATGATTAATTTGTTCTCTCTCATCCTCTTTTCAAAATGGCAGGAAAGCCTCTACCATTTCTGAGTTTAGCATTACTGTAAATTGAGATCCTGGCTCAATTTAGGGATTTCATTGCAACAGAAAACAGATTGATAATGATTATTATTATGAACATTTGTAAGGCAACAACTACGGCAATATTTGGCTTCTATTAAAAGGAAAATTATTCTCAAGTACCAAGAACAAATGTCCAATAATTTGTGTATAATCTCACTTTTACAAAATGAAGAAAGAGATTTTCTTTCCCAGTAGACTGTATGAAGTGTTGGTGGACTCAGACAAAAAAACCATCAGAGTAAAAGCACATCTCAAGCAGTTCCTGAACGTAGTCAAGAATCAGAAGAGCTGAACATTCACAAAGCTGTCTAAGTATACACAGTTCATTTGGCAACAGTACCTCCTGCTTAAATTACTGGTGATTTTCTATTACTTCTGCGTCTGAAATCTTACTGTCTGACCCTCAAAGAAATTAAAAGTTTTATAAATCTCTCAGATTGTCCTGCCATAACTGCCCAACAGTCTCTCTGGAAAAAATGAGGTTAGTGGGTCACTACTTTTAATAGATGGGCTCTTGAGCAAGACCCAGGTCATTTATAGTTTGACAGATTTTGGCAAATGTCCTTCATTTCGGAAGATATTCACAGTCTCCAGCACTAATAATTGTACTCACATCTCTCCGTGCCGTGTTTTAACTAAAAAGCAAGAAAAAGGCAATTCACAACTCAGTACAATCTTCTCTTCTTATTCATTACTGAAAGTAAAAAAAAATGTTTCTCAAAGAAGGGAAAAGGCAAAAAGTGGTAGATTGGAATGCACGGAGATAGCTCTTTTTGTGCCTTGAAAATTTCCAAGTTCTTCTTCCTCATTATCTCTACAGAAGCATCATGTATTTGAGCAGCTAGGGTGAAAAGCTGCTGCTGAATATTGGTATATCCCCCAGCAATTATTTTACAATGGCTCTCAGTTCACTTGCATTGGCCACATTCTAGAGAAGCGCCAGCACACTGATCAAGAACCCACGTGATGGCTCATTTAACCTGCTCTGCATATATGAGGTCACTTTATGTGTAAAAGACAGCATTCTTGTGACATTAGTATATTTGAACTCAGCCATTTCCCTGAAAACAATCCATTGATCAAAGGGATTACATGGTTAACTTGGGAGCCTTTGTCTCTCACTCTAGATTTAACAGTTTTGTAAGATGCACATTCTGGTAAAGAATAGAAATTAATAATAAATAAAGAATACCTTTCTTAATCTGCTAAGATTTTATTTTCGAGCTGAACAAGGAAGAACAGAATAGACTAATGAGGGACAGAACCAGCCTTTACATAATTTCAAAGACTGTTTTTATCCTACAAGGATTTTTTTTTTTTACCAGTTCTTTCCCTTTTCAAATGCATTTAGAAAATACACTCTATTTTTTAACCTTTAGTGCAACAGTTTATCCTTGAAGAAATGCTACTAGATCTACTGGCTAGCATTTTTGCTAGTAGATATACTGTTAGACCTGATAGGCTGTTTCAAAGAAGCCATATTTAAATCAGAAATGGGGATGATTCTGCTTTAAACTCTGCTTTATCTATCCATACACTTCTCTTACTATTGCCTTTATACCAAGGCAATAGTATTGATACCAAGGATTTTGATTTGCTGCACCTAGTTTTGAAAGACTTCTACAGCGTTACATTTGGTGCAAGTGGGTCACGGTTTTCTAACACGTTCCATTATCCCAGAGCATGGAGTTAATTTTTGCAAAGGGTACCCTGTCATCTCTGATATCGCAACGGATCATAAGCCCTGAGAGGTGCATGCAGTAGTGTTTGTTTGATCAGTTAAGCGTTTGACATTATCTTCTAAATGTTATCTCTTCTGCTCCCTCAAATTCTGGAAGTGTGTAGCTGCAAAAGAGATCATCTGTTCCACCCTCCTGTCTCAAGACAGAATCGACAGTATTCTAATTCATCTAGAAGCTAATTCCCTCCTTAAAGACCTCTAATGATGCAGACCATATAAGTTGTTCCAGAGCATCACTCTCCTTGTCCCAAACTGATTCCAAGTACAGAAGTAGAGGGTTTTTGAAAGTCAGAATGCTCATATGATGCTGCAAAGTTGGATCCATTCATTCCTCTAGTAAAATGAACTGTTTGTTTGACATTACAGTTCCAAAAATATAACTGCCTGCATTAGAATTCCTATTCCTTAATTCTTTTTATAAGTGCTGCTCTGTGAAATCATTTGTGACTATGTTGATTTTGAGTAATTTATTATCGCTTGCACCACCTTCCCTTTCTCTCTTAATATTCTCGGTTGATTTTTCTCCTTTGGTAAGAGGACACCAGAAATGCCTTTGAAAGAAAGTGCTGAAAGACTCAGCGGTCTTTGCAATCTTGTTATTTTTCCCTTCCTGTTTCAGGGCAAGAACCATACTCCATACCTATATCTTCCTGGCGAGAATTTTTGTTGTTGTTGTTGAAGTTTCAAGGGTGAGAAACTAAATTTTCTTCTCCTCCCAATAGAAAAAAAAAAGCCATTATATGGAGGTAAAAGTAACGACAATTTCCTGCAGCAGCATAGTGAAAAGAAGATGGATATATAAAAGAAGTAGAAAAAACCCAACAGTAAAAGATAGCTTAAGTCTATTAACAATGGACTGATGTAGCATCTTCATTTTATCTATATGTCTAATGAACATTTAAAGACAGAGATCAAATAATTACTCATGGCAACCATTTCTTTAGTAATAGCTCTGTGTGTGGTGCCATACAAATAAATGTGCAAATACAAATAACACTATTCCTGCCCTAAGGCCTTTTACAGCCTTATGGATAGAATTTTAATCTATATGTTTAAGGGTTGCACAACGTTTAAGGCTTTGTTTGCAATCATAGAGGAAGAAAGGATTGGTGCTGCAAAATGAAGAGTAGTACTTTAGAAAGCAACAAGTACTTTGCCTCAGAGAAGAAATCAAGACAATCCTACTGTCTTCTAACCCAGACCTGTTTTATCCCATGTCCAACTTGGTTTTATGATTTGCAATTTTCTCCTTCGTCCTTTCCCCTCTGTAGCTATGCACAGAGGATGGAATGCACTTTCCATCTCTAACAAGACTGCAGCTATTTCTCATTTCTCCCTCTCAGTCTATCTGTTCCCAGATTCCCTTTCAACACTGTCTCTACAGCAGTATGTCTGATGAACACCCTACTTCTTTCCATCTTCTGCCTTGGTTAAGATTGTATTGGGATATCGGAATCTTAGACTAATTAAATGACAAATACACAACTCTGCTTGTACCAAAACTCAGCTATCCCTGCTTCCCTGATGCCCAGCTCCTCCGTTCAAGTGCAGCCTGGATAAAACAGCTCTTACACCCCCTTCAGATCTTACTTAAGACTACTTCTACTTCTCTTGTTTAACCTTTCAAAAGCACAGCATTTCCTATCCATCCCCACAACTCAGATCACACTGTTAATTGCAAAACAGTACTCATATCTAGTCAGAATGCTGTTCCCGAACAGTATTTCCTTTCCGTTGCCTTGGCCACATGATGTCTGTTTTCACCTGTCTCTGTGGAACGAAACACATTCTTTGTCCTCACTTCCACGAAATACTTCCTTCCTCTTCCACTCACTACCATGAGGTCCGCTGTATCTTTCCCTGATACATAAGCCAAACCTCCAACTCACACTTCTGACATTTTCAGAAACCTGTGGCTGTGCTTTCTGCAGCGCCCCTCAGACTTCTGATATACCCTCCAACAGCACCCACAGAGCTACCTCTTCTTCACAGCATCATCATAGAATTGTAGGGGTTAGAAGGGACCTCTGGAGATCAGCTAGTCCAACCCCCCTGCCAGAGCAGGTCCACCTACAGCAGGTTGCACAGGATGGCATCCAGGTGGGTTTGGAATGTCTCCAGAGACAGAGACTCCACCACCTCTCTGGGCAGCCTGTTCCAGTGCTCTGCCACCCTCACAGGAAAGAAGTTCCTCCTCACGTTTAGATGGAACTTCCTGTGTTCAAGTTTGTGCAAACCCAAATCTCCCCCTTCTGATACGGCTTTACATTTGGTTGTTGCTGGCATGCTGAAACCAATGTACATACCACATTGACTAAATACTCTCTGCTTGCTTAAGCATGTTGTCTGTCTGCATTCAGCTCCTCTGTGGTTTTTTTCCAGTCATGTCCTCATAGCAACACGTGGCTGCTAAAACAGCAGCAGAAACAGTTATGAAAAAAGAGAAAAGGTTTTAAAAACACTTAAATTTTAAATATTTTCCCTGCAAATCTAAATAAAATTGTGTGGAAATACATTTAAAAACACAAGCATCCTATGTACAATGCCTGTATCTAATCTATAGATGAGGTGACAAAACACTGAGCATTTAGTCCTGCTTTAAGGTGAAATCGCTGTATAAATACAAAACTCTTACATAGACTTCCAGGACGATATTACAGTGGTTAACAATTAAAGTCAACAAATATCTAAATAATGGTTTCACATTTCTGTGATTCAGCCTGTAAGTCACTAAAGCTAACTTAGCTAGACTAATTAAATGAAGTTATCATAAATTTACTGTACTATTACAAGTACTATTACTACTATCATAGAATTAAGACTCCCACCTCCCAAGAAAATATATGCCCATTTACACTTCCCACATGTAATGAAACATGGACTTTTCAATTATTGTGGGGTTTATCCCTGTGAGTTGTAAAAACACCAGCCCAAAATACTAGATTCAGGCCTGGAAAAATTGTTATCTGAATCTGAACTTTGCATTTAGTGTTCGTCTGTGATTAATGGAAAAATGGAAACTAAATTCATTTTTGTCCTGAATTCACACACTATATAGTTTGAATAGCTGTAGTATGAACTCTCCCTTCAGAGAAAATATACTATAAAATGTACATTGCTACTAACCTCTGCTGCAATCTTGTGGCAACAAAAGTATATTTTATGTTCCGAGTTAGATTGGATTCCGGCTTTCCAAAAGTGGAAGGAAAAGGCAGTAATCTACTTTTCTACTCAGTTTTCAAGGTCTGATAAAAAAGTTGTAACAGGACTGTGACTAGGCTAAAATAAACATAGATAGCAAGGCATTGTTAGGAAAAAAAATCAAATATGGCTTTTGTAAGTTTGTTGGGAAAATATCACTTGTGATAAAATGTCTCCTTTTTGGGGGCAGAAGATGCCTGGAGAGAGGGACGGGAAGACAGCCTTTAGTGATTCAGGCTGGCGACACTCGACAGTGGAGTGCGCCTGAGGATTAGCCAGGTGGCACAGGAGCCATCACATGAGGAACATCTACATGGAGCTGCTGGTCGGATGTGCTCTTTTGAAGACTTAGCCTAAAAGTAAGAATTGGATCTTTTGCAATCCCCAACTGTCTTAGTTGTGTGGAAGGAAGGTTGGGAAAGGCCGTGCAGCGCAGCAGCGGATGCTCTGGCTGGTGGTGACACCAGGGCAGGGAGGAACCAAGCTCCTGCCCAGGCACCCCAGGCACTTCTGCACCGCCTCACCAAAAGCCCACCAGTGCCCGAGCTGGGAATGAGAACCACGCTGATTTGCTGTCATAAAGACTACATAAAACTCCAAAAATCTGGTTTTTCCTCAGGTGTAGGCTGTTATTTTGATATGTGTGAGAGATTCTAATGATACAGACAGAGGCAATCTGCAGATTTCTGAGGGCTTCCCATTAACCTTTTCATCATCTCCGTTTCCTCAGCGAGGCTTCTCGAGGCAGCAGCTAAGAAAGGAAACGCTGCCAGTGTAGCTGTATGAAAGCTGCCCTGCCGTGGATCCGCACGGGACGCTGATCATCAACGTTACAGCTTAAAAGACTTGTCTTCTCTGCAGGGAAATGCAGCTGGAGTCCTTCAGGAGAAAAACGTTGCAAAGTTTCTACTTCTCTGTGTGGATTTTCCTCAGCTGATGCATTGTCTGAATTCTTCTCAGGTTGTACTTCCTGCTGCTTTTGAAAACTGCTATGGAAATGTTTTTACACAGCACAAATGATGATCCAGAGGAGAACACTGAATCGGACCCACCATTAGCATTCTCCTATTAAAGAACGTGATCAAATGCCTTGTTTTGTATTATTCCATCCTTTATTTGGAGCAACAAAAATAACTGAACCTAGCTACACTATAAAACTATTGAATAAAACTATAACTAAAAAGAATTTGTCTTCATAAATTTAGCCACACATTGGGCAGATGAATTGTGACCTTGCTCATTTTATATTTTTTCATTTTTTCATTTTTCTGATGTTTAGACAAAGCATTTCATATAACTTTTGTTAAAGAAAAAGGCCTCTGACATAAACCAATGAAAATTCAAGATGAGAACTTTTGTGCCCAGTCTACAGGGCGCTAACATTCCATGTCATTCCCTTTTTCCCATGCTGTTTTCTCAGTCACAATTCCAGACCCATTTTTAGACTGAAGTGATAATGATGCTTTTCACGTTTTCTGGTTTTGATATGTTTAAAGATAATTCTTAAGGTGATAAGAACTGTTGATCCCTCAAATTTAGAATGTGTATATATATATATTTTCATTAAAACCTCTATCAAAATCCAGCTGGTATTGCACCAATGAACTTTTGCTATTGGACTATAACACTTCTGACCTAAGGTGCTGTGAAACCGGACAATGGCACTTTAGGTTCAGCTCCACAAAATTATAACTTGAAAAATATGTATGTTATGTTTTTAACCTGGCACTATGCTGCGGAGACCCAAATTGTCCTAAAAGAGATGCTGAAGTACTATTTGTATATCTAAGTCCATATGCAGATTTATTCTATTTTAGGGCGTTCATACACTGCATTTATTTCCAACTGTGAAGCGTATACCCAATTCTCCTCCACGAGGAGATTCAGGTGACTGGGAGTTTGGCTTGCACCCCTTTCTACTCTTCCAGGCCATAAGCCAACATTATAAGCTGCATTTTTTACTTTTCTGAGTCATCCAGATAAAAGGAAAAAACAGTAAAATTCCCTGCACTGTGCACCACTCAGATAACAAACAGACAAATAAATATAAGCAAAACAACATCAATCTTTATGTATACATTAAAATGAAGGTACAGTCTTTCAGATCCCACGTGTTCCATTCCTTTTCCTCTTTTCCTCTGTCCTGTCCTTACCCTGTTTTTTGCCCTCTAAAAGCAAGCTACCCCCTCCTCTGTACGCCTGCAGTCACTGATGCTATTCTTATTTCAGGAGAGAGGCTCTCACTCTCTCTGCCTCCCCAGTAAGGACAACACCGATGCCCTAAATATTCTTACTTACAGCTTTCAAACAGGGGGAGGTTCACCTTCTCCATCTAACCCTGTCGTGCCTCCCTCCCTGCCCTGGACCAGGATCTTTCCAACCTCCAGCAGATGCAGGGGGACGGACCGCCTTTTTCCTTCTATAACCTTAATTGTCAAATGGCTTTGTGGGACTCCGGGTGGGTAAAAAAGCAGCAGAATTAAGGAATTACAAAAAGGACATGCGGCGCTAAGCTTGGATCGATGGCTCCGGCAAAACTCCTGGGCAGCGGCGGCTGCGCAGCACCCTGGCAGCTGGACGCTGCGGTGCCCAGGCACATCTGCCTCCCCACCGGGCTCTGCCCGTGCCCGCACTGCAGCGCAGGAGCCTGCTGCAAAGGAAGATTGCCACAGGGAATAAAAGAAAAACCTGAGGGATAAAAATGGATAGCTTCCAATTAAAATTACCATACTGTAATTTTGTTAGTTATCAGTGACAGACTAAAGTACATGGCAGCTTAACTGACAAGAAAATGTCCTTTTGGGCATAATACAGCATACAGATCTTTGACTTTTTAGCATGCAGTGTCCAGATGGTACTTCTTTGCTTCATGTTGTGATCAGGAGGCAGAAAGGCCATTTCGGAAACAGTGGCAGTGAAAGCCAGCATAGATCAGAGGCACACGAGGCCGCCTGAATGTACGAGGATGTATCGTATCATTGCAGGTAATCCTCACATGAGGGTACGTACGGTGGGAAGGATATTTTCTAAAGCTATTTGCTGGAGACACTATCAAGTGCACTTAGAGCAGCGGTTTGTGTAGCTGATTGGAAACCTACCCTGCTGCTGATGAATGCCCGTTAAGACGAGCAACATTTTATTTACGAGATGTAAAGAAAACTGATCGCCGAATAATAAAATGTTCCACTAGATTCCAGCATACTATATTAACTTAGGAATGCTATTGTATATTAAAAAGTTATGCCCTCTTCATTTTTTCCCGCAGTCTTTACTTTAGAGACATGCACAATGCGCTTCCCCCCCACCCTACAGGAAAGATAATCTTTCTTCTTCGGCGCAGCACAAATCCTGCGGCTAACTCCCCTTGTGAACCTGAGTGGTATTGACATGGGGGTGTAGAGTCAGGCAAAAAACCAGGCATCTTCTGATGAAACACATAAACTACACACATTCAAGAACAAAACAAAAATCTTCTAAAAGCCTGTGTGTAAGATAAGACTGCCTTGGGGGCAGCTCGAACTTGCGGTCTTGGCCATTTACGCAGGATTTTACAGAGCCATCTATTACAGTATTCAACAAAAAGAAGTACTTCAAAAAGCTTCCCTTTTTTTCAGTTGGAAGTACAATAATTTGTAAGTCAAAATTTGGAAGTGTTCCCAGTTTTTGGCAGTAAAATGATAATACTGGGCATATCATTTTAAAGTGGAATCTCATGGAAGTTAATTCAGACGACAAGGTCACTTTTAGACATTTTTTTTCCCTTATGTTTTGGACTGAAAATAATTCCCAAATCCTATTATTTGAAGCAGGGGTACTTACCATAGCAATCCCTGCCTCCCCTGATACACATGCTACCTCTGAGATAGAGTGCCTTAAAAAAAAAAAAACCCTCACAAGAATATATACCATGAGCTTCAGAATTTTTTAAGCAAAGCAAAGAAAAAGTTGTACACCAAGCAATCATATAGTGCACCTTTGTACTGCCTGGTTTTAACATGAACTTTTCAAAAGTGTGAGTTTTCCTCTTTTGTGTAAAAAAAACTGACTTAGAAGAAAAGGAGGAAAAAGACTCAGGGCTCTTTTAACGGGTAAAATGGAGCAGCAACTTCAGTAAAACTAAAGATCAACTCAAATCTATTTTGCCCCAGTGTTTCCTTGTCCTATCTTACACCTTAACCTTAGGCCGTGATGCCCTGAACCTGTAAGTACTACCGCATTATTATAATTAAAACACAAAACCAACCAACCAAACCCAGCAATGTGTTTGTAGAGAATGGGAGGCTTATGGGAAATCCTGATTAAATTACTGCCACCAAAATAAAGAGGCATGTGGGGCTCAGAGAGATCAACTTATCTCTAGATAAGATTAAATCAACTCACACAGAACTGAGATATCCATGAGAAGTATCACAGGTATAAAATCATACATGTCATGGAAATATCTCTGAAGAGCATTTATTTCTTCGGTTTTTATTTGGAATAATTTGGTTTGAAAGTGCAAATCTCCAATATTTTTGGAGTAAAGCCTCAAAGTCCATTTATACTAAATTTTCCCTAACACCCTTTCCTCTTTCTCTCACATTTTCTTTTGCACATAAACCCTGTCCACATTCTATAAGCTGAACACTGTGATATACTATCAAAATGCAGACTACATTTATCTAGAACAAAGTATAAACATTTCCAGTGTGTGTACTTAAGATTCATTTGCTTGCCAAATGGCTTTGTCTCCTTCCTTGGTTATTGTCAGAAGAAAGCTTTTTGATTCAAATGACTGGATTCCTCAAGCTCAGGTACTGCTGATAATAGAATTTATGACAAGCTAGAAAGCAAAAAGTGATCAGAGACCCTTTTTAAAATGCCATCACGCTGCTGACTTAAGGTATGACTGAGAGACCAGATATAAGACTAAACACACATGGGCTTGTAGGAGATTGCCTGGACCACTATGCTCCGACACATATGCCAAACTCCTGCCGATTTAAAAGCAAATTTTCAAACCCACCTGAGAGCACAGTTTGTAGAGGAGTATTAAAGATTTAAGTATCACCGCTATCTTCAAATAAATGCACATTTTTTTCTGCAGAGGGCTATTCCTTTTTTTTTTTCCCCCCTATAGCATCTGTTCTATTGAGTAACAAAGCAAAACAAAACAAAGTGAGCGAGCAAGCAAATAGCAACAAACCCTTTATTCTTTAAATTCCTCCTAGCGTTGTGCCTCTCACTAACTAGCTCCTACTTGCAGCCTCTGCTCTGTTTACTGTTGTTTGCTTTGTTTCTCTGGAAGCACTTCGGTACATGACAGATAGAACAAAAAGAAGAAAAGTGAATTCAGAACTGCAAGAATCCGGTGTAGAGCATATCTAATGGCCATCTGTATAAATGCTTAAAGAAAGCAGAAAAGCACAAAACTAAAAGACACTTTCTGCGATCTCTCCCTCCCTCTGCCATGTGTCATTTACGCATATGAATCCAATGCATCTCGGAGATGATTATCTGGCAGTGTCCTACTAATCTGCTCATCAGTTACAGGACAGACAGGCACATTTTAAGTATATCAGTTCCTCTGCGAGTCTGAGTTAAACTGAAGCCATGAGAGATAGAAGACAAATACATTAAGCCAGTGCAATCCTAAAAGATGATAAAAGCTTACGTGATCCAGGAGAACCCCAGAGCCTAAACTAGCGAACTTTAAAACAGTAAATGTTAAAATAATGCAGCAAAATATCTCCGTTAACTATTTTCTTCTTTGAATTTTTTTTCCATATTAATACACAACAGGAACACATTCAGTATATTTAACACAACAGTACAGATGGAAAGAATAACAACTGAAACTAATTCATTTTGATTTCTGCTTTACAAATAAGAGAAAGACTTGGTCTTCTCTGAAAGATTTATGAGGCTTCCCACCATAAAGGAGCCTGGATTACAGCTATGCTTACTTTATAAAATGAAATTCTGCCATTATAGGCAAGAGTTCATGGCTGTAATTATTTCAATGCACTTCCCAGTCAATGTGTCTTACACAGCTGAGCCAAACCCTCTCTTACATATGCAGGTCATTTCATAAGAAGTCTAAGAGCTTCAACAACTTTGTGTGACCTTGCATTGAATAACACTGGAAAATTGATTTGGCTCTAGTAATAAAAGACCGTCTGCATTATCTGCATTCTAATTATAATTAATATAACCAGGATAACTGCTGTATTATTTACGATTAGAGCTATGGTGAGCACAGTGTAATAATAATCTGCTACATAATTTTTTATTGATCTGATGGCTTTATTGCAGAAAAAACAAAATGCTACACTGCTGTACTACTAAAATTGCCTTTCTAGACATGTCTGTTTAGAGGAAGAATGTTCATTTAACATTTCTTTTATCTCATCAAATTCCCATAGATTTTAATATCAGAGAGAGTATGATGCTTGCTTGCACGCTTGCTTTTTCTTTTTGTTTTTTTTTTTTTTTCTTGGCAAAAGGAAGACAAAATGGACTGATTAATGTACCCATACGTTCCATTGTTCATTTCCTGGGAATCATTCATTCCTTGCAACTCTTTAGCAATTCCAACACATCTCGTTAACAGAATTGGGCTGTACCCCAAGAATGTATAGCTCTCCATTTCAATAGAAAACTTAACATCTTTTTTTTAAAAAAAAATAAATTGTAAAATAATTAAAACTTGACAGAATTAATTTCATTTCTTCTCAAAATACTAAGCCATCACTTAGGAGGCTAAATTGCTGTTCAATGATCTCACATTTGAACTCCTTTTTCTAAATTCTGGTTAAACGGAATTTAAGCACTCTTAATTTAGCAAAAAACATCTGTAAACTGGTGTGTTTTGGCAAAAACTAAGTATGTGGTGGGAAAGCTTAAGGCAGTATTTGTAGTAATGCAATAAAAAATCTGAAAATTATGGGATTTTGCAATATCAACATAAAGTTTAGAAACTGGATGAATGGGAAAAAATAAGACAATGCTTTTCCAGAAAGCAATTACAAAGCTTCAAACTCTCTAATGCCAAAATAAAATTTCTTATAAGGTTTGTTCTTTTTATAACACGATACTACCTATATTTTCTGATCTTTACTTGATTGCAAGTGAAATAATGAATAACTTGTATAGATGAGCTCGTTATTAGACTTCAGAGTTAATATTTACAAGTATGAATCTTGAGAGTTTATTCTTAAAACTTGTTTCCATCTGCATCAAGACAATATCAGAAATTAATTATAATGTAAGACAGAACAAATGCCTATCATATATTTATAGGAAATTTACAGATATTCATGATTACATATTATGTTATTAATAATAGGTGTGCTGATGTTATGGTCTGTGAAAGAAAGATAAATTCTCACTTTCTTATTCTTTCCCTGCATGTTTTCATCTCTGCAGTCTGTGCTTCTGCGTGATGTTTTCATGTGTTTATAACAGCTTCTACACTCCTCCTTTATAGAATTGATTGCATTTAAGCCCTGCTGATTCCTACCCAATTATGTTATCTCAATATATTATTTTATTGTCATTTTTTAGAAAGAAAAAACAATCAAACAAAATTCTTGCAGCTGCACAGGTATTTAGCTCTCATTTGTACTGCTCTCAAGAGTTATCAATTTAAATTCAGTGATTTGCCATTGAAACACAGGCTTGAAATAACTTGAAATAGCTCCCATTACTAAATCACACGATCATCCCACTAGCGCAAGGTTTAAGCAGAACACTTATTTTCCTCCCCAGGATCACCTGCGACTTCTCCGCTCCGCGATCCCTACGTTTTTCATTCTTCTAATTGCTCCATGTCTCGTAAGTCACAAAACCCCAAGTCTCCCTCCCACAGCATGACGTACAGAACCAGTCTCTTCCTTCCCACCATGAGCAAGCACTAGACGTGATGTTCAGAAGACCGCCTTCTAGGGCAAGCACGTCAAGGACTAAGCAGCTAGCTACCCCAGTGTTTTTAGGTGTGGACGTGGCTGCCATCTCTGGATACCAACCATTTACATGTGAAAAGATGGAAAATAAAAATACCACTGGAGCTTGTTATTACTTCAAAAAATAAATTTGGGATTGAGATCCATGTTAAGAGTTGGTCTCTACATCTGTATGGAGGCTGGAGATACGTGCTTCGCCAAAATATTCTACCTGAATGCAATCAAAGGAAATATGTAGGTAGTCTACAGATTGCTTTGGTTTTCTGCATGAGGATTTCCTGGAGAGCAGTGTTCCATTTTATTTTCCTTAGAAGACAAACATGCAAGTGCGCTTACACTTCTGTGAGAGGGACAAAGATGTCCAGTATGGTGGTACTCAGAAAATCTCTTGTTCCCTGATTTTATTCCAGTCTCAGTTGTGAACTGGCAAAATTATGACATGTACAAATAGGATACTGGGAAGGATAGAGGTCAGAATCGCAACTAGAGACTTGACATAGTCTGCCATTTCGGCAGTTCCACTGCTGCCAATTTAGAATCATACAGTCATAGAATCATTTCGGTTGGAAAACACCTTTAAGATCATCGAATCCAACTGTTAACTGAACACTACCAAGTCCACCACTAAACCATGTCCCTAAGTGCTGCATCGACATGTCTTTTAAATACCTCCCGGAATGGTGATTCAACCACTTCCTTGGATAGCCTGTTCCAGTGCTTAATAATCAGTGAAGAATTTTTTCCTAATATCCAATCTAAACGTCCCCTGGTGCAACTTGAGGCCATATCCTTTTGTCCTATCACTTGTCATTTGGGGGAAGAGACCGACCCTCACCTCACTGCAACCTCTTTTCAGGCGATAAGGTCTCCCCTCAGCCTCCTCCAGGCTAAACAACCCTGGTTCCCTCAGCCGCTCCTCATGAGACTTGTGCTCTAGACCCCTCACAAGCTTTGTTGCTCTTCTCTGGACACGCTCCAGCACCTCAGTGTCTTTCTTGTAAGGAGGGGCCCAAAACTGAACACAGTATTCGAGGTGCAGCCTCACCAGTGCTCAGTACAGGAGGACGATCACTTGCCTAATCCTGCTGGCCACACTGTTCCTGATACAAGCCAGGATGCTGTTTAATTTAAAATTTAGATTTTCCTTCACTTGGCTTTGGCTAGATGTGCTCAGAGATGTCCATTCAGGTTGAGCACTGATTTCAATGAATTTGGATGGATGCAAGAAAGGATGTATCTTGGCACCTGGGATTATTCCAGGGGGCCTGCTGCAGTATCTGCTTTTATTATATTCTAATCTACCTACATCAGCATTTTGGGGGGTTGTATGAATACTTCCTTCACTGAGAACATTTGAGGGTTTTTTTGCTTGAAACAACTTTGTAAAGAAGACAACGAGAGTATCTTATGCCTATTTTTCTTACAACCAAACAAAACTGTCTTATGTCTTCTGAATGGAGAGATGCCAAAATTCCTTCTTTCTTCATACAATGTTCAGCTGATTGCTGTGCGATTTGTTTTCAAATGTCCTAAGATATTTTCTTTGTTATTATGTAATATCAAAAAAGGAACTATTGAATTATTTGTTTTTATTATATGTGGTCATGGCCTATTATAAATAGAGGCTGGGTTTTCATGACACCTCAATTACTTCTACGTGCAGTGGATCCATTTATAAGAAATAACAGTTCTGTAAACTCATCCTGGCTCTGAAAGTCAAACTGCATTCATTCTATATCACTCACCACTGAGTATGGTTGTTTCTGAGGACCAAATTTTTTTTTTTTTAAATGGCAGCCATTCAAGGCATTCAATGCCCTCAGTAGGTTGTACTGATCTAAAACTGCTTGGAATTACAAAACTGTTCTGAGGAGGATACATCTGAGTAAAATTCAATTGCCTCTTTCTTAGCTGTATTGAAATGAGAGAGTAAACTTTTTTCCCAGCAAAGCCTACAGATTTAATTGTGAATGCAGACGTGATAAACAGATTATTAACCAGCCAGGTATTATTGTTAAAGCTGTTCTCTTAGCAGAGCTATATATTAAATCTATGAGAGCCTCATAAGCCATATATTATCCTTAAATATGTCAAATGAAGCACAAATGCATTATTTTGGTTACAGTAGCCCCACTTAATTTTCTTGTATTTCTGCCCATTTCTGAAACATCATCTCTGAGGTTACAGCTTTAAGTATGTTGTGGTTTAACCCCAGCCAGCAACTAGGACCCACAGCCTCTTGCTCACCCTCTCTTCCCCCCTGAAGAAGGGTAGGGAGAAGAGGGAGAAAAGGAGGGGAAAGGGAAAAAAACCCCTCAGGGATTGAGATAAAGACAGTTTAATAGAACAATAATGGAAAAGGAAAATAACAACAACAATAACAATAATGGTGGAATACTACAAAAGACACAAGTCACTGTCTGCACCTGGTGAATTGGTTGCCCAGCCCAACTTGAGCAGAGATTGCGGATTCTCCCTGTCCCGGCCAACCCCCATTTATATACCGAGCGTGATGTCTATGGTACAGAATATTCCATTGGCCATTCCATTGTTCTGTCTATGCTCCTTCTCAGCTTCTATGGGAAGCTGAAAAAAGTCCATCACTTAGAAACAACTTAAACAACATGCATCATTGACATTCCTTTCATACCAAATCTGAAAACACAGCATTAACTCTGTCTCAGCTGAAAACAGTACAACACAGATAAAGATAACATTTAGGATATGCTAAAAAATACTCTGGAAATTCTGGAATCATGGGAGAAATTCAATGAATTAAAAGTGATGATTTTGTTTGACTGTAGAGGAAGTATTAGAATAGAAAGATGAACAGATACTGGAAAAAAAAATCATCTGACAATCTTCAGTAACCATGTCTGCTAATGCTATGTTTTCAAACTGTTTACCTCAGAAAACCCCAGGCTTTTAGTTTATGTTTATTTAACCACAACCAATTCATTATGAAAATAGTGCTTCAAATTTTGCTAAGCCCTTGTGAAATCTGAGTTTCATTTTTCCCCATTCTTTCAGCTCATGCAAAGGGATGCCACTGTCAGGCTGCAATGGGGATATATTCTATGTGTTACAAGAGAGATATACTGCAAAATCTTTCAAAATATGTGCTGTTATTAAGAAAAGTGGAGGGTGCAGCACCATCCTCGCAAGCCCTCCTACCTCATTTCCAAGCTGGGCTTCATTGGACATTATTGTTCAGAATATTCACTTCCACTAAAGAAGAGACAGTTCTGAATTTTTCTACGCCAAACAGAGAGGCTGAAAAAATAAAATTTGCTGTGATGTCTTCTTGTAAATGTAGCTTATGGAAAAAAAATTTCTGGACAAACACAGCAGCAGCAAGGTAAAACACCTATTTTCTTCGGCCCCTTCACTTAGTTGATGGCTGAACTTCAAAGCCTACTTTTGGACTATTTAAAATGCTAATATGATTAATAACAGGGAATTACTTTTTTACACCAAACTACACAAGGAAATTAAATTAAAAACCCCCTATGCTAATGCACTGTAAAGGTTGCAGTTACAAATCACAGATCTGTTCATGGATATTTCATGAGCAGAAAAAAGGCTAAATTTGTCAGATAAATTATTCATTGTGAATTATTTGCTCAGCTCTATACTTTGCATGTGTACTGTATTTATAAATTTAACAGGGATTCTGGTGGTACCTCGGAAAGAAGCACAGTGCAAATTCTGCATATTCCGCTGCAATTTCCAATTTGTCTCACCGTATGTGTTCCGCGGGTGAAATCCAACCCTCCCACACAATAGCTGGTATCCGAGGCTTTCCACGCTGCTATGAACCCCCCCCCCACTCTCCTGCCGAAAGCAGGCCGGCCTGGCAGCCGTGGCCGCCGTCCCTCCCCTAGGCCGGGTGTGAAAGACACCTGATCCGGGCAAAGGCAGGCACATTTTTAACAAGGCATAAGGCTGAACTGGCCGCTGGGGCTCGTCTGCGGTGGGTGCGTGGCCACGCGAGGCGGCAGAGCGGGATGGAGGGGAGCGAGGGTGGCCTGGCCGGCCGCTCTCCTCACCCCACAGCCTCCCTGGAGGGCACCTCGCCCGGCAGCAACGTACCCCACAACTACCGCTTGTTTAAGCTCATGCCAACCTCGGTCTTCAGGACAGTTTACAAAAAAAAGACAATGTGTTAAGTCTTCTTGATTCAGATGAAGCGAAGTGAGAGATCTGATGTCAAGATGGCAGAGGAAACCTGAAAACCATCACTGCACAACACAGTGTCTCCTCCAGTGGGTGACTCCGGAGAGAGGAGGAAAATCTCTCTGAACAACAACGCCAACATGAGCATTAAATGACCAACAACCAACCAACCAACCAAACTGTTGCCGTCACACATCAGTCAGATCTCTCCAATATCTTAGGAGAAAAGAAGTGGAACGGTATCAGTATCGCTTTACAGGTGACCATTAAAACATGCTATAACACATAATTGTACACGATTGGCAAAAGCGGAATGTCTAATGAAGGGCAAACAGCGCTTTTAGGGCCAGATAAACATTTTCTGCTTTGGCAGGGCCGCAGAGCCAAAGTGGGGAGATGCTTTGGCAGTATATTGCCTGCACACTTTTATCCTTTCGGCTGCTTAATTTCTAGCAGAAGTAACTTGAACAGGACTACAGTTTAATACACTGAGGCTTACACAGAAGGTATTATTTTCTCTTTGACAGGGTCCAGTGCTATTTTTACGCTGCTTGATAGAGAGCCGCTGTTAGGCCTGGGGGAAGGAATTGTGATTCTTTAAGTAGGGCTTGCCTAACAGCAGCTTCCTCCCTCCTGCCACTTCAGCCACCTCCTCCGATCCAGGGGACGCCTGCCTCTCTTTTTACTTTTACAAACACACGTCGTTAACTGTCTCTTCGGTAACCCACCTAACGAACCCCAGCTCGTTTGTGCGGGACGCCTAACTCTGACACCAGCCGCTCTGTTTGTTAGTCCCTTCCTCCCCACTCCAGCGCCCAGCCTCCCTGCCTCCTCAATCACATGTGTTGTTTCTCATTTAAATGAACAGTTGGATTCTTTTATTTCTTACAAGTGCTGGATTCGCCTTATCGCCCTCATTCCTTTGGGGGTTGCCAATTGGTTTTATCCACGGATGTATCATTTCTCATGCTTCCCTTTTTTCTTACAAAGAGAAAGAACCACTTCGTCAACAAGCCTCTCTGGAGTGGAAGATTAAAAACCTAGACATCACCTACCTTGCAGCGCTACTCCCAACTGGGTTGTGTAAAACTCAATTAAACTTGTCCCCATTGAATACTGCATTACAGTACATTAAACAGAAAATTCTTCAAGCGTGATGACAAAGCTTGAAACCTTGCCTCAAAGCTGTTCCTTGTAGCTTTCTTTAACATTTCAGTCTTTATGGTGCAAGTCTCCCGTTGACACAACTTTAGTCCAGCTATGAAAAATCACAGAGCCCCACAGGGATTAAAAGACAAAGAGGAGAAGGGAAAAAAAAAAAAAAAAAAAGAGAGGGGAAAAAAAAAGGAAAACCCTGTCAAAACTGGTCTTGGTACTTGCCTTAGTGCATCTATTGAAATTATATCACCAGCAGAGAAGAACCTGAGAAGTGTTAGAGAGAACTACGTGCAATCTGACAATTTAGAATAACACTATGTGCACTTCATTCAGATGCCTTTATGCATTTTCTTTTCTCCAAGAGAAACAGGTATTCACAATCTCCTCCAATTAAAAAGTTTATACAATGCCTTAAGATTGGACCAAAATATGAATTAAGAAAGGATACAATTCTGGGGAAAAAAAGATGTCAAGCCGAGAATTACAACCTCCTCCCAAATCCAAATGTCAGTGCTTTCTGAGGAAGTATAAATTAAGATCCAAACAGAGCTCTTCCTCACTTTGGTGTAAATGAAATACCCAAAACCTGCTGCTAATATTTTAAGTATTAGTTTCTTCCCTTTATGAAGCAATGACGACAAGTTTACCTCCAGTTTGCTTCTACCTGAGCTCACACTACCTCTCCAACTGGAGAGACTGGAAAGATTTCAAATTCTGAGCAACTCAGAGTGAGTTGTCCATGGGATAAGAAAGTATCCTATATCAAAATCTCCCAAAGGAAGAGTTATGTATACTTAAAAACTGAAAAAATAGGGCATAAATACATTCAGAAAAATTCCCACTTTTCTTACATAAACCTAATGAGATATAGCTGTATTATATGTCAGCACCTCCAATTCCAGGTATATACAAGAGTTATCAAAAGCCTCTCTGAGTAGTTACATTTCAACAACCCATCAATATACTTCCTAATAATCCTTTATTCTCTTGACTCTTTATAGCAACAGATGTAAAGAGACATGCTGAGCACCCAAATCTTTCCTAAATAATAAAGCTTGCAATGTTTGCTTCTTGCCTCCTGCCTTAAAAGGATGTATACTGTTACTGCACATTTTAAAAACACTTCTACTCCAGAAAAATTTTCCTGCATTTCAGCCACGAATGCCATAAAACATGCATTCACTATTTGGGCTGCTCAGGCATGGAGTACTGTATAATACTATGTCTTTCTTGTGTACTGTTACTTTAGCTTGTACAAAATATTCTGAGTAGATAATATAAAAAGATTCTGAAGATGCAATATGCATGCTATTGCTCTGCAAAGCTCACTTATTAGTCCAGTTATGTGTAGTTAAGTGGTAGATAAGCTCTGAAAAAGAGAGAATGATGCATCCCATTTTCAAAAGGGAACAAAGGCGAATGTAATTAAACAACCCAAATATTATCAAAACATTGGGACCCAATTACTTCTGGCAGTTCCTTCTCATCTCCTGAACTCTACGTAAAGTCCTGCGTGTCTTCTCTCTAGTGTTTTAATTTGCTACAGAGCCCTGCTGGTAATGCAATATTTAGGATCTACGATGAAGGGCTGACAGGGGACTTGAAGGTCCCTGCTGATGACTTACTCTGTCTGGTGACTATTTTTTCCATCTCTGGAGGGCAGAGTTCAGTAGTATCTTGAGCTACTTACAATTATGAAATGTTATACAGGCTAGAAAGGACTACTCAGATACTTGGTTCATCCTTTGTTTGGATGTTCCCTCTATGCACATGAAGTTCTGCAGAGCAGGAAAATGAGGAAAGAAATGACAACAACGAATAAGGAAAGTTATGGGATGGCTCTTTACTCCACGACACTAGTTTTGTACCAGTAGATGCCAGTGATGGTAACTGACTATGATGTAAAAAAAAGACAATGCACCAACAGAATACTATAACTGGAAATGCTTTAAATACCTCAAAACATTAACAGCTGTTCCCTGTGTTAAGGATATAGTCTAACTGGTTTAGTGCTATGGAAAAAGTCTGTTTTCCATACAAAACAGACATAGAAACAATAGTTATGTCAGGATAAAGTGAAATAACATAGTCACCCTTCAAGAATATTAAGTTTAAAACTCAAAGTTGTCTCTAACAATGTCAAAGAAAAGCAAGATTGTTCCTAAGTAAAACTGAAATATTTTTCCTCAGACTAGAGTTTTTTCTTCTTTTTGTGTCCTCATTTTACATTAGTATTCTACAAAACTCGTTAGCTTAACAAATATTAACCCATTTTTATCAGAAATGCTATATGAAAATAAGTAATTGGAAAAGGAATAGTGCACATTTTTTTATCATGCTCCTCTAGGCATATGCACCCACTAGCTAATTTTGGGGGGCGATAGCTAAAGAATTCATTGCAGTATGAATCACAGGCAACCTTTTACCAGGATCTGACAAGTTATTACTACGTAGAAGTGACACAGTTTGACAAATCAGGTGTTTGATTCGTGGCATACAGCTAAAATCTGATCAGACCATTTCCAAAACACAGAATTAGATTCTGATTTACTGTTAAAAACTGCAGGCTGTTTCTTTTTCCCCAGTAGCCAATGTTATTAGCAATAGTGGCTAGAGTCTGCCAATTGCAAACGCAAATTGACCCAACTTATGTCGTGAAAGAAAGAAGGTAAAGAAACTAAGTAAGAATAAAGAATGCTGCCAGATATTAATGGTAGACTGTCAAGCTAATGTGTTCTAAGGAAACCTCAGCTAATCAGCTCCTATTGATTCTTCTAGAACACTAATGTCCCAGAGACAGCACAAGGGATGTGATACAACCATACAAGCCTGACACATAAAAATAGCAGCCCTGAACTTAAGGATTTCCTTCAATATTATCAGCTTAAGGACCAACTCTTACATCTCCTGTGGACCAGCTTAACAGCCTAAACCAGTCCCAGTTCAAGAAAATGCTCTTGTTAAGGAAAGTACTTCTCAATGGGTGCTTTTGGAGACTTCTCTGACTCAGGAACTGAATTCTTTCTGTACAATTAGACCTTTGAGTATTCAAATGTTCACATGTTTAGACTTTGCAATAATTAGCAACACACAACAAAAATCCAAGTGCTAACACTAGGATCATTCTTCACTTTGCTGAATATGTACATATGTTCTGAAAGAGAAGAAGGTCATATATCAGCTCATCACTTTTTTGGAGTCTTCTAGCTGAATATATTAAAGGGGTTATTTAGTTGTAATTGATCTGAAATTAATTTCTTCTGCTTAACATCACTTAGGAGCATTTTTATAAAGGAGAGGAATAGTATTTTGGAAATAACAACTTTTATGATGCTGTGGATCATTTTTTAAAATGTTAAAAAATTCAAGTTGCTTAATGTCCAAAGTTAATCCATTTGTTATGTTATGTCCTAGATTATAAAATTAAGATTAAACAAAAGAAACAGTATACAGAATGTTGTTCCTTTTGCATATATTTCTGTAGGACAAAATGAAGAGAAAATAAATAATGAATTATAGGAAGTGTATCAGAAAGACGAGCTACACCATACTTACATAAAGCTGATGATCATATTGTGGGAAGCCAGAAAATTGCCATGTCTCACATGTTATGGTGCAGTGGATGTAACTGAGAAATAGCTTACGTGTACAAAACCAGCATTCTCTCCTTGACTCACTGCAAAGCTTATGACATTTAAGGATTTACATAGAAAGTACATGAAAGAGAAAGAACTGTATTTAAAAAGTTGATCTCAGCAGATCTTCTGAGAGAGTGCAAAGGGCCAAAAGTGGCTTCCATGAAAGCAACAAAAATGGTTAATTCCTTAAACCATTATTAAAATTTCAACTTTTTCCCTAACTATTGATTCTCCTATATAACTATAACCTAGTTATACTGAAATAAAATACATAATACTTTGCATCACAAAAGGGCTTTCTTAGTAAATTGCTCCTGGACCACTGGTCCATGAAAGACTCTCAGGATGGGGTTCTGAACATATAGCCAACACTTGTTTAGCCCTAATTAATTTCTCCTTTGGGAGGGAATGGAAGATAAAAGTCTTGAAGTCATACTTCAGGCTACACTTTCCACCAAAGCAAGCCACTGAAAAATATCATTGTTTGTGATTTTATACTTCATTTGCTTCAATGATAAATATAATTTAATTGAACCTTAATCATAAAACTGGCTTAGCCTTAGCAATCTGTCAGTCTTATTTTAAATTTTCATTTAATTGTAACTTGAAAATGTATTTAAACCTCACATAATTTAAATCCATTAAAATGCATGTGCAGCCACCATAAAAGCAAGCCTGTTCACATTTAAAAGAACAGTTTATTAATAGAAGATGCATAGTGATCACTTGATGCCATCTCTCTCATTTCCTAGTGTAAAACAGTTCCTTTTCATCTCATACTTTAAGTTCAATCGCCTGTCTCCTAATATCAGCAAATGTTCTGGCTGGCCAAATACAGTGGTCTCTCCTACATCTCAGATGCTTCTGTTCCTACATATCTGAACATTTGTTTCAGCTAACAAACCAACCACAATGCTTAGTCTTAGTTTCTGAGTTGAAGGCTAGGGCACATCAGTCAATTCCCATTAACCCACTGATCCTCAGTTTTCTCAAAAATGCCTTTCATTTATTCAGATGTTGAGTAATTTGTGCACTGTCCTTACTGTTCAATACACTTCTACCACACTATTTTTATATATTCAATTGTAAAAGCGATTTTTCAATTTGCTATATCACCACTGTTACACACAAGAATTCTCCATTCACCAAAATACTGTTATAGAGCCCAGTGTGTATTATCTGACTGTGCACTTCTATTTTTTAAATCAGAAGTTACAATGGTTACTAAATCCATCTGAATACACCTCTCTTCTAACACAAACTAATTTTCCAATATTCTTTTTACATTGGGTTGCACTCCCTAAAACATATTTTTTCCCTGTGTAATCTTCTACTTTCACCACTTTATTGCAAAAACTAGCATTCTTCCGTAATTTATAAAGCTAGTACTAGGACTTTTCTCGAACCTTAACAATGTTAGCTAGGACTTATTCTTTCTATCTTCCAAACTCTTTTCCAAATAGTATTTCCTCTCAATGATTATTAACCTGTGATAGTATAATTGTTCAGAATAGCTGGAGTTGTCTATGCAGACTATATTGCGGCTACAGGAAGAGATTTCAGAACCTTCTGTGGCTTGAGTGAAAAACCGACCGAGGCTTGAGTTATTTTTTTAATACATATATATGCATGTATTCATGCAGAGATGCCTGTATATGCCTATATACTATATTATCATAGGAAATTATCTTACAGGCAATTTCTTCTCCAGCATCAAACTTTGGTTCTGCAGACCAGCAACCCATGCAGTCATGTGCGTCACCACTTAGCCACAGAACATCTTCCCTAAATCTGCTGCAACATCACAACTTGTTTCAAGTACCTCAATTCAGGCACAGTCTAGCACGGATTTCTGTTTGTCAGTGTCACATTGCCCCCATAACTTGATGGAATGAAACTGAAACAAGAAAGAAAAAATCAAATCTGAAACAGCTTTTCCTTTTTCTTTTTTTTTTCTCTCTTTTCTTTTTGTAACACCAAACGAAATTACTTTTTAAGAAATCTGCTAAGTTCTCTCCTTGTCTGCTCTAACAGGAGTTCGTTCTTTAAATATTAAACACACACTGAAGCAGGTTGCAACTTCTCTATGCTTTCTTCAGTTCCCATCAGAGAAGACTAAAATGGTGGGAAGGCTGAGGGATGCCCCAGCACTGGGGAGGAGAAAGGCAGCTGCAGGCAGTGGGAGCATCCTGCCTCCCTTGCAAGGGGGCTGCAACGAGGATCCCTGTACCTTGCACCAGGCTGGAGTTCTTTCCCTACCCTCCACTCTCCCTCCTCCTCATTTGCCTAAACACACGCCATAACCTGCTCCGAATAACAGGGGGCGACTGCCATGGTGTTAGGAAAAACGGATGTGGCCTGCACTGCTGGCCTCAGCGCCACAGTGCCCTGCTGGGAAGTTCTGCTCCCTGGGGCCTCTGTCTGCAGTAGGGAGCGGTGCTGGAATGCCATGGGAAAAGGAAAGAAATGCTGACGTTGATCTTTGGATCAGAGAGTACACGGATTGATCCCCAGGATCAATAGAGAGGTCAAGATTCAGTCGCGTATGATCTCTGGCTATAGCTCTTAGGTAATTTCTGGAAGACAACGGAGGGAGATGTATGTATGGATGTGACTGAGGGTCACATCTTGATCCCAGTGTCTGTTTAAGGAAACCTACACACCAGAACCGCTTTTTCAATTGCATTCAGCTCTGAATCCATTTTCCTGAGCATAAAACACATCTCAGTGTCCTTGCTATTGCATCAGGAGCTATCTATCCATTTCTTTTAACATACACACTGTTTTTATACTTGTCTAATGTCAAGAAATCTCTTTAAGATCCTAAATTAACCATGACAGCAAAAATGAGGACAGATTGCTTTTAAAAGTTACACAGATCCTAAGTATCATCAATAAATACATTCGTCAGGATCCCAAATGTGTCTAGGGTGTTGGAGAAGACAGTGCTGCTGGCTGTGCCGGTGCCTGTGTAAGCAAGCACAGCAATCCTTCCCCAGCCTCCAGAGCAACAAGAGTACGAGCTTGGGGACCTAACAATAAATCACTGGCTTGCAGGTCAATTAAGTGGCCAAGAGCCACCTGAATTCCACCTGTTGTACCATAATAATGGCCTTGCTTGTGAGCACCTAGAGACAAAACACAGCCAACACAAGTTTTACGTCGCGTTCCAGGCGGCCCAGCTCTACAGCCCACGTGGACATCACGGCTGCGTGTCACACAGGGTTTCCTCGAATGCTATGAAAGAGTCTTCCCTGAATAATTACCATCAGGCTTAATCCATTTACAGGTAAGGGGCACAGAAATCTCGCACCACCCTGTCAGTTTTATGCAGAACCACCTAGAATGGGAGAAGAATATACTTCTACATTTTTTTAGCTTTTGCTTTTACACAGTACACCATTACTTTGTTTTGTATCACAAATACGCAGCAGGAGCATTTGACAGGAATCACTATAAAACAGGCTGCAGACAAATCCAGCCCTGTTTCTTCCCATACAGACATTTTATACTAAGCACCAATGGAGCTGCCTGAAAAAAATGACCAAGGTTTGATTTCAGGCTTCTAGGTCATGGTTTCACCTTGACAACAGCTCTTTCATTTCAAACAGTAACATTTGCCAGCATCCCTAAGGTGTTTTCATTTTCGTCAAGAAGTGTAGAAAAAACCCCAACCACCACAGTATGAAAAAATGATAAATCTTAATTCACAAGCTGCAGGACTATCTCTGTGTCTCCAGCACAAAACTTCAAATCCAATCCAGGACCTGGATGTGTATTAGAAGGCTGCAGATTTAAACCTTGTCCACCATGATCAAACTGGATTTATGGAGCATCATAACTCTCCAGACACCATCCAGCAGCTTATTAATTTAATAGACTCCTGTCCATTCCATGATGTTCCTGCCCTGACAGTCTCTCAAGATAAGGCGAAAGCCTTTTGACAGGACAGAGTGCATATATATTTTCTTCTGTTTTCTTGTGGATGGGGTTGTCGACAACTTGAAATGTGTGGCTCAGCAAATTTGGGGGCTTTTTTTCTTCCCTCTCACTTTGCAGGGAAGATGACAGAGGTAACACTGCTGTGAGCCACCAAGGGTCAAAAGGTTTACTGCAGTCCTCAATATTTATTTAGCATAATGGATTGAAAAAAAATTAATTAAAAAGAAAACAAAATACTTTCAACATCTATGTCATATCCTGAAATTAATGACAACATTTTTCTTAAATTGATTTCTAAATGACTGATTCTACTGCAATTGCCTTACAAAAATGAGGGAAAAACACATATCTTGGTGAAAAAAATAACCTCTGCATGATGTTTGCATTTATTTTTTGCCAGTGGTCTGAATGGTTGGAGCAATATTTCTTTTCATGTGGTCCCAGTGTGAAGTACGGACTGGGCTTCTTTTCCATCCTGAATTGTTCTCATAGGTGAGTGTTAGACTCAGGTTACAGCTTTTTATAGCTTCAGTCCAAAATATATAATCCTATGCAAATCATGTCAGTATTCTGCCTATTTCCTTACCTCCTCAAATGAAAAAGAATTCCAACTATGACATAAACTATACAATAAGTGACAAGAGGAACACAAGAAAAAAACCCAAACCAAGGTACATATGAGAACAACCTAAAAATATCACTTGGCCGCTACGTAAATGTACTAATAATGAACAAAAGCAATTTCATATTGAAAATGGAAATATAGCTGCACCTCTGCATTTCTTGTCATCTTCTACATGCTTAGAATTTAGAGGGCATGTAATAATTCACTGTATGCTATTATATACATATTATACTAATTCCATAAAGGTGTATAAAATAACCTTTTTCTTGTAGATAATTAAAACTATATAGAAGGCTCTGACCTCCAAACGCCCTAAAGCAGATAATCCCCCATTGGATCTATTTGCATAGGTTAAAAAAGAAAAAAAAAGGAAAAAGAACAATCCTGCTTTGTGAGTTGTTTGAAGCTCAGTTTTATCTGAATTAACTCCACAATGCTGTCTGCCATCAGTAAGCCACAAATATCACTAACAATGGGGACAAAATACTTTATCCTTCTGTGGCCAGCAAGGAAAGTAGCAGGACTGATTTGCAATAGTTCCGTTTGCAACAGCGTCATTAGGCATCCTGCCTTCTCAACATCCCTGCAAAACCAAATGGGAATTGTGCCATCTACTTACCTAACAATCATGTCTTTATGTCTGCATCCCTGACACTTTCTTCCAATGACTGTGAAGGTATATTGCCCTTGTAAAGATACTATTTTATGTAAGCATTATATGCATAATCATCCTTCTCTTGAGTTTTGCAATTTTTCAGTGTTGTGGAAAAAGAAATGTTGCTTGTTTTACAAGCTCTTCCATGGACCTTGGATATTAGGATAAGCATCACATGCATTTTGTTAAAACCTCAGGTTTTTTTACCAGCGGATACAAAGAACAAAAACCTGTAGCACCACCAAAGGCTTCAGCACATCGTTAAGCTAATGGAGGCATCCAGCAGGACAGCAGATACTGCAGTTTTCTGACTGTCCACATGGAACAGACTAAGTAAATTCACTCAATTTGCTTTTAATAGTGTGTGGAAAGAAGCCCCTTGCAATCTAAAATATATGCCCCAAGTTAACCTTTGGCTTATTAAACAACTTGTTCTCTGACCCCCAACAAAATATACTCACATTCTAATGCAGCAATGGTTAAACTCCTTATGATGTTTGACCTGTGTCTCATCAGGGTCTCTGATGCTACAAGTCTGTGGCACAATGTGCCATTACATTGCCTGAAGTTGCAGGGAAAAAGAAAGTATCTGCTAGCTGAAAAGTCATTTGCTGGGGAAAACACGGAATCAAGGATCTCACAGAACAATTAAGAAAAGTGATCCTCTGTCAGTAAAGAAGAATTTAGGAACCCTTCTGTTGTGGCAACTGACTTTTCCTGTATGTTAAAAAAACAGACCGTTTAGTTTAAATTAGCAAAATTTAAAAATTGCTGACAATTCTTACTAGTAAATTCATGTAACCCTTTTGCAGCATTTGTCTCTTCAATGCATGGGATGTACATCAGCCGAATAACTCATGCCCATACAAGTGAAGCAAGGAAACAGCCGTGTATTTACTGCTACATTTTAAGCCAACCCCTGGCCGGGCAGGCAGGGGAAGCCCTGGGAGAGCGGAGCGCAGCCCTCTGCTCCCAGCCCCGACTCCTGCTCTTCCCTCTCCTGCCTCTCCTCGAGCTTCTATTTATAAATTAGCTACATGACACAGTTTCAGTGTGGGCAGCTGTCATTTTAACTAATCTCATCCTGTAAATCCACCCTAGCAGGCTTGTTCTCTATTGTGATTGGAGAATAGACTTTTTTGGGTAGCTTTCAAAAGCAGCATCTGTTTGAGCAAGCACCCATCCCTCCGCTGTGTGGAGAAGCACCACCCCGAATTTGCACACACACACACACACACACATCCCCCTCCCCCCCGCCTCTGGTTTTGTGTTCACCAAAAGAAAATGACAATTCTCGGATCTCACCCTTAGGCAACATCCTCCCTAGCCAGGATTTTGTTGTAGTTGCTCAGTGGGCACCGACTGTGATTTCACTTAAGGAGGGATGGAGCCTTTTTACGGCATTTGGTATCGTGTCCGCGCCGCCGGGACAATTAACGGGACCATCCTGTGGAATTACTTACGAAGATGTCACGCGGTGCCTGTGGAACTGCGCTGGGACGAGGACGTTGTTTTCCCCGCCTGCATCCTCCCAGAAATAACGAAGGGCATAAACTACTCGGCGAGGCCAGGCAGAGGAGGAAATAACATCAGTAAATCACTAATGGAAATGCAAAACCAACCACCGCCTCGTGCCAAGTGAGATGACGGACGGCTCGAGAAGCATGCGAGTCACTGCCAGTGGATGGCTCCTTTTCGGCAGCCGCCCCCGACCCCGTCCTGCCGCCCTGTCCCCCAGCACCCAGCCCTCTCCCTCCGAGCCGCAGCCCAAAAAGCAGCCGTTTTGGGCTTTCCAGCAGAAGACGTGCCACCCGCCTGGGCAGCGTGCTCGGTGGTACGCAACGCCACCCAACCGGCCCAGACACACGTTAAACGTTGGTTTTCCTGCACAGAGTTATCCTGTGGTGCTCTGCAATCAATTACTGTTATACCACCATCATTAATAATTTTCTTAATGAAAATGATTCTGTTGATCTCCGTTGTATTTTAATTATCAGAGTTAAGCATAATTACACTGCAGCTCTGAGCTGGCATGTAGACTCCTTTAGGGCGCAATTTTGTTTTAACACACTGATAATGTAATTTTACATTGTGTCAGTTGTTTAGTTATTATCCAGTCGTACAATTCCGCTGTATTCCTGATAACAGATAATAACCTTAGCACCTCCTATATCCTGAAGTCATTTAAAAAGCAATATTGGAATTTCACAACTAGCTAACTTAATCGCCTTATGATTTTATAATTCCCACAGCTAAATATTTGTACAGACACCCTGTTTTAACAATGCCACTAAACATACGGTATCCATACATTTCAAATAAATGGCTTAAATAATATCTAGAAAAATGTCTGTTACATGTGCATGGCTTTCAGTCTGCGCAACTGTATTTTTTACACAGTTTCTATTCTATTCAGTCGTAATTCATTTTTTAAAATCCCTTACAGTCCCAGTGGAAGATTTGCAGTTAATACCCCAGCCCCTTCCTAGCTTGCGGGGGGGACTCCTACCTCTGCTCTTAGAGATTTCCCAGGTCTGGAACACAACTCTGTTAGGCACGAACGCGTCTCAAGTACACTACGTTACGATGAACATACAGTCCATGCGTTAATGCTTCCTGCCAATGTATCTTGCTTGATTTATTGAAACTCTGTAGCTGCTTTCGGAAAGAAGACACTTATAATTCCAGATAAGCTACAACTCCTAAAATCTGTCTATAATTTCAGTTAGCGTTTCTGGGACATCTCTTAAATTGTTGAATAGGCTATTTTTGAGACATAAGAGAAGTTTGACATAAATATTAAAACCAAAAAAAAGCATGTCTTCTAAATGTAATTACTATGGTAAAAGTTTACTTTCAGAAAAACAGAATGGGATAACGGCACATGCCATGAGTAGGCAGTTTGTATCAGAGCTTGTAAAAAGGGATACTAATGAACTGTTTTTCCCTTTTCTAATTTGTCCGAGTACTGGGGAAATGTAGTTATAAAAAGTAGATAGAAATAAGTGATCCTAGACTAAACAGAATTAATTTCAAATACTGCATAGTTATTTCATAGCTATTCACTCTGAATGTATTCTGATTCCACTGTAATAACTTAGCAATATCATCCTATATGTGTATATCATATAAATACACATACGTACGCGAACTCATTCATTTTGTGTTTGCCGGCCTGGGGAAAATATTTTATGGAGCGTTTTGAAGGTAAGTAACTGCCCAGCTCAGATTTAGTTTCAGTAGTAACTACATGCCAGAGTCCTGTCCTTGCGATTATTCCGTGTGCAATAAGTGGGTGACTACGGTGCCCATAGCTTCTGGTGAACTGGAAGTCAGGCTGACATTCCTATGTTCTCCTCAAAGATCAGGGGAAAATACTGCTCTCAAAGATATCACTGTAATAAGCTAAAAGGAAATATGGCACGTGCTTCTGAATCAGCAACTGATCGACCAGTGCCATGTACTGCTAGCCAATTTTTAAACTTATTTTTCTGTTAGAAATGTGTCAATCTACTCCACTCATCTCATCTTGGGTATAGTAAGGAAAACAGCTGACCAAGTCTCCTAGATGTACAATTCCACACATTTGTTCAGCTAATTGCTTTCAGAAATAACAATGTATTGCTAAGCAAACTAACAAAATTATACACATGCAACTCCAACATAACATCGAATTACAACTACATGCCAGCTGACACCATTTCATTAGAAGTAATGGCACTATAGGAGACAGAAAGCTAACACAAATCAAGACAATGTAATCTGGAATTATGAGATACAAATTGAAGGAAGAAACATTATTCTGTTTATTTATTTTACCATCTTCTATTTGACATTGTTTTGTGATCCAAGTCAATTAATCTTTCTAGTACAAAAATTCCAGCAGAGCTCAAGGCAAGAGCAGGTACTTAATGAATGACAGAGCGCTCAACTCAAAGCGTAAAGAGATGAAGAGAATGCAGTGAAGGTAAAGCGTCTCTGCAACTTACTTCCTGCGTTAGTTTAGTGAAGCAGCAGGTTTTTATCGTGTATTTATAAATTAGGGCTCAAATTTATCCTCAACTTCAGTTATAATACTCATCTGCGGTAGAGATAACGGAATTCACCTTGAGCACTGTCTGCCTGTCTCACGATACCTTGTTAACCAAGTACTAAAATAACCAGCATCATCAATGAAACAAAATCCAGCATGTTTGAATGAAAAGACTAAAGTTTTGGGCTACTCAGATTGCACTAAACTGAAGAAAGTTTTTAGTATTTGAAAAAAATAAATCCTGTTTCTATAGATTCAATCAGACGGATAGCACTGAAACTGTCTAATGAATTAGTTAGTGTTTGTAAAGTACTTTGAAGATGAAAAGTCTTACTGGTATATATGTGCTAAGTATTATTATAATTACAGATAGAATGTAATACTTGATAAGGCATCACCCTATGGGAATTTGCAGAAGCTATATTTTGGAGTGAAAGTAATTTCCCATTACATTAGGAAGTTGTTGCAGAAAAGTTTGCCTGTGAGTATTCAGGAGTATGAATAGCGAACTGCAGCTCTGGGTTCAGGAGAAAAGCTCCTCTATGTTACTCAGAGCACTTTGCTGCTTCTTCCACTTCGGCAACAACCAGCAAGCTGCAAAGGAAGGGCAGCTCAACCCTTTTTAGATCTGAGCCCAGTTCTCTAGTACTGCAGGTGTTTCAGGTTGCAGACCGAATGTGTTGGCATTCTGTAATTATAATAGAAAGAATTTATAAGACCCTGGTGTGCAACTCATTTTTAACATGCAAATTCCCTGTTTTCAGCGTTTCAACTTTCAAAGGCTTGTGGCAGTTTAAAAGCAATCCTCTTATAAGTGTATAAATTGCAATGATTATAGGAACAAGTTGTAATTGTTTCTAGTAAGTTTTTAGGAGTCTTTGATGTTATGATTAGTGTTTTGTATGTTAATATATTGATATGGGTGCTTATTTGCCTGGATGCTTGTATGCTGAAATGGTCACTAGGTTGCCTCAGCAAACAAATCTTTGATCTCAGTAGGCCTGTTTGGTTAGAAATAAAACCTAAAAGAAATTAAACAAGAACAGTGCATGTTCTGAAGTATTCACAAAGTGCTGAGATTGGTGATTGAAATACAAGGAAGGAAAGTCACAGTTTTCAACCTGATCTTCAGGGTGAATGCCAAAAAAAGCTACACTAAATAAGTTACTCCACGTATTCAAGTGCTGCTTTTTTTGGTGTTTGGGTTTTTTTGAAATGTCTTGTAATGACACCATAACCACATTTACAGAGCTTTCCCAGTGACTGACCAAACAGAGTGGTGCACAGTCCATGGCGCTACAGGCTCAATCTAAGGCTCTTCAGGTTGGTTCAAGATGCAAGACAAAAAGCCCTTGCATCTTGAACCAAACTAGCTGTTAGATGTGGTAGGTTAGACAAAGAATGCTTGGGGGACCTCGTAAGAGCTCGTACTGACTTGAGCAAATCTGACAATTTACTTAAGGCAGAAATGATATGCATTGTCACTAGCCAATACATTCCAGTGAAGCATTGTCACGTCACGCCACTACACAGAGACTGGAATGTCAGAGGTGACAACCCTGAAACCCAGTTCCAGTCGTCTTCTGTTACCATGCTGACATGAAGTCTTATCATAGTCCAATCAAGTTCGCATTCTTCTTATAAAACCAGATTTCAGTTTGTAGTCTACAAAGTCATGTAATGTGGAGAAATGCTATCCAGTATGTCAGAAAGAATTCACCTATTTAAAGTGTATAGATTTTACTGATGTTTCCCAAGAAGCACTAACTGTCAGAGAGAAATAGTATGTCTTATGTCAGCTGACATCCTTCTGTGTTTGTAAGCATTTAGTACACTACAGACACCATGTGGGGGTTTTATATCATTAAAAGAAAAAAAAATCCAACACCAGAACATGGTAGGAAAATGGGAATGAAAACTGTTCGACTTTAAGGGGAGACAAACCACTTCGTTTTCCTATTATGCAACAGGTATATTTTTATCTCTGTACCTTACACAAGAAAGTAGAGAAAAAAAAAATCAGCTTGTGTTTACCTTTGCTGTACACAATGCAGTTGTTTTTGTTGTCTTCTACTCCTTGCCAAGTCACATCCAGCAACCACTTGGGGCCAGCAGTCAGTACCATAGGGACTGAAGCCTTTGTCTTCTGTAGGAAGGATGATAACAAACAGATGCCATTTGCTTGCCTTGATTAAGAACTTGAATAATAATAGTAATAATCATTTTATTTGCAAACAACAAAATCTCCAAACCCATAAGCCGAGGTCTTATTCCCCTGCTTCAGGATTTTTTTAAGAAGACACAAGCAGTAAGCTTTGGTTCTTTCATTGATTGAATGGTGAAACTATTATCAAGGATTTTTCCAAATGATATTGGATCAGATCTCCAAGATTAAGCAGATCTCTGGTGGCTGAGAATTATAAAGGGAATGCAGATGACTTTCACAGCAAAGAACCAAGTGTTTAGAAGTGAACTTTAGACACATTGTACTTCATTATCAATGGGATCTCACTATTTCCTGGAACAGACAGGAAAGAATTTAAAGAACCAGTATCCATTTCAAAGATCTGTCCTGGGTAACATTTGTATTATCATAGGAAATCGTTCTGAATGGATAATGGAATTTTTCCCCTTTTGCTGAGTGTTGATGTGTGTTTTTTCTATGTCTGAAATAATAATGCTAATGATTCACTGCACTTCATCTCCGAAAAGACTATAAAAGAAGTTGTATTAATACATTCAAAGGCACAGGAGTAAAGCATGACATCCACTGCACCTGAAAGGCACACAGGCAAAGAGATGCACATTTAACAAAACCATCTCCTGTGTATATTTCAGATTCCACATTTAGAGAATTTGGTATTTGAGGAGATAAGGTAGAGGCTTCAAATTTTGGTATTTGAGGAGATAAGGTAGAGGCTTCAAATTTATTAACACTTAGCTCCTTTTACTAATCAAATGGCAAAAACCCTGTGGGTATTCCTGAGTTTGTCAGTACATGGCACTGAGATGCCACTTAAGACTTCTATCATTTGCAGTTCTTTTTCTCTATATCAAGCATGAGACCACAACAGAGAGCACAAGGTACAACAGTCACCGTGTAACTTTTAATTATTTTTTTTTTTCCTGGGATATAATTCTGTCCAAGACATTCCAACCTTTTCTAAGATAGTTTGATTACTTATTTTTATATTACACCAATAATTCTCTAGTTGGCTCCAGCTATGTTCTATTGTGATATTCTGTATGATTAAGAGAATTTTAAAAATTTTAAAATACGGAAAATCATATATTTACATGGCCATTCCAGATGCATTGTCCACATTTATTATCTATGACTGTTCCAGAAATGCAGTGAATTATATTGAGTTACCATAGAACATATTACATTCCCAAAATACACACGAATATATTTACTGAAAATAACATTATTTAAAATATTTTAGTCATTTAATATTAAATTCATAATCTTAAATAAGATATATTTACTACAATTTATGATATATCAATGTTTTAATAAAGATGATGGACTGAGACATTGAATGTCACAGTTTTTCACATTTTCAGTTGGTTTTTTATCTGTTTGTTCTCTAATACTGTTTTATCAAACATACTATTTCTTGCTTAATTTGCATTTTGTATTTTGCATTTTTCATACAAATGTTTATGCATAAGTCACACTTCTTCTACATGCACTCCATGACATTATTCATCTTCCAGAAGTGTTGGAAAAAACAGATATAAATGAAGAATGAAATTAGTAAAAAGGAATGGAACAGCTAGAGACAACATACCTACCTAGTGTAAAAATACTGCAACCAGAGACATGCAAAGTCTCAATTCCTAATACTGTTTTTTCTATGGGAAGTTGCAGAAAGTGCCTTTGCTTATATGAAGCATTTCAAGAGTCAACAAAACTGCATGCATTGGAAATCTGAATTTAAATTCTGCTGTCTAATTGGCCAGTAAACATGACAATTCTTTTAAAAAAAAAAGATTGGTTAGAATTATCAAAAAGCCTGATATTGCCAATTAAGAAATCAGTGCAAAGTATTTACACATGGACTGCACAGAAAACAATGATGTAAATGAGGCATGAACAGAAAAAGATCTGCAGCAGATGAGATGAACGGTAATCAAAGTATCATCTCTATCTTCTATTATAGAAAAGTCTGGACTTCAGTGTCATTTACACAAAACAGCACTAAGGCTGCTATGGAAACAAGGAAGAGTGGCTGTTCTTCATGGAGCTGAGGATCATACGCGTATTAAATACAAGCTTTAGCGTAAATGTTAGTGACCGTGACTGTATAGTGATGATGAAGAGGGGGACCAGGACATGTTCCTACCACATGCTGCATTTCTCCAGCTGCCATTTCAGCCAACCCTTTCACACGTTTTTTGTGCTTATATGTGCTCTCAGTCTCTGGTAATCCCAAGTACAATCAAAAGACAGTGCAGTATCATCAAAGTAGTGGACTTTTCCAAGTACACCATAAATGACTCAGGCATTCAAACAAAACTTTTTTTTAAGTTGGAGACCAAGTTAAAAAAAAAAAAAGGCAAAACAAAACAAAATTCTGTCTTTCAAATGCAGAAGGGCCGTCTATTTAATTTTCACGAGACCTAATACCCGTTTCTGGTTCTCTTCTTCCCAGACATCTGACATTTCATTGTGTTTCTCCCATCTGTAAGGGTACTATTTGCATTAAGGTGGTATCAAAAAGCCTCAAATAACATCAAGATCTTCTTGCGCTGGCGAGTAGTTTATTATCTACGTAGACAGGACAAATAGTATGTCCTGGGAAAAGATGACACTTAACTACACACTGCTGAGGAAGAAATGAGATGCAGAGATACTGCCTGACTTTCACGCGGAGATGAAGTTCTCCTTTAGTAAGTGGTCGGTGTAGTCCCGGCCACTGCCCCTGTTTCTTCAAGACAATGGGAGGAGCCCAGGCTGGTGCCTCATCCCTTCTGAGGTGAAGCAGCAGCACCAGCAGGTAGGCTGAGCACCAGCGGTCAGGACGTGAGTCTGCTTTGCCGTCCCCCGTTTACAGGGCTTTTTTGGAACTTGAAGAACTACACGGAGATCACTAAATTAGCTTCCAGGTCGGCTTGGCAGTTAAAACTTGTAATCAGTTCAGCAGCTGTGAGTGGTCTCCAGGCACCAGAGATAGGCTGGAGGAAGAACAGGGTGTTTTGTCTCACAGCTCTGCTAGCCCAGAAGAGCCGGTGGACACCTCAAAAGAATTTCCCATTCTCCCATAGCTCTGCTCCCAAGCTGCACAGATACGTAAATAAACTTCTTTTAATATGAAAGAAAAACTTCACAAGGCCCTGGCTGCTTGTAAAGCTTGGCAGCTCCACTAAGGGAGACGGGCAATGGCTTCTCTTTGAAGTACCTCACAGGCACATTGTGTGAGCTGTAAGATGAGTCAGGACCACTGCAGCAGCTCTTGGGGTCTGGCATCCTGTGAGGTTCACACGTTCCTAGGAGGTGTTCACCACCGACAAAGGCTTGCTCTTCTTGCACCTTATTACATAGTAAGAATTGAAGCAAGCCTGCTGATTCAGGAAAGGCCATTTCCCTAAAATGGTTAAAATGAAAAGACCCCAGTCCAAGATAACAAGAAGCTATGGTTAAATCAGTCATGCCTTTATCACCTCAAGATTAGACTACTGCAATGCGCTACACCTGAGGCTACATTTTAAATCCATTTGAAAGCTGAAGCTGGTGCAGAATGCGGCAACCCGCTTGTAAAGCAGGATATCGTGCTTTGAGCGCATTACACCAGTGCTTTTTAATCTGCCCTAAGTGTCTGCGGGATTTAAGGCACTGGTTACAACCTGTGAAGCCTGGGACCTGTCTGTTTGAGATACCTAATTGAGACCTGCCAGGTCCTTTGCCCCAACCGTACAACCACAGCTGTTCCATCGAGGAACATGAAAAAGGACTTTCTTGGCTTGACACAGAAACTCTTGGCAGGGCAACATGTTTTTCACGACAGCTCTTTACCTTTGGGACACCATCCTACTTGAAGTAAAATGCGTTCATGCTTTGACTCTCAGAGGGCACTATGAAACTCATCCTGTAATTCATAAGATGTATTTGCCATAAAAAAATGTAACACTTAGTTGGTCATTCCCAAAATAGTGTTGATGGTGGGAGGTGTTAGCTACTTTATGCTACGGGTTTTTTACAGTGCTATTAGCACTCTAGTTTAAGAAAGGTACCTTTTTACAAAAAAAGCTTTCTTGAGACAGGAGCAACAATATTACAGCTGATTAAAAATAAGACTTCAAAAACCAAACAAAATTTTCTTTCTCCCTCAAAAAGAATTGCTACAAATCACTCGAAAGCTTGCAAAACATTCTGCCTACTGCCTAAGTATAACCATAGGGATCTTCTAACACAGGGACCATACAACAGTAACCTCACGTTTTGGAAACGAGGGCACATTATAGAACCACAATATTTTTCACTGCTCTACGCTAGGTAAATGCGTATTCTACACTTGACTCATTTTTACCTGAAAATGCAATTTCTGCTAATGTCTTCATGCCATAACTAGACAAATTTGACAAGGACAAACAGGGTCAAAACTGTGATCTCTCAGGGAACAATTAGAATCAGCTAATGAGGATAAAAGAGGTCAGGCAGGCATCCACTTTTCACTAACCTTTGAAGCAACTGCACAAACAAGGGAGGTAACCCTCAATAAATGTTTATATTCAGTCAAGAGGTTAATGGAGATAAAAATAGCCATCACAGCAGGCCGAAAATAGTTTCGCACTCTCGCTAAAAGGAATCAGTGCTGACAAGTAACGTTAGATGGGCTCTTCCCTGCAAAGATTTCTAACACAAGATGTGTGTGGCCTGGCAGAAACTTGAGGAAACCCCATGCTGAAGAGAAATACGGTATGAGCACGTTGTTTGGAACCTATGAAATTCTGATGTCAAATGCCTGATCGTTACTAGCTGTTTCCTAAGAAACTGTGCCAGAGCAACAGGTACTGAGCTGATGTTCATTAAGTCACTGTGACACGACCAACCTGTCCCAGGCATAGTGTTCCAAAAAGTGTTCAACATTATTTAAGGAGATGTACTCTTCACTGAAAAATCCCTACATTTCTATCTTTTTTCACTTCAATCGGTACGGTGACATATAATGTCAAAAATACTTCCTTAAAGTACTCTCACCAATACCGAGGAAAGTTGCTGGAGACTTAAGATACTCAAGGGCTTTGCTTCTAATTGTATTTTGGTTCCCACAAACGAATTTTCTTTCTAAATCTTCCAAAGAGCCTGAGTTCCCATGAAAGATGCAGATTACCAAAATGTCTTCCTGCCCTTGGAGAAAGTTCTCATGCCCCACTGTGAAGCGTTACTTTATATAGTAAGTATATATAATGTATATGTAAGTATATATAAAGTATATACTTTATATATATAGTACAGTATATAAAACCAAGACTTTACTGGGAGGTAAGCTGTAGATATACCTCAGGTGCCTTCAGATATGAGTCTGGTAAGCAACACTTCATACACCGATGGAGGTTTCTGCTTTGAAATTCAGTTTAAATTCAATTTAAATTCAATTTCATCATCACAAGCTTGACGTACCTTCTGACATGCTGAAGCTGCAGAATGACCCCTCTTGAGAGGTTAAGTTCCCCTTTGGTGGTCACCATACAGCAAAACTTTGTAAGATCATCAAATCAGTTCAGTTGAGAAGGCCTCCTAAGGGGTCCTTCTGGACTGAGCAGTAGCAGAGATTTGCATAAGTTTCAAACTATCCCTAATTAATTCATTTTTTTTCTAAGATTTTTTTTTTATAAGAAAAAGAGTGATAACTCCACTTTATTACCTCATACTTACATTGATTGTCTCAATGTATTTCTTCACCATATAACATCACAAATTCATCAAACCCTAAGACAAGCCCATCCAGATGGCCCAGTGGACAGACACAGACCCTCAGTTTGTTGTCGATTTGCGTGCAATCAGCTGCATTGTCTTTCAATTTCTTTAGCTTCCCTGAAAACGTTTATCTTTTCCCAAGGAGGACTCAGTCTTGGAAGAATATATATCTCAAGGGCTTCTCTAGAAACCTTGCCAGTCAAGGCCTTTGGTAGACATGTGGAGGCAACTCCTCTTCACTCACACAAGATTGGAGATGTCAAGTGGTTTTTGATGCTTTAGTTCCATGCTGATGACAAACACCACCAAATAAAGCAAAGACACGGCAGTCTCTAGCCTATGAACACCTACTCTGGAATTGTACAATTGCACCAGGATTTCAGTTTTCACAGCCCCAGCTATGTCTATCAGTGAGATCTTGAAACTTAAACTAAATGCAAGAGAAATTTTGCAATCCTTAGCCCTTGTGGTTGTAAAAAAATACGTTTTGAAAACCTTTTATAAACATAATAGATGCAGTTAATTTCACCTAAATCTGCAGACACCCCAGAATAACTGGTTTAGTTATTACTTCACAGCCTGATGGGATCCAGTGTTTCAGTGTTCAAGTATCCACGAGATGCCTGTCTTATGGCTAGATGAAGAGAATACAAAAACCTGTTTACCTGCACCGATGTAAGTGGTGTTCTGGCATGCCAACTGGCAGAAAGAAGGTAGACAAATTGTTGCTTGTGATGGACCACGAAATTAGTGGTGGAGAAAAGGAGGGGTCAGTGTTACTTCCCAGTATCTTGGACAAGGTGGGAGGGAGAAAGTTCTCGTGTCTTTTCTGCCCAGGGCTCTGGATTCTCGTCATGAAGCACTAGTGGTTAACATGGCAGTGCTGTACCTACAGACTGGCAGGTTGTGAAACAGCTTGCATCGTTCCCAGTCTACAATGCATTACATTTGGCTATTTATTTTGGGATTCCACTTATCTGAAGAGGGAGTCTCTTCAGGGGTGGGGGCGGGGTTTTTGGTGATAGCAGAAGAAAAAGAATTGGTAACATTTGAAGAGGCTGTGGTCAAACCAAAGCCTTTAAATGCTTCAAACACAAAAAAAGGGGAGGGGGGGGGGTGTGTGTAAAAAAAAAAAAAAGAAGAAAAAGAGAAAAGTACACACAGATGGAATCCCAAAAGACAGCTGGGATTCCCTGCAACTGAGAAACCCTGCTGTTTACCCCAAGAGATCATCACTTGTCAAGTGACAAAACTGAACATACATTTCACCATATATCCACAAACCTAAAGCAGACCAAAGAAAATATTCAAACAAAAAAATACGCCCTAGGTCTGTTAATATTTTCCAACACTTGTCACGACTTCAATGTGATTCCAAATTTTTTATTAATATCAGATATGCCTGCTGATGAATGTCCCTAATGCAAATCAAATGTATGCTAAACGCTGAGATCATTTCATGTTACCTCACTAGAATGGATTATTTTCAAATCTATAAAATAAACATAAGTAAAATTTCACTGTTACTTAGGTACAAAGTAATGGCTCTTACTGAAAACTAGGAAGGTTTAAAATAATTAATACAGATTCTGGAGCACCTGGTCCTAGCTGAGGGTCCTGGCGATTCCTTCTGGCTGCTTGCTATGCGGTCCTGGAGGATGTGACAATCAGCTGACAGGAACAGGAACGGAAAAGCCGGAAAGTGGAAACCTGGACACTCAGTGAGCTTCCCCTGCCCATACCACCCCATGTTCATGGGCTTTCTACTCCTGTCCTTCCCTCCTATAGAGTCTTCTATAGGCTTCACTCTGCATCTGCTCCTCCCCTGCCTCCTCCTCTTACCGTTCTCTTTCTTCCCTTTTCTATATACCTGACAGACTACGTCCTCCCTTTCCCAAAGACCATGGGATGGACAGCAGTGTATTTTGCCATCACTCTCTTGACTTGACTTTCTCATTATATTGCTCCTATTACTCTGTGTCCCGTTCATTTCATTCTTTGGGAAAGCAGTGTATATATATACACATATATATACATACATAGACACACACATGGAGCATGTTTACACAATGGCCAGCACCAGGAAACCATATTTTAAGTCAGTGCTGTGATTAGCATAAATATGATTAGGATATTCTGAAACTTGACAACAGTAAGTGAATCATCTCTGTTGTGGCGAGTTGATGCCTGCAGGTAGCGTGCCCACTGTCATTGTGCCTTAGCACTCGGGTATCTGTCGTGGGTGTTGAACCTTTCCGCTTTACTGTAAAGTTGAATGCTTTGGATAATACTATTTCAGAGATGACATGCACCTGTACCGATGAAATCACACTATATATAACTTATCTTTAGACAAGATATAATGCAGTGCGACTTGCACACTTTCACACTGAATTATCAGTGCATTTTTCCTACTGGGTTAACCTCCCTGTCGTAAATTATTGTCTACCGTAAGAATCAGGTCTCTCTTTCTACTAATGCGACCACGTTGATATTTGCCAGTAAATATTTTCCGACTGCACTTGCTTGAATGTAACTCCTTTCACTTTTGCTACACATTTGTAATGTTAAATAGATGAATACTCCGCTCAGTATGGCTCAGCTGCAATTCTGCAAACGTCGAGTTTACGCTGGATGGGTTGAGGGACTAAACTGTGGGGTAAACCATAAATCCATGTTAATCGTCTCACATTTGCTCTCATACTTTGCACAAAGATCATTCGGGCCTAGGATGGTTAATGTGACAACAGATATTCTAGACAACCAAGGAGACAATTGCAGAGGTTCTTCTAGAAGACATGAAGGTATTTATATTGCATATGGGTTAATTCTGCCTGGTCCTACTGTCCAGCTGTTTATACTGAAACTGTCCACAATCACTCCTGTATCTACAGCTTAGTTACAGTGTGGTACTGAATAATTTCTGGTTTTACAGTAATTTTGGATTTTTTTCCTCTGTTGTACTTTTTCTTACCCTGGAATGGATAATTTAAACCATCATTTCCAGAAGTCCAAATTTCATGTATTATATGTATATACGTATTTATTTTGATCTAAGGAATCCATTAAAATATAAAAATAAAAAAAAAGGTATGTATAAAGCCTTCTATAAACAGTCCGTTACACAGAACTACAGATTAGTTAGTAGTTATTGATTATGCTTATTATATATTATTATTAGTTTGTTTGTAACTGCAACACAGGTTGTGTATTTTACTTTGGAAAAGTGAATGGTTTCTTCATGCAAGGTGAATAAGTCGTGCTTTAGCAGCAGTAAAAGATAGTATTTTTTAATTTAACTTTTTTCCCCCCAGAACCACAAAGGTAGCAAATAAACAGTTCTCTGTATATGCTTGTCTAACACTTTAACTGTATAATGCAATGCAGCTCTATTAGGATTATATTTCCAATGAATATTGTGAGACCTTTATGAAAAATTTAATACAAAGTTATTGTAGTCAATGGTGTAGGTATTATAGTGTAATTCTCTTGATGACGCATGACACAATACTTGAACTTCAGAGGAGCACACACTGAATGCACACAACATATTACACTTAAACTCCTACCTAACACATTTGAAATAGAATTGGGCAATAGAAAAAAAAATCTTTTGTGTTTTCTTTCCCATTTTTAAAGATTTTTATGCATGTTTTTATTAGATATATTTGTAGATATCTTTACCAACAGGAAACTTGGTATTTTAAAGTAACTATAAATCCAACATAAAATCCTCTGCCCAAATTTTATATTTGTTAAGGCAGTGTAATGATTTAAGGTAGAAGTTTAACACATGATTCAACAACCAGAAGTCTACTTGTATGACTTTGATTAATTATTTTTAGTTCAGTTAAAACATCCCGGTTTATCTCATTTTAAGATTATCCTTGACATATTTAGAAATCCTAATGCAGATTTTATGGCCCACACCTATCCCTGATGGTGCTAATGGACTAGACATAATGAATCATTCTAATTTGGATGAAAGGACCACACAACATTGTGGCAGTCCTTTAGAGAATTAAGGCTCAATTCTGATCTTCCAGACTTATGAATGCGTTTTTGGGATTAGGCCGCATATCTGTACATCTGTTGAGTCTCAAGGGGTGTATACTCAGCTAAGTATTCTGACCTTCCAATGTACTGTATCAAATGTGTGGCCTTGGGATATGAAAGGATTTGATTACAACTGTATTTTAACACTGATTTAATATATAATTACGGGGTAAAACCTAATTCCTCTTTACATCTTCATGTAGAAAATTCCATCACTATTAAGCAGACACTAGGATATTTTTCACCCCGTGAGTATGATAGCAAATGGAGGAAACTGAAACACCCACCCAGGATAATGTAAAATCAAGGACAATCTTCTTAGGGATGGCTTTAAAATCAGCTTCTTGTGTCCACAAAAAACAAGTTTAAATTACCTCCTGTGAGTGTGTTGCTAGTTGGTACACTGTTGCATTATGCATGATTCTCGACTGCTTATGTAAAAATAAACTGAAACAAAGTTCCATTAGTGATTTTCAATGTTACTTTATGCTTTCTTGTCTACAAGTAATGAGGAAGAGAAATTAACTTTACATATATATCTATAATATTGATGAAAAAGTTTTAAATAACTGGAACTTTTGGTTATTCTCTATTCACTTACAGTTTCTATTTTCTAGTCTATCAAAGACAGAATGTTGTAAAATTTCCTTTAGCTGGTTAAACTTTCATAAGATACACAGTGGTTGCATGTAAAAATTTTAAATTTTTTGATTCCACTGAAAACTACTTCCTAAATATTATCCATGAAAAAAACCCCAAGAAAATATTAAAAATTCACTTCCCAAGAAAATTAGTTCAGTAGAAATTAACATATGACATAACATATTCTAGGGTTTTTAATCTTTCTTCCATTCCACAAGTTTTGTATAGAATTTTAAACAAATAGCAATGGTATTGAGTAACTGATTAATATGAGTGTTTCAGAGAAAATGCATTCCAAAATTCTGTGCTTTTTCATCTGTATGATCTTTCACAGATCTGAATTATGGATTAATGGTGCTTATATTTTCTTTGCCATTTCAGAAGGCTTGGACCCAGATGAACTGAGCAGGGCAGAACTTTTACTTTGCAAGCAGTTACTTTCTTCCAGTTGAAGAATATGTTACACATAATCAGGTCATTTTTTCTCCACTGCCTCGAAAGCATGAGGATTTTTTTTTTTTTGGGTGTTCTTCCATAAAAATTAAAATGAAGTTCCCTAAAATGCCCAATGGGAGATTAAAAGGATCCTTATTTTTTGTAGCTTGTATGATATAGATGTGTAACACAGCGCTCATTTACATTGCTACAGTGTACTGATTATATGCAGCATGATGAAGAACTGCAACTATGCAAGTTTCCATGAAAAAAAAAAAAAAAAAGAAGTTTTCAAAGAATGGGTGAAGGTCCTTCACTGGGCCCGGAGATAAAGATGGAGAGTCCAGCAGCGGGACTGGTGAGTACGGGGCTCTGGTTCCAGTAAGACTCAACAAACAGCTCAGATCAGAATCTAAAGTGCAGGAAAACAGCCTGTAGCTTCGAGATTAGCTTTCTCACACTATTCCTGAGTTAAGCCAGTACAAACATCATCATGAATGCATAATTATGATTACGCACTATGCTATGCATAATAGATCTTAAAATCTGGAAACAAAGAACTAGTGTAGGAATGTGGTTTTCAGGCTTTTGGTTTTGAACACAATGAAGCTGGGTGTAAGGGTAAAAGACTTTCTGCAAGTAAAAACAGTTCCAAAAAAATATTTTCCTTGGGAAATTCATTCAGATACTTATGAAACATTTACACATAAAAGAAGGGCTAAAAGGGAGATAGGGACCTGGTGCTATGTTTAGAACTTGAAAATAACAACGAATGAAGCCCAAACCCCTCCCATTTTAACATATTTTAGGGAACTCAAAAAAACTATCACTTGGAATAAGCAACAATAGACAAAGAAGCTGGCAGCTTCGCAAGTTTATTTAAAGGATCTTTTTTGCAAAAAGAAATAAATTGGTTTTTTGAAATTCTTTGCAGCAAGAATTTAACTATGAACCAATGTCCGTTTCTGGGACAGATGGATATACACAAGGTGGTATCCTAAGCTTAAATGATGCTAAGAGAGTGATGCAACTTGCTTAAAGGGAGCTGATGGATTCACTCGCTTTCATGTGTGGAAACAAAACAGTGTGAAAATGTTGAATGGAGTAACTGGGTACATCTGCAACTACAGAACGTTGGTCTCAAACTCCTGCCAGTCACCAATCTACTGATAAAGCCACTTCAGGACAGCAGTGCTGCAGCTCCGTGTTCTCTAATAGGACCCCTCAGGGGCTGTAAAGCCTCTGTTTGGGATCATAAGTCCAAGGAGAGGTCCTCAAGTGGAAGTGGGCTGACTTTCAAAAGTAGGGAGCATCAAAAAGAACAACAAATTTGTACCCAGGTCATAACCAAGTCAGGTTAATTTTTTTTTTATTTTTTTTCTTTCTATGAAATGATAACTTAGCATGGTAATAACAATCACACCGGGTACCACCACACTGCGGACTGAATTTAAGTGATTAGAAAACTATTCTACTGTTGGCTTGGACCAGTTTCACAAACAATGATTTTTTTTAATTCCAAAAGGTAATTTTTACTTGAAGAAAGGAAGATTTTAAAGAAAATCTAATCAAGTCCCTTCTGCTTCCAATAATATTTTCAAATCAATTTTTAGATACCTGAAAAAAAACAAAAAAAGCCAGCTTCCAAATGTTCCCAGTACTTCAATATCCCAGTGAAGTCAATAAAAGGAAAAGAAAGCCCCTCTTCAGTGCATGTGTTACGAAGCCAAGAAAGCAACCTAACACCACATCAGTGGTATGAAAAATCAAGAGCTCTACAAGAGCAAAAGCTTTAGAAATTGGCAGAATCAGAGAAGTCCAGGCTATCAAACTACAGAAGTTAGTAAAACTTTATACCAGAATTTCTCTTCTCCTTCTTCTCAGAGAAGCTGGCATTAAAATGCTACAGTACTCCAGCCACCCTATCTGTTTCAAACGACTACCACGTATCACTTGGCCGTAACTGGCAGCAGCTGTTGAAGGCAGGCTTGAACCTGGCATCCCAACTGAGCGGGGGTTTTTCCCTGCTCCCAGGAGATACCGGCTTCCAGGTGAGGTGCGAGGCCACCGCCAGTGCGGGGCATCGGTCCTGCCTGGCAGCCGCCTGGCGCAAGGCTCACTGCCACCTCCGCACGCCCTGCTCACTGCCACCTCCGCACGCCCTGCGACAGCCCTCGCAAGCCTTCTCAGTTCTTAAGGGAAGGAAATGAATAATTGCCAGATTTTCAGAAGCTCAGATCCTGTTTGCACATTGAAGGGAGGTGGTCACGTCTGCAGAGCCTGTGAGCCTCTGACAGCTCCTGCTAATTCCAAGAGGAACAGTTGGGTGATGAACACTCGAAAATCTGCCTCCTTCACTCCTTCGCCACGGAGGTGACCTCTGACCAAACTTTCTTTTGCTAAGCTGGGGACAGCAAACGAGCCAACGCAAGCCGCGACATCAAACAAAAGAAGCGGTGCTCAAATCCAGCAGCGGCTGCGGCACGGCTTTATGGTCCACGTCGGCTGCTGGAAGGAGGAAAGGGATGCTCAGGACCAAGCGCTGCCGCCGCACACAGCACGGGCGACACCGGCCTTTGCTCCTTGAAAGTTCAAGTGAAACTTGATTTACAGCCACACCTTGGGCAGCGGGCGAGTGCCGGGAGAGCAGAGAGAGATCTGGACAAAGAGTGATGGGAGGGGGGGCGGGGGGCAGCGGGTTCCCTTAGTATTATAAAAATGCATCTTATTCTGTTTTTAATCAACGAGCCTTATCCAGCAATCAAGGCAGATATATAATAAGCTGAGCTACTCTGTAAATCTAAACATTCCCCACAAATAGAAAAGATACAGCCTGAGCTCTCTGATTGTTACTACGGCAACTATCTAAAATGAAAATCTTCTTAACCCTTTACATGCTGTAGCCACCCATGCATCAGTGTTAGCTGACTTCCGCGCACTTATCTCTCCTTTTTCCCCCTCAAGAAATTCATAATTGTATTGCTTCACAGTAGTTATGCTCTGGTTATCCTATTTGAGACTGAAAGGACTGTGATAGGTGGTAGTTTCGTATGTACAGCTGAGTTTTGTTACTTGCTCATTACTGGGATTATAGTTCAAAAAACAACTAATAAAACACATGAGAAAATCCCTAGATTACTCCACAAGGCCTGGGATTTTGATTAAAACCTTGACAACAGGAATGGGATGCTTTCTAGTAAACCCCACCACTGCTTTTCTTCTTTTAGTCATGAAATAATTTGACTGTAAATAGGATATTTGTCAGAAGAATTATTTTTCTATAGTGCATTATAAAAAGGCTACTTTTAAAATGCTTTTTCTAAAGCTTCTCTTTCTTAAGTACTGCACAGAAGACTGCCAGCTATTTTAACAAAACAATGTTTCAATGTTGCTTTGAAAATTAATAGGCAGGTATTGGACTTGAAATCTCTATGAAATGTAAGAAAATTCAGACAAATAAGAAAACTGACTTTCTAATTTCTACGAGAGTAGCAGATGATTTTACAAACAAATTTATACTTGTATCTACCTGAATATTCAAGACAGTTTCATTATAACACCTATGTGGTAGTGTCATGACAAAGTGAAATTCTCTGCAGTTGAAAAGTCTTCCACAGCTCATTGTTGAAAACAACTGAAGCTATGGAAATTCTGTATTTAAAGTGAAGGAAGCAGGATGTGGCCCATGGACATCAATTCCATCAATTCTTTTACTTTGTGCCTACCGTGTGATTAAGAAAGACTTTTCACTACTAGGCAGAATTTGACTCTATGGCATTCCCAAGTATGTCATTTAAGACAAATATGCACCATGTCAATTGATTCCTACTGAAGGAGAAATACTCAGCTGGTATTTTACAGCATTCACTTTGGTCAATTCAACACAGATAAAGTTAGAAGGTCTTTACTTGGGCATTTTTGCAGAACTGAATAGCATACATGTAACTTGAACAAATTAATAAATAACACACTTTTCTTTATAAAAGCAAACTTTACATGTAACTGAGGCCATAAAACTTGAAGTGACTGAATTAGTGTGTTAATTATCTTAAGATCTTTTTGGAATGCTGTCCATGTTAAATTGAAGGTTATCAAACTGCCAGTACATTAGATTAAAGATGCCATTTACAACTGAAATGGAAGAATAACCAAACCGAGTATTTTAAGATTAGTGAAATACCAGGATTACAATACTCAATTTTGTTAAAAGGAACCATTGACTAAGATTTTTAAGTTTTACTAGAATTGTTTCAAACTTTGAGAAAAGAATTGGTTTAAAAAAGAAATTGGATTCTTTGTTATAAATGTGTATATCAGTGCATGGCGTTAGAAGTTAGAAAGCTTAATATGTGTCATTCTTATTTACAGAAAATTGAACCCATTAAACTGAATCATAGAATCATAGAATCATAGAATCACTTGGGTTGGAAGAGACCTACAAGATAACCTAGCTTTCTTTTTTTCTTCTTAATAAACACCTATGTTTCAAAAAAAGCTCACAGGCCTCACCTGCACTCTACACAAACTGAAAGACAGACTACTGGCACTGGGCAAAAAACACACCTCTGGTCTCACCCCAAATTTTTTTAAGGTTGATGTAATGACTCTAGCTAATTTGAGGTTTTGGATCAAGACAAGTGAGGTGCACAACACATGTTAAGGATGGTGCTGGAATACGCAGAGGTATAAAATGTTCATGAGGAGAATGACATGAATTAGTTTCTCTGGCTCAGGACACGTTCCAACTGTATTTTTCCAACTTCTGAAATACTTCCCATTTTTCTGTAACTAACTTGATATACAGGGATCAAAGCAACTTACCTTTTACTTCTTTTTTTCCAAATCTATCTTTTATAAAGTCAAATGGACTCCATTTTCTAGAGTTAAATTTCATATTTACAGTACTATGATCACTAGATTCATCCTAGAGGCTTTCCAAACATCAAGCCTATTTATCAGTGTTGGCTTACTTCCCAGGAATATGTCCAAAATAATCTAGAAATGTACTGGCTAGTCAACATACTACATATATAAGCAATTCTTCAGTAATTCTAGGAACGTATAACAATCCTAGTTTTCCACTGTATTATTCCAAGTAAGAAATCTTTTCAAAAAAAACCCAAGCGTTACCACATAACCAGTTTTTTGGTAGACTTTTTATCCCCCACCGTGTTTCCACGTTACCTTTAAACTGATGAGTTTGCCTAACTCACCTGTTAACCAACTGACTTGAAGACTTATCAAGTTGATATGGATCCCAACTCTTCTGGCTGTCCTATAGTAGCATATAATTACTTTGAAAGGAAAAGATTATTTGTATGTGATTTATTTGCCCAGGTCAATTACAAGGACTTGTCTTTTTGGGGGCAAACCAAGGTCAAATGTCTTCCCTGAAGAACCTTCAAAGACTTGGGGGAACTCTGCCACATATTCACCGGAGAAGCCAACCTTTCTTGTGGGTATTTGCCCTCCTTGACCTGGCACAAAAGGAGTCATGTGGCTTACAGTAGGTAACAGGGTTTCTAAAGAAAATTCAAAAGGAAGAAGGCAGCATGACCTGCACACAGGATTTGTAATGGTGAGGCCATCCTTGGGGGGCGATTCTGCCCTGTTACTATAAATTGCTCAGTAAACCTCAGGAATCCAGCACGCAAGAATCTCATCATCTGTCTGCAAATCTACATTTCTTCAACCTTAATCCAAAATGTTTCCTAAAGCCTAACAAAGAAAACCTTATGGTAAAGCTATAATTAAGGGCCAAACTAGGAAACTATCACTCTGAAAATCAGCTAAGCAAGGTTTATTTCTAGCAGTCGTAATGCTTCAGATGACTGCTGTATGTAATCACTTTGCAGTCTCTCATCGGTGTACAACTAATGGCAGCAGAGAAGAATCATAAAGAAAGGTGCGCTGCTGGAATCTATAGGTGGTTCAAAGAAAACTCCATGGAAATACATTATTCAGTAATGAAGAAAATTAGTCTTTCCTGTTTTTGCAAATTTTTAAGAATACATGATTTTGCAAGACATTACTTGATTTTGGGAAAAAGACCCAAACACTCCTTGTTCTTTAGATCAATACCAATAATGAAATAGATAATACAGCAAAATGTTCCCAATCCTGGCTAATTGTGTTATGAATCTTTTCATTATTTTCTTTAAACTCATCACTGGTTAAAAGTGTACAAAATAAAATATTCAGTGTAATTTCATGCAAATGCCAGATTCAAGACTAACAATTAACAAAGACAATCAAATCTGCCCAGGCATATCTGTTCAGTTATGCAGGCTCACCTGTAGTTCCATAATAGACAGGCAAATAGACAAGGGGTTGTATTTTACTCTGAGCAACACAGACACTATTCCCATTGACATCTAAAAGAACTGCACCTGTGGTTCAGATAACAGAATTTAACTCAATATTTGCAGGTCATCCTTTCTTTGTAGTTTCCCCACTGCCAAAGATTTTATGATGTTAATAATTTCATTTTGAATTTAAAGAAAAAAAAATTATTACTATGCTATCCCCCCACCCTTACATATTAAGGCCGACCCTTCAAATGTTTATTCCAACATTACTTCAACTCAAAATACCAGAGAAGTCAGTCAGAGTTTCTGTGGGGCAAACCTCAAGGGTTACAGGCTTTGGATTACACAAATGTTTACCTATAGGAAGAAAAAAAAAAGCCTTTTTTCTATTTCATTGTACTTTATAAAAGTTAACATTATAGCAGGTAAAACCTCCTTTGATTTCTTTGATATATATCATCAGTATTCACAGTTCATACAAATGCCACGACCAGACAGTAAAGAATTCAGTCCATTACATTTGTTTTTTCCTGAAAATGAATTCCAGCTAAAGGAATAGCAATCAGCTTAATCATCATACGGAAAACCACAATGTGGACACAATCTTGCTCTCCTGGAAATCAGTGACACACCATTGCTCATACGTATAAATCCCCAGCATTTCTGCGTGCTGCATTAACAAACTGTGATTGGAGGAAAATGGATAGAACCAAGCAAAAGACATACCAACTACAATACTCTAGAAGAACAGTAAAAGTTGGGATACTAATATAATGACAGCATTAGAAGCATAATGGGGCATAATTAACTTGAGGAAGGATGCAAATATTATGGAAATAAATGCAGTGACACACAGTTCATTCTAGGAACCAGAATTTTATATATCCATGCATCCTGCTAAGTGCATCCTTGTATGTTCCCTAGCATTGTGCTGCAGGTTCTCCAACCAGGAGGAGATCCAGGTAGCTACATTCATATACTTTTTTCATGTAAGCTTGCTGCAGCTAAGAATGACCACGTATTTATAGAGATTATGCTCGGGGACATCTGCAGCATCACGTTCCCCAGCTGCATTTGAGGATATGTATGTTGCAAAAAAGCTTCACTGTTTCTCTGCCAGAGGAATAGTATTTCCTTGCACCAATGTTTCAAAAAACCCATATGTATTTCAACATCCCTATAGAGTTATAGATTTAAATCCTTATTTGAGAAGCTGAAAAGGTCGCTCAGGCAAAGTACTTGCTACCATTGTGCCTTCTGTACTCCAGGAAAAACAGGTCCTACCCAAAGGACTTGGGAAGGAGGGAACAAGCAGAGCCCATACTCCAAAATCTATCAATTTAAAACTAGCTGTAATTTCAGTTTTCCTACTACTTTTAACAATATTTGCTTTAGCAGTCAACAGTTATCTGAGAGTATCCCTATTTTAGTCTATCATGGTCAGTTAGGCTTTATTTTATGAAAGTCACAAAGTTTTATTTTACTTCCCCAAGAGTTAGATCGTGTGAAGGAGGTATTAAAAATTCCTTTTCAAAGATCAGGTCTGAAAGAACTCAATCCCATATACGTTACCTAAAATCAAACCAAAAATGGCAGAAAATTGGCAGGAGCAGATTTATTTGAATATGCAAATGACTTTCTGAAGAATTCATCCATTTTAAAATCAGTTGCACGGATACATCGCTAACAGAAATGACATCAAAAGCAGACATACTCTATACAAATAAAAAACAGAGAGTGAGTAAGGGCATTACATGAGAAAAGCTCTAAAATCACTCTCTAAATCATTGTTTTACTTAGTAAAAGTATTTTTAAGAGCGAAGATGAAGGATCTAGACTCATTTAATAAACTGTAGGCATAGTATCTTTTATCAGAAGAAGTTTTTCTAGATTTCATTAGTTCTGAAAGATTTAATGCTTAATAGATTGAATAACTTTAATTTATACTAGCAGTTATTCAGGTTCCTAACTCTTTTTATACATGGATATTTTATCTTTTAGCATCCTTCGTCTTATTTTTCATCATATTCTCTTACACTTTGTATTTCACTTAGTGTTTTAGTGAGTGGTAAGGAAAAAGGAGAAGCAAGATATATGAGGGGAGTCCTGAAATCTCCCTCTTTCTCATTCTGAACATCGCTATTAAATTCAGAAATCATTCTACAGACAGTAGCTAATCACCATTACGCTGAAGGATTGCATTGTATAAGAAGAGATGCACCAACTTGTATGAAGAAACATTTGACTTCAAACTACATGCTAAAATCAACAGGAATATACTATCTTAAATACTTGAGCAAAACTCAGTAAAAGATACAGTAGGCAAACATTGTAGTCAGCTCAGCAGTGATTACCAACTCATGCTCCAAATTCACTATAAAATGAAAATCAATATTTCCACAAGTTCCTGCAACATAAAAGATAACCTTCATTGATTTTTCTAGACTTAGGCCTCACTGATAAAATCTAATATAAATTTTCAACCACGAGGATTTGGATCAGAGCAGGGGTGATAAGTCCTGCACATCTCTTAAGAGGTGGAGAATTTTTTTTTTTAAAGTGCACGTTCATACTATTTATAATTTGCCCTGTGCAAGTGAAAGCCTTTTCCACCAGTGCTATCAGGAATCTCTTCTAATTTTTATTACTGTGAGGCTAAAGCCTGTTCCAGATAATTTGGAAATTTCAGGGGAATTGTGATAGGGCTGATGGTGCAGCCCTGGCTGACTTGAGAAAAGAGCTAACCCGTAATAGCCTCCATGGCCGTGCTGATTAAATGTTGCCATAGATGAAAGGCCTGCCATCGCCGCAATAAATTAACCAATCACACAAATCCCAAGTCAGTGCTAATCCTTCCTTGATACTCTGATCCTCTGATCAGCTCAAGGAGGTAAAGAAACTGGCTTGTGACGCTTGGTGCTCTAACCCCTGGATTTCATGTACACAACGAGCTAATGATATCTTGCTGACCAGTTCAATGGGATGAACTTCTCTCACAACCCTTAGGGAACACTGTGGCCTTCTTTAAAAAAAAAAAATGACAAGCACATGGCAGGTTTTGTGTTTTATTACAACACCGCGGGAAAACTAACCAGCACTTGTTAACCACAATAAGCGTCAAACTGATGTGTGCTACAAAGCACGTTGTGGTTTACAAGTGCAAAGGATGGATTAAACAGGAACCAAGACACTAAACCAGGAGTAACTGTTCAAGTAATTGTGATTAAGCTATCCAGCTTTTGATCGGGAAGTTTGCCACCTTTCCTATTAGCCCAATTTTTGCCCTGTTCTTACAATTTAGGGAGGGGTAGCAGGAGGGAGGATGCATCCACATAGCCAAGAGCAGAAGAGAGAGGAAGAAGAGAGAGCCCCTTTGCCTCTTACACACTCGCTCGATTGTACTGCCAGTGTGATTATAATCAGATTTAGACGCAGACTCATTTAATCAATTAACAGAAGGCCTGAACACATGCAGCATTTTCTCATTAATTATGTGAATGCTGCCTTTCCAATACACTTTGTGAAATTGAGTCTGTGCAGTCTGCATTAGTGTACTTCATAATTGGGGAAACACTTTTTTTTTTTTTTTTCTTTGCAGTAATTGGTTGCTAAAAGTAAGAAAGCTCTGGGGTTTGCCTCTAGGGCTTCCACACATAAAGAGTTTCGAAAGTACTTCATTATCTCTCCTGGTCAGTTCTGTGAAATTAAAACTGTTTTTCCCTTCTTCTTTGAGGAAGTGGTTTGAAAGTAGGGTTCCCATAAAATGTATTGCATATATGCGGTGCGTGTATGGGCATAGGTGTCTGTGCTCACGCAAATATACAGACACGAATGTAAAATCAGCTAATTCTGGCTTGTCTCAGAGGCTGCCACCACTGAAGTCAACACAAGCGTGAAGCACACAGCATTTGACCACTAGCAATCAATTTTATTGAGAGACAATAGGTCTCCAGATAGAAGAGGGTTGCCCAAGTTCTTCAAGAATGATTTCTTACACAATCTTACACAATCAAAATCAATCATACTTGAGTGATTTGCTCAGATAACTTCATAAGGTTTGGGAAGGTGCCCAATTGCTCAGACTGGATATAATTTATAGAACCCAGTATGTAATTTGGAAGAGCCATAGCTACTAGAGAGCTAAGTCACTATCCTTTACTGCCTATCTTTGACTGTTTCGTACATCTTTTTGTTCTCTCTCTTGGGGGGGGATATAAATGCACACGCACACATGGGCTCTGCTGCGGCCACCACATCCCTCCCTGTGACTTTCCCAGCTAACCTCTTCACACTGCTGGGCTCACAGTAGTTAGCCCAGGAGCAAGTCTCGTGGGAATTAATTAGTAAGAATATTACAAGAAGACAGCTCCCTCCCTACAAGCCATTGTGGGCCAGCATTTCCCAGTAACATAGCTATCTCTGGCAAAAACTGTATTCCAAGAACAGCAGATGTTAGTGCAGTCCAGAAAGGTACTTCAAGTATGTTTTATTCAATAGAACCACAGGGGTTGGAAGAAATTAAATGGGGCTCTTCTGTCAAATTCAATCCTTTTGATTTTACCTCTGATGCCTCATATCGGCTAATGTGTATCTATCTACTTTAATGCTGCACTTATCCAAGTTAACTGTACTGCACACTTAATATTTTAACTTTTACTGGCTATCAGAGCAATACAGAAGATCATTCTTTATGATAAATCATTAAAATAATATGCATTAAAAATAATACCTTGTGGAAGTGGTTTTTGGGTACATGGAGATAGCCCATGGTACAGCTTAAACTAAAATGATCAATAGTTTCATAATTTAATGAAGAAAAAAGCAATACTGATTATTTTTAAGTATCAGTATTTATACTTAATGAGGAAGGACAGAAGCTGTCGTATTCTTCAGAAAGACCCACATACGCTTTCAGTTTATATCCCTTGCTTGATATTGTATGTCAAGCAACAACGACCATGGACATACTTGATCCTTACTTCCTCCACACCACTGGACTTCCTAATACAACTCTAAACATAACCTTTTATTTGAGCAAATAATTGCACCATATTTTTGCATAAAGATCTCCATTTCTGCCTGCACAAGTGAAAATGGAAAAAAAATACACATACATCAGTGATTGCCCCCATATGAAGCTTCAGGTCCACAGATGGAGTCCACGCTCTGAAAACTTCAGTCACTGGCTAACAAAAACCCTATCTTCCGCTTTTCTGCAAATAGCATGGATAGACTAGATTACAATATCTTTAGAGAAGCTAAAATAGCATTCAGAAAGGAGATTTGTAGTGCTATATTCATCTTTTCTCACAGAATCATAAAACTCATAGTACAGCAGGCACAGAATCCATTGCAATCAAATCACTAAAGAAGGCAGTAGGAAAGAGAGCTTGCTCAATTTTACTGGGAACAGAGAAGGTGGACTTCGTCCAAAGATTGATTCTTTTATATTTCTGCTGGAATTTTTCTGTTACTGTTAAAAAAAGGAAAAAAAAATAACACCGTCTTTGTATTTCAAATAATCTCCAATATATGCCGTCCTACACTATTATTATGGAAACTGGAAAAATTAAAAAGACCCATAGATTGTCTTAATGTATATATGAGTATATAAAAATAGACCTTACTCTGTCCTTCTCTTCAGGTGCCAATTTCACTGACTGCATTGTCTGTTTTGTCTGAATAATGGTCCCAAGCAAGTGGATGAATTTGTTGCAAGGAAAGCCATCTTCATTTCTATTTCCTCCATTTCCATTATGTCCCTGTTTTGATAACTCTTCACTTACTGGGCGTACAGTGTTTTAAATTGTCGTTTCAAATGTGCTACTGTACGAAGTAAATTCCCACCACTGGCATCCGCAGAGAGGGACGGGAAGTTCAGCCCCACTGTCGGTGCTGTTTTAGGTGCAGTATCATGGTGATATTTTAAGGTCAACACTATGCTCGAAGTGACCTTACGAAGAAAAATAAGTCAATTAGGTAACTGCGTAACATACCCAAACACGACCAGCTCTATCATCAGAATTGCCGTTAAGTAAGAAGGGTAGGAATGCAAAAATACAAGTGTGCAAGAAGAACTGATTTAAAAGACATAACTCGCACATTTCCATGTGCAGGCTGTACAACCATCTTACCGAATTCTTTGTCAAAGAACAAAGTAATCAAATTTTAAAGTTTTTACTACAATAACCTTGGATCCCCTAGGGAATATTCAGTGAAATATGAGAGAGGTTTTAATACCTGGAAGCACAGCTGCATTATGGTGAGGTCAATTTAGGAGCACTATTGAGACTCTAGGCCATAATGACTCCATATGGAGCCGGATAGTAGCTAAGGTAATAAACTTTCACAGTGTGATTTCTTTGCTCAGTGCAATACTAGCATAATTCGGCAGTTACTCATCTCTCATTCAATGGAAAGGGCTTTTTTCCCCTTTTTTTAAGAGCTACCATGTGCTCATTCTTTCCTCCTCATCACAGAGGGTTTACAAATCCAAAGAAAACATTAACTGAATTCGAAATGAAAACCTCTGAATTTTATGAGCATCTGAATGCTGTAGAAAAGGGAAATTCCTCAGTCCTCGACCCCTACACAAAGATGTTTCCGTTTGTCTTAGAAACTGGGACTAAATGGATATTGGCCTTAGCTTCCAGAGTAATAAGACACTAAATGCATTTGAGGACAGAGAAGTAAGAAATTGGGGACAGCTGCGGACAGCAGATTTGGGACACTGGTATCATGTATGTAACAAATCTTTATTAATAAGTACATTAAATCCCATATTTTTCATTTATAACCGCTGCATAATTTCCTGTTAACACTTCATGTAAATTCCAGATAAGGTAATAATTTTTTTTCAGAATTCTATTTCTGTTTCATTATATGTTCTACACTCTGCCCCACAGGTCAGTCGCATGATTGAAGTTTTATGCCTCATTAAAATTCCCCTAGTTAAAACATGGAGACAGAATTTTGGTAATTCCTTTCTCCACAACTACAATTAACCATTCCGCTGGATTCCTGTATTACTGCAATCCAAGTTTAAAAATTACTGTATGGTGAGATGGTCAAGGGGTCTAAATGTCCTAAACATAAGGCTCTTATCTTTCTTTGCTCCAATGGCTGAAAAACCCTGCACCACCACCTCCCAGTTCAGTATTTCTAGCTAGCAGCTGCTATCAGAAACCTAAATAACAAAAATATGCAAACTTGCACACTAATTCCCTTTGGAGATAGATCTTGGCTGCAGCCCTGTCATAAATCAGAGAATTTCGATATGAAATGAGGCAAGCAGCTCTAATCATTTCTGCATTTCAAATTGGATCACTGGCTCAATCACTGGGCTTTTTTAAACTGCTTGCCTAAGAGCAAATGTGAGGCGGGAGATAATTCTGAAGAAATCTCTTCTTTTGTGGCCGTAGAACTCTTTTAACTGTTTCAAGACTGAAGGCCACATTTCAGTGATAATAACATATATCTGCTGCGAGAGATATGGATCCTTAAAGACATCTTCCCTCTCTTTCAACTCATAGAATTCCATCAATATCTGCATATATTATATATATTAATATATGTGCATGTGCATATGGGTGTTTGTGTGCATAAAAAGAGAGGGAGAGAAAAGAAGAGAGAAACATCTGACATGTAGCCTCAGTATATTTCCCTTTAGAATTTCTTCTTATGACTTGACTCGGTGTGGGTTTCAATTGCTGCAATGACCGCGTAGTTAACTTTTTGCACACATATACCCAGGCGCTTAGGAAATTTACTTAACGATGAAAACAAAACTGAAAAGAAAACAAAGGGGGAAAATTTAAGCTATGGGCTATCAGTTTCAGGAGTGCAGTAACCCTCACCTACCCAGGGTTTGGCTCAGATATAAGTCAAAAAATAAAATCAAGGTAAACAAAGGTCTTCAGTAATTGTGTACGACATCCAAAGTCCTGAAATTCTCCTTTATTGTACCATTGATTTTCTATTTTCATGCCTTATCTAAACTCTGAAAACAATATATCACAAAAATTACCCTTAAAGTCAATTACTGTTTAAACAGCATCCTCTTGACTCTCTGTTTTTATGCTCAGAATATCCCCTCTTTTTCACCCAAACGATACTACCAGCTTGTTGCAGTTTCAGTGTCCTCACCACAGTGCTTTGAAATTGAATTTAACTCTATTATCAGCAGGCTTTTGTAATCTCATGTTAAAGCTAATAGTGATCAGATGGAATTTTACAGTTAAGTTCCCTGCATTTTGAGGATTATTTTAAAATGTTGATCAATTTGTGTTTTAAACAGTTAAAAAAATATTCACCTCACCAGGTTTTTTGTCTCCTATTTTCACCTTCTAATGCCTCATCCACCATTTTCCTTCTGGAGCTGAATACATAATTTTTGGATACTGTTCCCTCCCCCTACATTCCCTCCTTTTAATAAAATCTAGTAAATTGCTTCATTCAACACAGATCCAGGTTTTTGATGATTTTACTATCACTGCACAGTGTTAACGGTGCAGACATAAAGCAAGTAACACTGTTTTGGATTCCCTCACCTAACTCTGGTAGGTAAGAGCATCACCAAATTCTGCACTGCCTCCCACGCTTGGTTCTGTCAAGGTTTAAAAATACACACATATGTGTGTGTGTATATATAAATATATATAAAAATGTATCTATATATGTACTTTTTTCAGGCAGCTTGACAGCTGCAAGGGCCATATTGTCAGTGTTCTCCCGTTCTTCTGCCATGTACACATAGAAGGGAAATCTAAAGAACTTCTGTCAGGACTGCTGGAGATTATGCTGAGGAGTCCAGTTGACCAACAGATGTGTCCTTGCATCCCATGGCACATAATACTGAAATCTGGAGCCAGCACATCCATGGAATTCAAACAACACTATGGGGTCTACAGCAGCTCTTTCTTCTCCTTAGTGACAGATTTGGCTTATTTGAGTACGTCTCCAAATTCATTGCCCCTTATCCGGAATGAAGTTGGGAAGAAGGGTCAACGCAAAACGCAAGATCTCCAGAAATCCAAGTCCTTGAGCGCAGAACCATTGGCTGTGGGACTACCTGAGATCAGTGCTGAGCATCTGGGATGGACCTGCAGCATCAGGCCATGAAGCAGCGTACCTAAAACCCAAGCCCAGTACCACTGACAACCAGGCTGACGTTACGGTATCACTCTTCTGTTCAAAACAATACATTCAATGTTAATATATCAAGCCTCATGGGGTCTTGCCCGTTAAGTTTGAGGATTTGAATCTCATGAATGTGGAATCTGCATTGTTCTCGGCTGGGGTCACTTTGCTGTGCATGTAGGAACACGCGGGCTGCTTCAGCGGCTTACAAGTGTAACGGAATTGTCAAACTCATTTTGAGCTCACCTCTGTTTCCTCTGTGTCTCAGGGCATGCAATCCCCAAATCCGTGTGGTTCAGTGGGGAGTTAAAGCCACGCGTTGAAGCTGTTTTAGGAGCAGAGTGGTCGGTGTTACTTCTCTAACTCGTCTTCACCACCACCGATAAGTACTTATAATAACCTTGCATTATTCCACCCATCCCTCCGATATTTTTCTGCTTGAAAGGGGCCAAAACTTCAAACAGCAGCTCACATTACAAGACAGCAGCCCTATACCAGGCCTGAAATTACCCTCCGAAGTACAACATGCATCATGATTTAAGTGATGAAGGAGGTGCCAGCAAAAGTTCGATGGAGCAATCATTACTCTTTCAGTGTATGTTATCATACTTCCCCCTCTCTCTGCATTGGTTTAAAAAGGCCTGGTGATTAATGTCAGCTTTCTTCTAAAAATGTTACACAAACAAACAGTTCACCATAAAGTTTTAATTTTAGGTTAATTTTCTGATAGTATCTATCTCTTCTCTGCTTATGTGTAAAACCAATGTCCACTGAAAAAATTAAAATTCAATATAGATCACATTGAAACATTTAAATGTGACCTCAGGCTGCTTCTATAGAACACTAAATGAAGGTAAATTGTAACAGTTTATTAAAAACATCTGTTTTCATACAGATGTTTCTCATAACCCCTGGCTGTAGCGTAGCTGTAGACAGGTGCACAGAGCCGCAGTATGCCACCAAGTTACACATTTTTTCTCTCTCTAGGGATAAATAATATTTTTTACTGGTTGCCATGCCGCTGCTGTTTTCCTTGTCAGCACAGCAGTCGAATAGCTTCTTTGAGCCTAGGTGCACAGCAGCTTCTCAATTATTAAAATTAAATGCAATGTTACCAAAATCCTACTAGTTATAATGAAACATTTCAGGCTTCACAATCCTAAAAAGTGTCAGTCTGACATTATAGTAAAAGAGGAGTTCAAATAAAAAACAGATCTGCACGATACAGCACAGAAACGACCTCTACACACAGCCCTTTTGGCACTTGGAGGAACGGGATTTTCTCCAGGCGTAGGACCCCGAGCCATTTTGGTGGGAAATTCAGGCTATTTACAGCTACCTTTTCTCCTCCCTGACTTCACCTTTTTAATTGGCATACTCAGAGTAAAGGAAAAAGTCACAAAAAAACCAGGGACCAGATATGAACAGAGACATTTGTTCTCACTGGGGCACTGCTATGCTGGGACACAGCTACACTGAGAGAAGATTTAAATTTTATTTTACCTCTTGTCTCAAACCCTCACCTCTCCCCTTTATGGAAGGAGCAGAACACTCCCACCATGCACACAGCTGCTACAGCACTTACCCTTGCTGAAGTGCATGTCAATGGGTAACTGATTTTTAAACACCTAAGAAAGCGTTTCTGAAGAAATTTCTCCAGTGCAATGTGTAGGATTTTGGGGGGAGGGAGGGGAGAAGCCATATATGTTGGTGATAAATCTCCTATTCTGGTTCCATGGTATTCAGTGCATTCGTAACTTCATATGAAAAACTGTGGAATTCCAGACAATTCCATGTGTCTTTTGCTGCTACAATGTGAAATTTCCAGTAAAATAAGAATATTTCAGGGGGATATATATGCATTTTAACTTACAAAAGAATATGATAATTTCTAAAGCAATAGGCAAGTGATTACAAAAACACGAGCGCAAGGATTGACTCTTGTCTCTGCGAAAGAAATAGCGTTCAGTGGGCAAAATTAAGTGCTGCCTCTGGTATTGTACGTTATATGCAGCAGAAGCTGTAAAAATCCTAAATTTTTTTTTTCTTCTGTTTATGCTTGGAATATTGAATACAGAGGAACTGTACAGAAAAATAAATAAAGTACGAACAAATTGCAAAAAGAATAAAAAATACTAAAAAGTCAGGATGTACAGAATGTAAGGATTCACAGATAAGTTAGCTCAGTACTGTCTCACTTTACGCTGTATTTTTCTTCTTGAGAGCACACATTTTATTATGTCACTATTTAAATCCCCAAATATAGTAACATATTTTACTAATTGCTGCGTTGAGTCTTAACTTTACCACGTCCTGACTATTTTGAAGTTTAATTATGCACAATTAATACTGAATAAAGTTGGTTTCCTTCATCAATGCCTTTATGAGGGTTGCAAACAACCCACTTGTTGCTCTGTGCTCCACCTTTCAGGGCTTCGTGTCCCATTTCCATCCCCTTACACTCACTGCCAAAGGTACAACTAAACAGATCACCAATTCCTCTGCTGATCACAGACAGGGTATCCATGATCTCACTTCGTACTTTGGAGAACTTACTGAGTAATCGTTCTCAGATGATCTACATCTTCTCCTTCAAGGTTTGGTTTGTTTTTGTTTTTTTTCTTAAATCTGGAAGGCTGCAAAACTCCTTTAAGATGAACCTCCATCTCACAATGAAGTAAGTCTCAAGTGCTAAAACTGCTTAAAAAAAATTAAAGCATTTCTCCATTTCATTTCTGAAGATCAGTATAAAATGAAGGCAAGAAAGGTAGGTCATACCCTCAGTCTCAAGGAAACCAGTCATCTCAGCATCACCTACAAATTCCTGGATAGCCATGGAGGACGAGATGACCATCTGTACCTAAGGTGTTTCCTCAAAAAACATCTTAAACAACATCTTTTTCCCCAGTGCACAGCTAGGTTAAGGTGTGTCAATACAGACAGATGCCTAATGAGTGATCCAAATGCAAAGGAATAAAGCGCACTACTCAAACTAAATGTATTAAATATATATATATGTATACAAGGTAGAATGTACGATTTCAGCATCTTCATTTCCATTGAGGATGAACAACAATAACTTTACATCTTCCTGCAGCCTCATTCACTCAGCCAAAAATCTAGCTACAAGCTCCTGTAGTAAGGGGATTCAGTTAAAACAAGCACCTTTTTTCCAGTTCAGATCAGAGGTAATGCATTTCTTTTAATGTGCTCTTTTGAGTGGTAAGAAAGGGAAAACTACTGTATGATAAAAAAAATTTTTATTCCTCATTCTGCTTTCCATCTCTGCTTCATTTTACACAGGAATCTTTTCTCTTTACAATTCAGTGCAATTTAAGTACGCTTGTGTAAACATGGATTATACCACATCAGAAACCAAGTTAGCTATCTCAAGAGAATTTGTATCTCTGCTGTGTGTAAGTAAGCAGATTAATTCCTAGATCAGGCATTACCTAATGCATTTTCAATTCAATTTCTTCTTTTCTTTCTGCACACAAGATCAGGGAAGTGGGATTATTTTATTAATTTAACTAATATTTTGCATGTTTTCCCTGTTATCTTTCTTTCCTCCAAAAATTTTTGTTAGCTCCTAGTGTGAGCGACTTAGTACGAGCAAGGATGTGTAAAGACAACAGACCTAAGCCCTCAACACCTTACAGAGAAATAAATGGCATGGGGAGTGACAAACTTTTCCTCCCACCGCACTACTAGGAATAAGGAATCCTCACGTATTTCAAACCCTGATCTACAGAGGCACATCCTGCCTGGGGTAAGCTCAGTTATTGTATGAAAGTTAGGGGAAGATTATTTATTCATTAACATTTATGCTGCTTTTACGGAAAAGCTCAGAAGTAGCGCATGAGCCAGTTTGGTTTTATTACAGCAGTGCCTGCTAGCACTGTTTAAGGTAAGGGTCTGTCAACATATCACAAAAGCACAGGATTTACTGTGTAAGATCAGTCCACTGGCCCATCGAGCCTGCTAGCTTGCCTCTGGTGGTACCCATGTCTGATGCTTAAGTAGAAGATGGCACAGTGAGCCCTTAATACAGCTGACTAATTGCATGCCACGTTAAACCTGGGCAGGCGCTGAGGCAAGAGACTCCTTCTTGCTCGCTGCGGTGTGCACCTAATGCCCAAAGACAGGAGCTGATTACGTCCCTAGAATTAGCAAAGTAACAGATGTCGATAAAAGCATGTAGATCCTTCTCAAGTCAGCCCTGCGACTAGCCACAGCAATGGGTGTACTGCCTTGAACAGGGAAACTAATCACACATTTCTAGTTTACACAAAATTACACTTCAGTCTTTTTTGCTCAAAATCAGCTCCAAAGGCTATTTCCAGACAGCGTACTCTAAATTACGGGTATGGGGTGGAGCTTGAAATTAAGGAAGGGTAAGTCCCTGAGCATTGAAGAAGGTGTCTTGAAGGCCAGCAAGGAGAAGGACAGAGAAATTAGAGAACGGAGAAGGAAGCACGGCTGGAAGAGAAGAGTGAGCAAGGAGAGTCCTCAAAGGTGAGGAGAAAGGCTAAGGGGTAATTGCCAGAAACAGAAGAGACAAATATCAGGAGATCAGGGAAGGGAAAGTGAAGAGTTAAGGGAATCCATGTGGATGGAAATGAAACTGCATGGAGAGAGCATCTGGATGCAGACAGCATTTCAAAAGGGAGGCAATCAAAGCCATGACTTCACCTTTCCACAATGCTCCAGACTCTGTCCTGTTTAAGACCCTCCAGTCCTGCATTACCAGGTGATCTCACAGAAATACTCAGAAGTTCAGAATATGAACAGGATGCCAAATACAGGTATCTCCATTAAGACACGGAACAGCAGAAACTGTCAAATACATTACTAAATAATCAGTCAGTCAAGCATGACAATAAAGCAAAAAAAAAATTACATGGGGGTAACATCAATGGCTGGAATTGATGCAGATCTCAAGGTATTTGGAGAGAGTTTTTGACCCGAGTTAAGGATAACAAGGGCATCTATACCCCTTGAACTACATGTTATAGTTAGTAGTTCTCCTGCGTAATAGTTTCCTTCATCCAAACCAGAACTCATCTTTGCCATTATCTGCACAAATGCAGCTATAATCTATAGTGCATGCCATGACATGTAAGGTGATCCTGTACATAGCCTCAAACTCCCACTGCCACAAAAAACCCCGCCTAAAACTAACCAACCAAAAAAAGAACCCAGGGATTTTTTTTTTCTAAAATGAGTAATTTTTTTCCCCCCAGACATTTGTGAAATTAGTTATTTTAGTTGTCACCCCTTTCAGAGAATGATGTTCATATCTAAAGTTAAAATTAATACAAATGACTGAAGAGGCACAGCCTCATTACAAAGGATTTATACACAACCCCTCTTATCAATACCAACCTCCTAGTTCTTAGACTCCTAAAGACAGAAATATGGAGCTACAAATAACATTCATTTCCCAATTACTATGCCAACCAGCTCTTTTTATTATAGACTGTATTTGCATTTGACTGACTGGCCTATTGGAAACATAGTGCTGCTAGACCATCATCAAGCATTTTCTCTTTTTCAAAGACATAATCCAGACTATGCACACCAGTGCGCTATCAATTGGTTTAATCATTCCTTTCCATGATAAGGGATCCCACTCTCTGCAAATCTGGATTTTTGTTAAATACCTTCATGTTCCAATTTTAACCCATCAGTTATGAAATGACAGGAATTTATTGCAGAGTAGTTGTTTACTGGGACTTCTGTAGGAATCTACTTATTTTCTTCTGTTTTTCATAGGTGGTACATTTGAGAATGTGTTCAAAGGAGCACTGCTTTGTATTTGCATTTTCTTTACAGTTAGTATCTGCATATAATACTCGAAAGGTTTAGTGGTCTTTTCTATTGTGAATTGTCTGAGAACAGATGGATTCTTACATGCCTTCATGTAAGAATTTTATTCACAATTTTTACATGAAGAGTTTATAAAAACTAGTTCAATTCATAGGCTGCTAATGTACAACTCTTTGGGTCTCTGCTCATCATTCCGGTGAATAATCTTGTAACACAGGCATTTGTTTAACATGTAGAAAACCTGAGACCTCTACAGTGCTGTCAAGCAGGTCCATTAATCTCTTTGTACCTTGATCCCCCATTTTAGAAATCGTGATAAAGTTGTACTCTTCTCCTGTCCTTTGTCTGTAAATTCTTTCAAGAAGGGACTTCCTCTTTTTGCCATCTTGATTCAGACATCATAACAACAACGGAATGTTTACCTGTTTTCTGACATTGAAGAGGCCAGCCTGGATACCAAGAACTTCTTGGGGATGAAAGTGCAAGTCAAAAAAATAAAGTTACATCAAATAAACTCCTAGAATTCAAATAAATAGTCAGAAACAATATTCCACATTATTTATCCCGGTATAATTGTCTCTAATCTTCTCTTACTGCTTTTCAATCTAATTGTTTCAGAATCAGGTTTAAAGGAGTGAAGCTAGTGAAGCTGTGGCTGCACTAGCACACAAGTTTTAACAGAAGGTCTTAAACATGCTGTATGTGGCCAATGCTGGCCACTAAGGAATGGAGCAAGTGGAATATTTTGTAATTATACAGGTCAAATTATGTTTATTCATCATTTTTTATTTAGGGAGAAAGGAAGGATATGCATGGAGAAAACCTCACCTTACTTCTTCAGATATATCCAATTGTCTTAACGACGTTCTTGTTTTATACGTATCTGGGAGTAAGGCAGAAAACTGTAGTGCTCTGTTTTGCTAAACTTAGACTCATTGTGGTTTCAGAACAGGAAAGAAAAAGCCTCCTCTCTTGCCCCACTGAAGCATTTGGGATTCTACATGTAGCACACCGTGGCCAAAAATATGACACAAGGACTTCCAAAACAAAAAAGGACAAGTGAAAATTGTCGATATTCCATGAATTTGAAACGATTTTTCAGAATTAAGAGAACAAAGAAAGAAATAATGAGAGTTAGAGCTGTTCAAAAAGTCACCATTTTGAAGAAATCAATGTTTAAATATTAATGCTTCAAAATTCTACCAGTACATTGTTTTTCAGTGATATTCATGGCAAATAGTTTCACTGATCTACTGAAGGCCATGTTGTGGAAACGCATATGTGGGAAAACACCTATTTTTGTATACAAATACTGTAACGAACTATCAGAATACTCAAGAAGCACTTTGGGGATGCACCCAGATTCAACTGGAGTTGCGGAAATAGAGAAAAATCAGTCTTAAAAAAATTCTGTCCTGCACTGTGACACAGATGTCTAAAATATTGACATAGTTCATATTTCTCTCAAAGATAAATTCTTCCTATTTTTTCAGGAATGATTTAGAAATGTCTCTGCTCCTCCCTCTATTTGTTACAACTGAAATAAAAAGTCAAATGAAATCTACATCTTCATTATTCACATTGTATCCAAAAGTAGGCATTGTTCAATGCAAACATGAAAATGCCTCACTTTTTATGGGCAAAATACTGCTCAAATATCCTTATGAGCATCTTATGGGGGAAGAATTTCACCTATATAAATTCACTCTGATGAGTTTTTTATTTTATTTCAATTTACAGTGCTTTCATATATGATATTAGAAGAGTAAGCAATGGCATTTAATTGAATCGAAAGGCAACATGATGATAGTGAATTCAGCTATGCTTTTACTGTTAACACTGGTGCAATGATTTATTCGTCATTCCACTTACTTTTGTGTTTGAACAAATATAAATTACAGTTACATCTCTTTCTAACTACCAGTTGGCCCATATGTGATACTGGTAATGACATATCATATATAATTAGAAAAGCTCATGACAATATATATGTTTTATTCCGAAACAGAAACTTTCTGACTTTGTCCAGTGAAAACTGTCATTCCTGTCATGTGCACGTTCATCTCTTCCAGAAAAGAGTGTCATAAATTTAGTGACTGGTGTGTCAAATGTGAGGAACTCTAATCAAGTTGAGAATTGTACAGGAAATCCAAGTCAAACCACAGGAAGTTAGAGGTTAAGATCAGACCCACTCAGTGATGAGTGGCATTACTGAAATGGAAATGATTATTAAACACAGCCCTGGTCTTAGAACATCACTCATATTAGCAGTTCGTCTAAACAAAGTGCTGGGCATTTAAACATGAATTTCATTTCATAAAAAAATACAGAAATTTCCAAATTTATTTTTATTCTGCACTGGAATGATTTAACAGATCTATTAAAATATCATTCAGATATGCCATCCTCTCTAGAGCAGTTTAGTGGTCATGGCACTCGCCTCACACTGGAAGCTATGTACAAGGCCCTTTGATGCCAGCTTCTGGCACAGAACTAGTGCCACTCACATTCTGCAGTCCAGTGATCAAAAAAATGCATCGTTCACTATTCACTTTTTAATTTATTCTGCTGGACTTTTTTATTTATAAAAGGGTAAAAATGAATGTTCTTGAGGAGAAAGGGGCATTGCAGCTCTCATACATCCTGTGCTCAGCCCCTCAGGGCTTTGCTTTGGTTTCTTTGACCAAATCCTGAAAAGTCTTACAATAAGAGTAACTGTATTTTTCAGCAAACAACATTACGGTGCTTTGTGTTTTCTGACTGTTCATCTCCACCAGTAACTGTAAACTGATGTCACCAGTGCCAAGTTTGGTACAGAGAGATTTACGTTGGCAGCATGTGAGCTTCTGAGGATTTTTAAATAAATTTGGCACCAGGCACTAAAAAGGTTCACAATCACTGATCTAGATTACATTCTTCTTTATCAGAGGATGAGTTTCAAAATTCCGATCTAAATAAATATCCCAAATTCATTTGTATTTTCTTCCACTAGATTAATGCATATAGGAAGAATTCCCTGAAATCATCTGCAAGCTCACCACATTCTTCATTCACTCTGTCTACAAAACTCACGTCTGGTGCTTTAATGTGATGTAACTGTTGTTTATTATACTACTCTTAACTATCTCCATCTTAGCTTTGGCCTCCCACACTTGCTTGTTGTCATTATATTCACGTCTGGTCTGAAACCAGGACCTGAGCTAGCTGAGGCCAGCAGCTGTCTTTTTAATATCTGGTTCAGACGGAGTCTAGCACAAAGGAGCACCAGTTCCCAACTAGAACCTCAACATGCTGCAGCACTACAGATGTTAAATATCATAATAATGATTGTATCTTCCTTACACAGTGATTATTAGCAAAGCTGTACAGCTTTCAAAGAGCTCTTGTTTTTACTTTTCACCAGCAGCTGAAGCAAGGAACACATTTCCATTACAAGATGAAGCTGTACAATCTCATCCAACAAATGATCTCACTCTGACCCTCACACTAACTTTGCTATTAAGCAAAAACAGGCACATTTTCAAATATTGATTCCAACTAATGTCTGATCCTAACAGGCATGATCTTATCTGGGCCCCACTGTAATAGAAGGAGTGTCAGAGTTAAACAGAATAGGTTTAGATAAGATCACAATCTTCCTCACCACGATGTGATGCTATCACTGAGTGAGTATAGTATTTGAAGTAATTATCATGAATAGATATTGGCAACAGGAAGAGCGGTCACTGCTAAGATCTAAACAAATTTGTGCATGATAAAATAAAACAAGTTTTATCTGAATGGTGGATATGGATATGTTATGTGCCCAAAGAGACTTTGCTGCCTTTAATTTTTTCTTTGAAATGATGGATATTCAATTAAGAGAGGAATATTGAGTAGCAACGTTGCTACTTTAGTTTGTTCTGTACCTTCTGTTTTGTGGCAAACTGCCGCTTCAGCCTTCCTGCTGCTTTCCTGATGTCTATCTTGACCAGACGTCCCACGCCGTGTTGTACAGACAGACCTTGGTCCCAGGCTTTGCCTGAAGAGCCATGGCCACAGCTGATTCCATGGTGCCCTTCCTTGTTAGCAGACAGTGGAGTAGCAAGGGGCTGTCTTACAGGAGTTGTGGGAAGCAAAGGGTCATCTCTCCAGACTTTGAGCCCTATGGCTGTTTTCTTATTTGAATTATTCTTTGTAGGAATATGGGGCATGGGACAGCCACATGGCGGGCCAGCCTAGAGGACTGGTCTCTAAGGTGACTGTGGGCTGGGGCAAAAGCCACAAGAGAGGTACAAGGTTGACAGACATCTGGCTTAGTTTGAATTTTGCCTGACCGTTTCATTCTGATCAGGGTAGACTTTCTGCATTTTCAGAAAGAAGAAGGTACTGTAAAAGGAAACACCTGCTTTGATGTGGCAAATTCTCTGTGAAACTCTTAAGTCTTTCTCCCCTGAAGCTGTTAGCATGTAAGGCCAAAGCAGCACAGAATGAAAATAATAATTTATAGCCCTGGAAAAAATGTTATCAACCTAGGAAAACTGAAAACACTGGTATAAAAAAAAAAAAAAAAAAAAGGGGAAAAAAAATCAGTTGATAGTTCTGTGTGCGCTTTTTCTAGTGGAACAGCACAAGCATAGCTAAACTTTCATATACCAAAGCAATGCAAAAATAATACATGAAAAAAGGGTGCAAATCTAAACCCCCTTTAACTATTCATCATTAACAGAAATAAGCATGTGTACAACACATAAAATTAAAAGGGTACAATCAGATTTCCAATGAGCAATGTTCTCTACATCTGTTGTGATAACAATATTGAACTCTAATATGCTATTTTTCATCCTTACAGCACTCACAGACATTAGCTAATTAGTCAATTAAAAAAATATTTCTAAATTAATAAGGTACTTGCCAAGATTACTCAAATATTGGTCTTATACAGAAAAACCCACACACAGCTTTTCTACTTATCTTCATGTATTTGTCTTCTCAAATGTGTGATTAACTCCAGAGCACTGAAATCTTTTTGATAATCGCTGAAGATGAATGTATCAGGACAATCAGCAGCATATGGAACGCAGAATGCTGCCAGATGTTAACACGCTAAAATAAAGCAGAACCATCCATGTACTCCGTATCTTGTCTAAAAATAATATACTCATTGACCTTAACCCTATCAAACCAGTCCCATCTTCAAGGTCAAATAAAATAACAAATATTTATCTTCTATGGAGAGGTTTATAGGCTGTACATGCAGTGTTCAGTGTCACGAAATGCTAAGCATACCTCAGCCCTACTGCTTTGAATGAAAGCTTGGGGTGCTCAGCATCTCCCACTGGTGCTCAGCGCTAGGCAAAACCAAGTGCATATTAATCACCCTTTAAAATTTGTGATTGTTGTGCACTCCCTTTCGTGCCTTCACATTTTTTCAAAGACTGCACATGGAAACAGTAAAAACACCTCATTAGAGTAACAAACACAAGCATGTAAACCATGATCTCTAACACACACCTCATTTGGAAGAGATTTGTATATTATGTGTTGCCTTGAAAAAATAACTTCAGCAATCTTTGCTATCCCAATAAATTTTTAGTGATAATATCAATGCAGTGTACTGCTGCAGCTTTCGCGAGGTTGACTACCATGTGGCAGTGGGCCACGGCATTGAATGCCACCCCCTGAACCTCTTCACTTCCCCACGTCTTGCAACTATCCCAAAGCAGACCTTGCACGTCCTCCTGTCCAACACCACCGCCAGAGAAACACAAACAACAAGAACATCACAATCATGTTTCTGAAGTGTTCCGGAGACCTCACAGTTACAGTAGTTAGAGTGAACACAGAATTAGATTGTCGAGCATCTTTGGTATGACTGACAAGGAAACGCTTATTAAAGGCCAGAAAGGCCATTTAGTCCCATGTATGCCACTCGCCAGAGCAAGCGTAGTAGGTGCTACTACAAAGCCACTTTAACGCTGCAACAAGTGCTAACAATTCGCTTGGAAGAGGGAATGCGAGGAATGTTAAGGAGGCACAACCACACCAACTGGTCTCACATTTGTGAGAGGTCAAGCTTCAAAACATGGATATTCTTCTCATTTTCCACTGCTGAAGGTGGTGGTGGTGGAGGGGGAGGCGTCTTCAAAAGCAATCAGTGCGTGTGAAGTCATCTACGACATGCAGGCGCCTGATATTGTTACGGTATGCATTAAAAGAGATTTAGCAGCACAGAAACAGTACGACAAAACGAGCACCAAGGATGCTGTGATGCCAAGAGCCTCCTCACAAATACTTCCACATCTAACCCATGGTGCGTTCTCGGGGTTAGCCCTGCCTAATCGGGGCTCTGGTACCTGATAGTGGATGACTGACTAAAGAAATCAAGATTCAGCTTACTCCCTGAGGCATGCTGTACCGCCAGATCAAAGTGCACACATTTGGCATCTGAAAATGCAATACCATTGCTCTCACTTTGCAAATCTGTGACACAGAAACCCGGGACAATGATCCTTAGAAATCAGACAGCATTTCTTAAAAAAGAGGTACAGAATACTCTAGAAATAAAGTCCTAAGTACAGTGGAAAAAAATGCATTGAAAAAGCTACACTGATTTAATATTTGATCACACACAGAGTGTTAATTCTAACTTTAGTTAGCAAGAAACTAGAGTGGGAAGAGAGAACGTTCAGAAGAAAAAAAACAAACCTCCAGGCAACTGGGAAGGGACATGACAAAGAAATATAGCTGCTTACTTCCTTATCTCCCAGCAAGCCCTTGTTATATTTCAATTAGATTTTGAAAACGGTATCCTGTACTGGTGTGACCAACTGTCTAGCTTGCTGTAACATCCCATCTGCCATTTTCTACAAAAAACAGGGCCTCATTCTAGCCTTTGAAAGCCAATCTTGAAAGATTTTAGCTACCTGCAGGCATCCCTGGGCAGCCGAACAAGGGAAGTTGGCTGCAGACATTTCTCAGCATGAGGGTGCCAAAAGGCACAGGGTCATCTGCTGCGTTTCTTCCCCCGCGCCACAGCTCAGCTGCGCCTACGTCGCTCCTGTCGTCTTGGTCCAGCCTGTTCTTAAACACCCAGCTACAGATTTACTACAGCCATTTCACTCTCCTTACCGTTAGGAAGCTCTTTCTCATATCTAACCTAGAACTCTCTTGCTGACACCTACACCTATGAGCCTGGCAGGATCACCTAATGCAACCCATCACATCCTTCCATGGATCGTGATCCAGGTGGATCCAAGAAGGGAGGGAAACCCTCCACCACAGAAGTGTACAGGATTAAGATGGTATTTTGGCTTGGAGGAGGTCAAGCGGCTTGGCTGGAGTGAGAAGAGAAACAGAAGTAAGGTAAAACAAGTGGATCCCAAAAGAGAAGAATATGATCTGAAATTTAACAAATCCAAATGCAACCACAGCCAAGAAGAAGAAACACCAGAAAAGCAGAGAGGTAAGACTAAGACATACTGAGGTCTACAGTGGAACTAAAATCAGCAATATCAGAAGCAGGCCTGCTTTAATACAAGCAGAAAAGAAGAAACTAAGATATTTTTGGACTTACTATTGTTTTCTGCTTTATTGCTCTCTTCCCTTCATGCTAATTTGTCCCAGTTTTCTTCCAAAAGTGAGTACAACAGCTTGCAGGAGGGGGAGAGAGAGAAGAATCCTTCCTCACCTCCCCAGCACTGAGGCACACCTCCCTCAGCTCCCCTAAACTTGTCTTTAATGTCCTCACACATGGCAAGAGTTCCAGTTTCATCTTTTAAAAAAACGTGGTCAGCCATCCCCCAGATCAGAGACTGTCACGTGGAAAAGAAAGCTTCAAAAGGGAAAAAAAAAAAAAGTATTTTGGGAAATGTGAGATGTTTATAAATACAGAAATAATAATAATTACTGACATATATGATGCTTTTATTAAAAATATCTCTTCTATGCTTTTCAGATATCAAATGTCAAAACCAAGATATAAAATACTAATCTGTGACAGGGAGAATTTTAAATTATAAGACATCTTCTCAGAGTGAGAATAATCTACGTAAACTATGATGGTAACTTAAATGCTATGTAGTTTATTCCAAATGCATCAGTAGCATTTGGACTGCTAAGCTTCCCTTAAAGTACATAAAGGATGGTAAAAATCAATTATTCACTAAATATCTTAAAAGAGCTCAAATAAAACAATACATTATTGTAGCTATATTTAATGTTTCATGATTTGCGAAACATTTTGTAAGTACATTGAAATATTTTTACTTCCTCTCTAGTCTGTGGAATCAATGATAAAAGAAAAGGGGCAAAAGTTTACTAGTTAATACTAAGGTATTTAAGACGGGACATGAATATGAAACAATACCAAATCTGACAAGGCTATGCATATAATTTATCACATATGGAGTATCAGAATGCACACAAAACCCCGTAAATAAGGCACATCCTCAGAAAGAGTCACAGCTGTGCATCCCTTGCTGCAGCCTCTCCCCTGCTGCAGGTGGTCTGGGGCTGGTGGGGAGGGCAAGGACGGCAAGCGATGGTGCCTCCTGCGTTCTTCGCAGCAGAACTCTAACGGGGTTGATCATCTTTTCAGCTCCCCTGGAGCTTGAGGAGCCACCACGGGATTAGACTGATGAACCTGTTCTCCAGGATCAGGATAAATGAGGCCCAGGATATTTACAAACCTCACTCAGCACTTCAGATCTCAGGCCAAGCTCTGTATTGCCCATATTTTGGCAGTGCAAAGTAGATCTGCTGCATCTGGAAAAGGACAAAATTTGCTACTAGCCATGTGATACTACAACCTCATTAGAAAAGGAGCTATAGCTGAATGGAGAAGAAAGTTCAGCAAAGTGTTAGTATTTCAAACAAAACTGATTTTTAGGACCTAATAATAGTCAGTACTTTGTTCTGACTAGAATATGCTATTTTTATACACTCACAAACACTGACATTGTGTGTATATATATGTATAAATATATGTACTTACTAATAATTTTTAAGATATTTATGTGTGTATATATATTTATGTATTCACACATACTGTACTAACTATACTCACTATGACTATTGAGGGTTTTCTCCTATTCGAAACATTCAAAGACACACTTTCACAGAATGCAGCTAATTTGGCTGGTAATGAAACAAGTAGAAATACCTTTTATTTCCATCATTCTTGAAAATTTACAGGTTACTTCTCTCAAGTATATTCAGACAGAAAGGGAACTGATGTTTGGAATTTTGTTCATTCCATCGCACTATACATAAGTGAGCAGCAAGCAGCCACTGTCTTCACTGAAACCACTGGTCCGTTCTTTTACTTGAAGTAATTTTTTTAATTTAAATGAAGATAGACACCATTTAAAATCTTGTTATTTTCACTAAGATATGTGGTATCTTGGTCTGCACTTCTATTAGCACAAACAAATTCTGACACCACCAAAATGTGAATTTCCTTTTCACATCAGAATTTTCTCTGCAGCACACTTTATTCCAAAAGACTGGCCATTATTGCCTCCACAAGTCTTATGGAAAGCATCTGTTGATATTTTCATAATTGTATGTCACTTGTATGTCCAGACAGTACATCTGGACAACAAGCTGAGTGCAACACAGGTGCGAATGCAGCTGCCCATGCAACAGCTTCTCTCCACTACCAGTGCACACTAAGGCTAACTACCCTTGGGCAGGCATAGCTTCAGGTGTAATTGCCCCAAAGAAACCAAGGAGCACCTAGGACATCTTATTTTCTAGTATCAAAGATCTTTGAGAACACAAGCCTCCAGGTCCTTCAGTTCAGTGCCCACTGTAGTTCTTGGCTTAACAATGCAAATGTCATTATAGACACAACCACCTTCACAGCTTTATGTTCCACTGAAGCGACAGAGGTAGAATTTCCTATGCTTGTTCTATGGATGTGAAACTACTGTAAAAATATGTGTCAACATTTTAGAAACTGAATTTTATTTCAGATTAAAAAAAAAATGTTGTTCTTCAACATTTAGTGAGAAGAAAGTTATTTCAAAAACTGCTGAATATTTAAATCTGACATTTTGTATCTGCTTAGTCTATAATAATACATATGTTTCGTAAATAAAAAGAAATATCATTATAAAAAAGCATGAATTTTAAAAATTTCCTCAGATGACAGCATTAATGTTAAATTCCTCATCTTAAGCACGGGTGTTGAACTCATGCCTGTTAGGTATTTCAGCATACTGAGCTACATGAATGACTTCAAATGGAGATAAATCAATTATTTCTCTCACACAGTTTTTAAATAAGACTACATCCCATCCTAGGAGATGTGTTATAAATTTAGCAAAATCTGCAAGAGCAAAGTAACCATTTCCACCTTAGAGCCTATGTCACAGAAAGGGTTAGAGGAGGTGACCATAGTCTAGCAGCACAAGAATATGCTGCTATTGCACAGTTTATTGCAATGGTTCACTCTAAACAGCTTAACATGCAATATACGCTCCGGTACACATTGTCTTCTCTCTGCTTTTCCCCGCATCCTAAAATGGAAGAGCTTGGCACTTGCAGATGGTGTCTCCCTCTGCTTCTGCTGCCTGGGAGTCCCTGAACCAAATTTTCTTGCCCTTTTTCTGTCCCAGGCTCCTGACCTTGCCTCATCTCTTCCCCCTGGGCCGTCCGCTCGCTCTACTCTCAGCAGCGCCCTGGCAATGTGCCCCGGGGTACATTCCCACTTTGAGAAGGGCCTCCCTGCTGAAATGAAGCTTGTTGAAATAGGACAGATAGTTTATTGAGTTTTCTCCCAAGGAACTGAGCTAGGTTAATGAGAATTATTAGTAATGTCTACTACTTAATTACAACAGTGTTGGGCTAAAGTCTGCTTAATGGAGATGCTTATAGCAAGCACCAAGTTACTGAATTATTTCAAAAAAATCTTTTGCAGTAGCTTTAAACCAATGTCAGAAGTTGATAAACAAGTGTCAAAATGAACCATGGGTACATGTAGTCTTAAAAAAAGGCTGTAGCCAAGGAAAAAAAGTGAAAAAAAAAAGCAATTTTATGTGAAAAACTGCTATTGACATAATACTACATTCTGGAAATCATCGATGCAGAAGGAAATAAAGAGTAACACTAATTTCAGTTCTGTCTTCCTGTGAACATTTGTGTTTTGCTTTGGTTTTTATTAAACAAACTGTATTTGTATGTCCTTAAACATTTAGTATCTTAAAATTAAGGCTATAGTAATATGGTAATGGCATGCAGTACCAATTCCAGCATACTAAGAGCATTTAGACAGAGGTCCACAATCAGTGTGCTCTTTCTTTTCAAGGACCATGCTCCTTCATCACCTATGTGTGTTTGTCATGGTCCTCAAACCAGGACAGCATTCTGGAAACTACTTTTGCAAGCTGGAAAAAGACATTTTCAGCTTTTTTCAAAACAGAATGTTTATTCAGATCATTACCACAACTTGCTACCACATTAGTCATGTGTTTTATTAATTCTGTTGTATAAACGTAAATAAGGGAGCAGAAATAACTACAGTTTTTTGAAAGAAAAGCAGCATCTAACATAAAATTGCACACAAAATTTTCAAAAAAAATTCTTCTGTTATAGCATTCCCCTCAGCTCCATGTCTATATAAATGGGACAGCACTTTATAAAAGGTGAGGCAAGGTGAGGTGATGTGTTCTCAAAGACCATTGCGGATGGCCATGTGGCTGTCTGCATCACCTTGGCGTATCTCAGGGTTTTTTAACATTTCAGTTTGTATGAAGTGGCCAACCCCGACACTTGCACAGCACATCAGCACGTTGATGTAGGTGGGACACAACGTGCTGTCCAGAAGCCCCATTACATTAATGTCTGCTCATGTCTGGGACAGAAGAAAGTGGTTTTAAACTAGTTCTAAACATGAAGAGCCTGACAGTAACAGCAGTAAAAATAAGAAATGTCTTTGTAGTCACTTGAGTTACTCAAAGGCATAAACCCAGCATAACGCCAACTAGCATCAAGGTTCATTACTCAACACACTACTGTTGATAATTAAATATAAAAATGGCTCTGTGCTAATAAGAACCAAAAAACCCCATCTGCAAGTAAATATCTGAAGATAAAAACTGCCTTACCCTTTCCATGTTTGACGAAGAGAACCAGAGACTACAGCCTAACTACAGCTCGACTACAGCCAGGCTACCGGCTGTCTCAGTGGCCATACAGCACCTCCAACCAAAGTGCCCAGCAAAGCCTCGCGCTGCAACTCTGAAGATTAAAAGTTGCTGGCTGCCACAGATAGGAGGTTTTTGACCCAAAGTGACCAGCCACAGATTAGCGAGTCAGTAACTTAACTGCATGTTGAACCTTGGCTCCTCAGCCCCTCACATTCTACCCAGTCAAACAGTTTCATGAGGATATCTTCCAGAAGAAGTGTCGCTTTGGCGCTGAACCTCCCACATCCCATTAAAGGGTCCCTGCTGTATCCCACTGCTCGCCTGGCCCAGCCCTGCACACTTTTCCTCCCGCAGATTCCCTTCACAGCCACGTTGAATCCTCTTTTCCTTATCAGGCCGATACAGGCCTGCCCCGCGCGCTCCTCCTTGCGACACGACGAGGAGAACGGGGGACAGGATCCAGCTGCTCATTGTTTTGCTGCGCAAAACCCTGCCATGGGCACAGATTAGCACCAAAAACTCGATGGCGGCAGCCCAGGGAAAAGGCCTATCAGAATGCCTCCGCACGACTACCGGAGCGATGGCGCGAGCCGCTGCTCCATGTCCGTCCTGGGCTACATGGTTCTGTGCCGCTTTTGTTTCCAAGGGCCTCATTCCCACCAAGCTGTCCCCTCAAACAGGGAAAATATGTACAGCTGGGAAAAAGCAAGCAGACGGCATTTTTTTAAATAGGCTGCTATTGCCTCGAATTCAGAGCCGCTTAGGCACAGCAGCTGCTCTTTGACTGGTTTGCACAATCAGTGTAGAGGGGTCTTCTCCTCTTCTCACCTGCCTGTTGACATCAGATGTGACATTTGAGCAAATCCGCTTAAAGACAGGAATCACAAGCTAGGATTTTCATGCTTAGAAACACATTCCTTCTACTTGTAGGTACCCACAAACTACTGAATTTTCTGTGACGCAGCAAGGCGCAAAGTTGGAGCCTTCCTGGTAAAACTAGCAATTCCATTGTGTCACCTTCCTGGTAGAGCTGAGTTCTCCCCAACTGGAGACAGACAGCAGTATTGTCCAAAACTCTTCATGTAACTGTTCGTCAAAACAGCAAGGTTATATTAAATCTCAAACAGAATCTGAAAACTTGTAGGTGATCTCTTCTTACTGTAAAACAAGAGAACAAGCTCTTATTTTAGAAGTACCCTTCCTAGGATTGAAAAGATACTCCTGTGCATTTCATTTTCTTGGGACTATCAACTGTTATGGAACGGCTGACGGAAAATGGAAGAAGTGTAAGGAAATGGCAGGCAATAACCTCTATGCCCAGTTGCACAGACGGATACAAACTATGCATGCAGATGACAGCAAAACAATTTTGCTAGTTTGGCAAAACTGCAGGAACAGATCATTAAAAGTATCTAAATAGGAGATCTATCACTCTAAATATAATAAAAGTATCTAAATAAAGATCTGCTAATATTTAATAATGATATAAGGAGTCTTTAAGTTCAGATTGAAATGGGAATTAAATGCCTAAGCGAGTTTTAAGATCTGAGACTCTCTCTTTGTTGTTAAAACCAACGTTCTTAAGATTTCTGGTGGCTGCACGCAGATCGTTTCATCAACAGTAACACCACTGCAATGGGGTACATTGTTTCATAAGGAGTTTTGATCACTGTGTAATTCAGGAGTATTGGCTAACTCCTAGATGAGAAAAATTAAGAACTTGATTAGTCACCAAGCTATTTCAAGTCCACTATTAGAATCCGAGTAGCCTGCAGTGCTGACACAGACCTTGCTGTACCGTATCTCCCGACAGTGCTGCGGCGCTGCCGACGAAGCCAACAGCTGCTATTCCTATTGCAATCGCAAACAGCACTTAAACCATTTTTGTTCAAGGTACCCAACCTTCCACTACCCTGAGATGTATATTGTTAATATACTTCAAGACAGAAACTTGAAAGATCTGAAAAGTATTTGACATCTGGCACGGTGACTCAATTAATTATCGTGCTGAATTAATTAGCCTGCTCGTCTCCTGAGCCAGCAGCAGTGAGACTGCATTCAGCAACACAGCGCCACTTGAAATAAGAAGCACTTCAACGGGATATTACATGTACAGGCTGTATACAGTGCAGAGCACGAGGTGAGTAAGCAAGCTGTAACTGTCATAGCTGGGTAATGAATCGTGTGAGGCAGCGTCACATTGCTAAGACTAACAGTAACGTCAGGTAAGACACTTGTACTCAGCCACATATTTTCCAGTAAAGACATCAGCTGCAAAAATTGTGATATTTACTCACCTGTGGTTCCCTGAACTTTTCTTTCCCGTCCTCTCTATACCAATATCTGACGTTAGAGCTCTTTTCCAAAAATCATTTGATGTTTGTAACACTGCAATGTTTGAAGTTCTCATTCAGAAATGAACTAAACCTGCTGTCAGCTACTGATGTGAAAGTCTGATTGAATTCTAGGGAGGTGAGGCTTTACTCAAATGAGCTTTCCAAAACAGATATAAATAACTTAAGTAAACAAACACAACTCCCCTTATGAACAGCAGAGAACATGTACACTAGTGAGAAAAGTAATAAAATGTGTCAAGCAAACAGAAAAATCATAAATAAACCAGAATCGCTTCAAGAAAAAAAAAAGATAAAAGAAAAATATGTAGAAGCTGGCGCTGGGTTTGTGTTGCTTAAACAGTAAATTAAAGTTCTATCAAAAGGTTTACTTTTCTTCACACAGCATTTTAAAGTAACAAATGCAGGATTACAGGAAACATCTGATATTCAGGAAAAAGAAACAATACGTAGAATGACAGAATAATTCAGGTTGGAAGGGACCTCTGGAGGTCATCCAGTCCAAACTCTTGCTCAAAGCAGGGCAAACTTCAAAGTCAGATCCAACTTCGAAGTTAATTCAGATTGCTCGAGATCATATCCAGTTCAGTTTTGACTATCTCAAGGGACGGAGTTGTTCAGGGGACAAAACAGTATTGCTGAGGACTGCAATTCTGTTTACAGGAACTTTTTCAGATTTCCAAATGTATTTATATTAGTAGGCAAAAAGACAGTAAATTTTTCCAAGCACTAGCAAAAATAGACCTTATGTTTTTTAATTTGACAGGAAACAAATGAGCATCATTCCAGTTTAGCGAGAAAAAAGTCCTGAAGATTTTCATCCCACATCTCTCTGAACTGGGTTGAGAAAGTTGTTCCATTTTAATCACCAAACGCTGCTAACTGCTTAATTATAAGTTCATTTAAAAAAAAAACAAAACAAAAACTTAGTTAAATGTTTTTGTTACAGCAAAAGTGGTATTTGCCCAAATTTACAAAGTAATAACAGACTGTTATTATATATACATCTGTGCTACCAAAGGAGAAGCAAACTCCTGTTCTATATCTTCAGAAAACAGAAACGAAACAGTATGATCAACCGCTCACATTTTGCAAATTTATCCTAAGAATATCTGATAATAGTCAACTTCTGTAGTCAATGGTCAATCAACATCACATCCCACGCTCAGAGACTAAATATTTTAGCTCTCCCTCGTCCCTCCAGTCTGCAGGGAGACCTGTGTTCCTTCAAAGGGTGATTGATTAGGATGAAAGGAAACAGCCTCAAATTGCAACAGGGGAGGTTTAGATTGGATATTCGGAAAAATTTCTTCACTGAAAGTGTTGTCAAGCATTGGAACAGGCTGCCCAGGGAAGTGATTCAGTCACCATCCCTGGAGGTATTTGAAAGACATGTAGATGTGGCGCTTAGGGACATGGCTTCGTGGTGGACTTGGCAGTGCTAGGCTAATGGTTGGACTTGATGCTCTTAAAGGTCTTTTCCAACCTAAACAATTCTATGGAATAATATCGAAGCTCAGACTTAAAACCGACATAAACAAGAATGAAGTGAAGACCTAGGAATGACATGATTTTCAGTGCACTGAACTGAGACCAACAAAGCATTACTTTTAAGTAATATGGTCCACATACCTTCTGCAATCAGAATGAAAAACAAGGCTGACTCAGAATATATTATAAGACAGGTGCCTTTTGATATCTTTCAAAACAATTTTAATCTGATGGAAGATCTTGCTATGTTTAGTAACATTAACATTAAGGCAAATTTAATGAATTTTATCCTAAAATAATGTAGCTATTTTTTTTCCTACACCATCCATTAATATAAATTAATTATTCAGCAATTAATGCTATGAAAAATTTCAAAAGCCACTAAGATCAGCTGTTACTTCTGAAACGCAACAGCTTGGTTCAGCAAACAAGGAAGTGCCATTTTCCTTCTTCTGTAAAATAACAAGTTTAATACTATTAACCTGTGCTCCAAATAACTTTACGCGGACGGTTGCCACAGATGAACTAACTGGAAAAGAGCCAAACACCACTGTCCGTGAAAGCTAACAATGCCTGTTTTCAAAGGCTCCGGCTGAGCAGTAATTCAGGCTATTCCCGAAAGAACGACACACAATATAACGAAGCGAAGCCTCGCGGAGCATCTACATACCAAGGTGTTATTATTCAGATCCATCTTCCCAGCGAAAGGCCCCCATGTTGTTCCAACCGGAAGCTGCTGCCGGCTCTGAATCTTGCGCTCCCCGTCTTTCTGGACCACCTCCAACTCTCCTGCAAACAAAGGAAACAAGCAGTGTTGAGAGGACTTTCACTTGTGCCTTGACAACAACCACCTCTGCCTTTGTGTCGGCTTTCTACGCACAATGTTCTGAGGACCCATATAATGAGAATTAATTATGCTTGTCTGAAAAAACAACTGATCTTGTCATCCTGCAAAAGAAAAACAAACCTTTTTCCCCTTATAATTATATTCAAATTTGGTTTAGAAAGTCCCGTTCCTTTCTTGCGTCTTTTCACACGCGTTCGAGTTTGAAGGCATTTTTATTCAGAATAGCGGTTTCATAAAAGTTCTTAGAAAATGCTGAGGAGGGGGAGGCGATAGCTGAAAGGCGAGACCGCAACAGCAGCCACACCTGGCGCATTAACCTCCTCGACACATTTTGCTGTCAAAAGTCCCCATTCTGAAGCATTCAGCCACTAAAAATTTGAGAGACATACCATATAGCATTATTTATCCACAACAACTCTACTAATTTTGAAGAAACTACTAAAAACATTTAGTACAGCTAAGAAAAAGATTTTGAACCGAGTGAGGCTTTCCAGGCAGTAACATTTCAGAATTAGACACAAAATAATTTAAAATGTTACCTTAAGGTTTTAACACAAAATATGTAAACGCAATGGGGAGGCAGTATAGTGATTATTTTTTTTTAGTGCATACTAATTTGTCATTTTTTTTTAAAAGCAAATTTTATTTTTGATAGTAGGCACTTCGAGATTAACACTTGAAAGTAAAATTGTTACTTTAGCTCACTTTAACTTTTCTGAGTTTTTCCAGTGAAAAGAGAAAGAACAATAAACAACTCATCATTAATGTGAAAGGAAAAATAAAATTCAGTTACCACCTTTCTCCCCAACATATTTTTCACTTCATTTTAGGATTAAAAAATAGTCTGGACAATGCCTCTTTGAAAACAGTCTCTTCAATAAGCCTATTTTTCTGCGAACTAATGTTTCAGTCAAAAACGTAGCCAAACAGTTATGCTTGTATACACAATTTCTAGCATTTTTTTCTAAAACGATTCAAATAAATTCTGGTTTCAAACTCTAAGAGGGATAAAATGGAACAAGGAGGAGGGGCTGATCTGTGCTTTTCTTGTTAGACGTTTAACTGAATTTTCACATGCTATGGCACTTCCAAGTTTTGGCCTTCCTGAAGGTAGGCGGAGAATCTGTTGTTGTTCTCAGGAGCAGCAGAGATCACCTCGACTCCGCTGCAGCCATGATTTCTCCTGCCCTGTTTTTCCCCGCTCACTAAAGCCTCTTCGTCCCTTTCCATACCAACCCGATGCAACAGTAGTTCCTGCCTTTTGCATCAACACGTCCCTTCTACCCCAAATCAGGACGGTGCTTTTCCACAAACAGGGTAAAGTCCAACTGTGCAAGAAGTCAACGCGTCCCAGATTTAGAACTGGCAGTTGTTGTGAAATGAACCTTGGGCCGGAGGAAGTGAGTAACTCCTCCTGGCTTACAGGCAGTCTCCACAGACTTCCCCCAGCTAACCATTCCCATGGATGCCTGGATTTAGGTTACAGCCAGGCTGCAAAGTTTCTCCCTGTCCGCATGGGTTAATCTCGACCGTTTTCCAAAGAGAAGACTTGGCTCCAGCTTCCATGTTCAAGCCCAGAAATCTAAATTTCACCTCTGAGCGTTGCAGATTACAAAACTACTCTACGTAAAATTGTGCATCAGATCCTTCCTGCAAACTGGAACAAACCAAGGAAATAGAGCTGTATCAGTTTACAAAAGCTTCTATGCATGCGGGTGAGTCCTCATCGTGACAGTGCTATGACATTTTAAAAGGCAGTATGTGAGCAGGAAAGCTTATGGACTAATTATATCTAATTTACACGTGTGATATATATGCATCCCAATAGAAACAAAAATTAAAAATGCATTTTTCCCTCTCACAGTCACATTGTTACAAATTGTATTAACTTAAAAAAATCTCTTTATATGTTAATTATGGAAGAGAGAAATCTTTCTGGTATTGCAAGGTAACATGTTGATCACTTAGGCATACTGCAGCATTTTCTCTCTATACAGAGATGAAAACTGTAGCATTTGCTTGCTTTTACACACTAAAAAACAGCCATGTCTATGGACATGTCACATTTAACTGATACCAGAGGAATCATGAGAATCTTTGAAAACCCTTTTAAAAAATAATTCAGCCTCCCTTTCTGCCACTGACATTTTTCATTTGAAAAGGGTTCAGACACAGTCAAACAGTGACTCCTTATCTGTACCTGTGGATTTACAAGCAGGCCTGTCTTTTAATGGATTAAGAACGACAAACTTAGGGCAGATCATCCAGTGATATCAAAAAACCTACCTAACTTTTAAGGTACGCATCAGTACACTTTATATTTTAAATAAAATTAATAACATGAATGTTATACTTGGTAAGTAGTTCAGGTTTGAGCCAAACATAATACCAAGCAATTATTTTCCAAAACTGTATTTTTTTCTTCCACTCAATAATTAAGTAAGTTAACGTGGATTTTTTCCCTCTCTCTTTTATCCTCTTTTTTTTCAGTGCCAAGTTGTAGTTTGAACACCACATTTCTATACGTGTGAATACACCGAAATGGACTACAGATGGGGTAACATCATGCTGAATTGTACTGAAGCTGCTGTGTTTTCCCCTCCACTCAGAACACGACAGAGCAGCAGCCTGTGGACAGGGTGGCAAAACATTTTGCTGCATAACCTTCCTGTTTCCTTTGATCACGGGCCTCCAAAAAAGACCCATTTCTCTCTGGTCACCGTCACCAGCAGCCATTTTAATGCTACAGGTGAATGTTAGGGTTGGGAAGGATAATCTGCTCAGATGTAGAGGCAAACACAGACATTTTGGCTACGCTTGTACAAGGTGCAGCACATTACAATTTGATCCTTGGCAAAGATTTTTATTTTTTTTTCCCACCAAAAAAATCTTTGTTTAGGGGAAAAAATGAACATTAAGACTGCTGTAAATTAAAAAAAAAAACCCAAAAAAAACAAAAAAACCAACACTGCTCATTAGGGTCTACAAGCATCTGCTAAGATATTCTTTTTTCCCTTCCAGAGCCTGCATCTTTCGTAAAATCCCTGTATACGTTCCTTTGTCTGCCCTAAGCAGGAAGGCCAGGGGCTGGGACGAGGGTTTATAGAAGAAAGATTACAAATGTCACTCTTAAAAATCCCCTTCTGAGTTCCCCTGACGCCAGAGTAAGGAGCCTGAAACTTTCCTGCATTCGTTTACAACATTTTGCCTCTCTGAAATTTCCTATTTGGCGAATGGTATTGAAACGGCAGCAACAGACGGGCCCAGTCGCCTGCTGACGAGGTTGGGGCTGTCCCCTGCTCGCTGCCGGCTTCCCATGGGGACGCCGGTTTAAGTGGTGCCGTATCTGTGGCCCCCAACAACTTGTGACCTCAAGGGAGCTTGCTGGAAAAAAAAAGACCCTCGCCCCGTGACTCTTAATTGTGTCAGCAAGACACGGTTTTCCCTTTCAGCCTCTGAAGAAGTTCAGATATAAGTGAAAAGTGCTCCCTTGCAGCTACCGTCCCCTGCACAACTGCTTGCCATCTTCACAGATTACATCAGGAGAAGGAAGAGGAGTGGAGAATTTATTGCCGTATCGCCCCTTGCAATAAGAAGTGTAAAGACTCAGCTGGTACTGACTCTTCACAGGTGCCTGTCCATGGAGATCCCGATGAGCAGGGAGAAAAGGAAAGAAAAGATGAAAAAACTGCTGCAGCTTCCTTTAATCTGCGCGTCAGCCCAAAGGAAGTAGAAAATTCTGTGCCAAACACTGGTAGGAGTTTCTAGTGATCAGCAATTGCAACAGACCACCTCAGTACCGAACGCTGAACATAATGCTCCTTCACATGACAGCAAATTATAATATACAGAATTCATACACACCCCTGAGATTCGTCATTCCTATGGCAAAGTCAAGAAGCCATTGCATTTTGCTGGTTTCATCCTAGACATGCCAGCCATCCGACTGAAAAGGACAGCAAGAAGCACGACAGGAGCAGCACTAAGAAATATAAGTAAAGAGGAAGGGACGCCCTGCCTTTAGTTTTTGAACATCAGTTTAAAAAAAAAAAAAATTATTCAAGAGATTTAATTTAGTGATATTTACTTCCCTTTTCCTTGCTACAGAGCAAGGGTTTTTTTTCAGCTTGTTCTTCAGGAACACACTTATTTCCAGCTTGCTGAGTAAGTTTATACAAAATATTTGAGACACATAGTATGGGCTAATCAATTTTGGTAAAAGATAATGCTGTTAGTGCTGTGGGCTGTTTCTCTTATCTTGTTGATGTAGCATACTTTTAAAGTCTGTGATTACTCAAAGACTTATGATAGCTGCACTGTAAAAGAAGCCCCAAGTCATGACTCGCTAGTATAGCTACAAAACATCCCATGGCTTTTAAGATATTAGGCCACCTTGGTGGATACAAAACCAGACTGAAAGGACTCAATTTAGGAATCTTTTCTTACATATACATATTGTTTCAGGGATGCCACATAGGCTTGCATAAAATTGAAGATAGAGAGGTCAGTTTAGCTTCGTCTTCTTTTACAGCAAAATCAGAATAATTTTTAAAAACTCCACAAAATATGTAGTATACACAGGAACCACAGAACAACAGTTTTGTCCCTTAGCAGGATTTGACCACAATTCGAATACCAGAAGAATTCAACTATATATAGCATTTCTGAAGAAAATAATACTGGCTTTCATCCATCTACCCACATTCTGGAATAAAAACCAAAGGACTGTACATCCAAAGGTGAATGATGAACAGCATTTTGGGGAAGAAAATGTGAACTACTTCATTCAGAAATAAGTGTATCCAGATTTATAAATGTTTAACATTTCTAAGCAAGTCACTGATAGCTTTGGCAGTAGGTTTTTTTATCAGGAATAGCTTTCTAAGTGGAGTCAGTTAAAAAGAATGAGTAAGCTCTTCCTCTGCTATAATTAGAGACTGGTTATTTGACATCATGGCGCTCTACCAATTTCCACTAGCAAATGGCTCCTTCTTTGCATATTTCCAGTGCATAGCCACCTGGCTCCCTAATGAATATTTTCGCGTGGCACAGAAATCGTATATGCTGTAGTTTCAAACAAGGACTGCTCTCAAGTCAGAACGAGCAAGTTAAAAACACTCTCAGAAGTTCTTAAGCACTGCCCAGCTCAGAGCCCAAGATTTGCCTGCTGTCCTGTGTGCACAGAAAGAATCTGCAATTAATATTTGACTGGGGTTTACCTCCATTTTAATAAACTAATATGTCTATATTTGCACACAGCAGTTCACTGATAGCGGAGAACTACCCCATTTCCACTTCTGTGATTCTTAACAAGGTAGCTCTGATATTAAATGGTCATACACTTGCTTGACAGACATAAACTGCATTATTGAGATACCTCCTCTAAATTCTCCTCCCTCAATTTTCAAGTCTCTGAGACATAACACACACTAAACTACAGTTTTGAACATAAACTTGAAATACGACATTCTCTATTCAAGTACTCCAGTCAAACCCTGATAAATCAGGCTGGCCATGCAGTGATCTTATCCTTTCTGACTCTTTAATAAATTGAACCTTGTAAGTTCACGCTGTTGGAAGTTGTCACTAAATGAAATTGTGACCTTATCCGATGCGTGAACTTATCCTGCTGACAACTACATTTATTGTGTGGATAAGAATGTGGGAAAAAAAAAGTACTTTTGATAATTGTGATTTTAGCCATATGCAACTCTAATAGATGGGACCTTTTTGATGTTCCATTCATGGTTTGCCTATGATGAGCCTCTACTCAGGGAAAAAATAAATGTTCTTCATAGGTAACTGGTAGGGGGACGGGTAAGCAGTATGAAAATTGCACAAAGAGGTACTGGCTGACAGCAGTGAATCAGAAGCTATTAGCTTAACACAAAGAGCTTTGAATTAGCTTGTAATTGCACTGGAATAGATAACATAATGGAGGTGGCCAAACAGAAACATTCCCTTTCCACATGACTCATTCAATAGCCCAAAACTCTAAAACATCTAACTGAGAGTTTGAAGCACTAACCCAAAATATGCTAAGCCATGGCACTTCACGATGAATGAATGAATACCGCATCCCCTTCCAGCACCAACTGGACGGTTGCCACTGCTGTTGTGGAAGAATATTGGGTAACAGGCAATTTGCACAGCTATGTTATGAAAATGGCCAACCATCTCACATCACCATGTCTGTCTGTCAGGGATTTCACACATTGTGTTACCTAACTCTCACACCTCTCCACAACGGGTAGCGCTGTACCCATTCTGCCTTGTGCTGACTCTGCCGTGAGAAGGTCTGGAGGGTCTTGCAAGACTGCAAGTCTCCTCTGGGATACGAGAACTGTGACTACCTTACTAGAAAGACACACGTACACATGAGACAAGTTCACACTGGAGTCCAAACAGTAATGGACTAAATTACGACCAATCTTCAAAAACAATTCTACAATTTGCTTTGCAATGAAAATTGCATTCACAGGGGTCCTGGCAAAAAAAAAAAAAAGAGGTTAGTTTGGTTGTCCAGACGCAAAGGCAAAATTCAGTTTTGCTGCCCCAAAGATGAGAAAATGCATCCAGGCCACTGTTAGGATGAGAAGGATGGAAGGAGGAACAGAATTGGGACTGAAAGCTGAGAAAATAGCTCTGTGCCATCACTCCGGAGGGAGGGTTGCTATTCCGCTGTCACTGAAGGGGTGGAGAGTTTCTGAATGGAGAAGCCTTCTTCCTTCCTCTGAAGTCACTGTCACTCACCAGCATCTCCTCTCCCTAACCCTGATCCTCCCTGGTCCCACCCCTCTTAAAGAGCAGAGTTAACCAGACCTCTTAGCACAACGGCCGTGAGGGAAACGGACACAAGGATAACCCACAAGGACACATTGCTCTAAGCTACTGCTCCCCTGTGCCTACGCTTTGATGCAGGTCTAGATAGCAAACACGACGCAGAGAAGCTGCCACATGCCGCTTTACTCCTAACCGAGCTGCCTAACGTCGCCCCACCTTGCCAATGCTGCTCACAGGGCAGCTGTGCACTCTAGGTAAGGATGACAAATGAAAAGGCTTCTCCATTTTCTGTAACAAAAATCTTGCTGCTCCTTACCTTTCTTTCGAGCCCTGAAAGTCAGAAGCAGAGTTTCTTTATCTCTTCTACCTGCTGCTAGTACTGCAAATGGCAGAGAGTGCAGGTGCTATCCTTATCTGCAGCAGCGCTGTCCTACAACGGACAATAAAGGGAGGCAAAAATATTCTAAAAGTGAGGATAGGGCAAAGATTTTCTGAAAAAAAGGACCACAGAAGGAGCGGGAGGGGGGTAAATACATTTATAAAACAAGGCAAGAGAGGGGCAGTCCGGGGAAGGAACCATTTGAAGACCCAAGCTGAGTCTAATCAGAATGCAAAGACACAGCCTGGAAAAATGGTAACAGAAGACGTTCAAGAAAAAGAGGGATGCAGAAACCTTGCCAGAGTGAGAGAAGACATATACATGTCCAAGCCTGAAACATAAGGACAGAAGTGCATGAATTCGCATTTAAAAACAGAATGTAAACACTATTATCCTTTTTTAACCAAGGCATGTATGCCGTTACGGTGCTTAATTCATAAGCTAAACCACCAAAATAAAGTATACTTATTCTAATACCTCATTGCTCAGCTGAATTCTGGCTAAACTGAACAGCTAACGCGCACCTACACTGCACCCAGTGATGTGATTTCTCCGGACATCTGGTCAAACCCATTCTCTACCTCCAAGCAGCCACATCATTATGTAGGCTATAAAACTTCTCCGAGAAAAAGTTTCATTAATGGTTACTCACACTAGGCTCCAGCTATGACCACCACACTGACACAGAACTCCAGCCTGCTTGACGTGCCCCTCAGTATACGTACAAAACTGCTCCATATTCCCAAGTGCAGTGCGGAGCTAACTTCAGCCACGTGAAGGTGCACTGTGTCTCGCAACATAGGCAGCATTTCCAGAGACTACTCTCAAAAGAGAGTACAGACACTTATGCACTGACACTTCAAAAACTTAAAGTTGTGCTCTATTTGTAAAGTCATCATTTGCTTATATAAAATTAATACAAAGCAAACAATTTTACATTCCTATTGTGCCTCACACTCCTGTAATCTACAGAACTTAGTAGGAATACAGGATCCCACCCCGAGTTCGAAAAGCAGAGACCTACAGTGGTGAACACACCTGCATCAATTTGAAATGACAATGCAACTTCTACGTTTTGGGGGGGCTGGGAGGGAGGGTGACTATTTAAATAAATGTTATTTAGCACATGAATTGAGTACCTAAACATACAGCTCATGGAAAACTACATAATATTTTTCCATCAAGTATACCATCAAAATAATTTTTAAGGCCTGAGCTGAACTATTACAAAATGTACTGTTTTTTCTTGGAAGCCAGAAAGGAAGTAGTACATAATGAACACTGCTGCTAGCGTTTGATTAGCTTTTTAGTAGAACAGACTCTTACGCAACTGTATAGACTTCTCCTTTATTTGGATTGCCTTGCTGAACTTACAGAAACCTGCTCAAAGGAAAAAATGAGAGAGACAGAAGTAGAAAGAAAAAGATATTTACTCAAGATACACTAAGAAATGCCAAAGATTTGTTCACGTGCTTCAAAGTCAGGTTCCACATAACATGAAAAAACTCTACTCATATCAGCATCTAGTCTACAGGCGGAGGCAAAATAAACCCAGCCATCATGGCAAAATCCTGATCCTGCAATGAAATTAGAAGAAACTATCTATAGTTCAGTCTACTCACTACGAGAGCAATTTACACTTCTGTTTTCAAAGTCTAAATCTCATGCAAGAAGAAAAAAATATTTTTGTCTTTCTCAGTAATTTTCCACCTTCACATTTCGATGTACAGTCCAAGAGGTTTATTACTCCCTGTACATATTGAGATGAAACTGGAGTAGAAATATTTGCAAAAATACAGAAACAAAATCTCAAAAGGCAACCAGTGCAGCTGAAGAGCCCATCCTGCAGTTTTCTGTGAGAGGAATATTGTAAACTCCATTCTCACATGGACAGTCCATACTGGCAAAGATGATTCCCAATTATATCCTAACACTGTGCAGACCCAGTGGGCTGAGTAGGTACTTTATCCCAGCTACATGTAGCTTGCACAGCTTCGCTCCCTCTCTCTCCATCACAAATACACACCATACAGAAATGCCAGACTTGGCAAGAGCAGGCTGATGATATTACTGAAGAGGGTTTTCTTGATAAGATCTTCATCTGTTTCTGGACTCTTGGGTATGCTTCTTTCCTCAGCAGAGGAACCGTCGCCCCTGATAAATGTCCCTTTGTGTGCAGATTCTCCCCCGATATATGCGAAGACATTTCAGTCCTGAGTCTGTCTGCTTTTCCGTTGCTTCATATAGCTCAAATACAGTTAGAGGTTTATGGAGCATTGTATGTAAAGCAATAGAAAGTGGACACAATTGAAAAATACAGCTTATGTAACTCAGACTGAAGCCTTTTCTAAGACAAACACTGTTCTGCGGGGAGAGAATTAAACATGTCACTGTCACCTACACCAATCTTTCCCTGGGACTTTTGGGAATCCTTTTAGCTGGAAGATGCAAACATTTTCTTTTTTACAATATTATTTGAATATATATATATTTAAATAAAATAATTAATGGACTTTTGTATGTTTACCCAGTAATTTCTTTTTTACTTGGAAAAAGTGAAAAATACCAAGGTAGCCTCTGTTGTTAGTGAATGCAGAAAGCTACTGAAGTTAACTTAATATGAAGACTGCCATATTAATAGTGACATCATGAAATGTATTAAATTAACAAAAATGTTTTGGAAAGTATTCTTGTTAACTCTAAAAGCAAGAGCAGTGAGATCATCTGTGACTGTATCTGTGGTGTCTTCTCAGTTTACAGTACTTATGCATAGAGATAGAAGGATCTATTTTCATCTCTCATTTGTGTAACAGCAGATGAAGTTATTTGCTTTCTATCAGATATGCATACTCAGAGCTATGAAACCACTGCTTAGATGCCGATTTCTAGCTCAGAGTACGTGAGCCAAACTGCCCAAATGTCTTGCAAAAGAAGCAGATGCTTTAACATGATTTCCCTATCTCCTTTTAATGTTCGCAACAAATTTCTGAAAGAAGGAGTGTACCAGGAGAAAGACAAAAATCTCAACAAAGACTCAAATTTATCAGTATTTAGTGCGACCATCCAAAAGATCTAGTTAGTGTTGAGATTAGGAAGGCGAGAGGGTGACTAGGACAAAGGGAGATTGAATGCCATGCTCCACCGCATGCATGCAATATATAGTTCCATCTATTATAATTATAATTCATATGAAAAGTAACATTATTATAAATAGAGATAAATGTAGTATAACTATAATGTACAATATCAAGATTCAAATTAATCATTTCTTTGCACTTGCTGGGGATGCCCATGCATAGCAGACACATGGCTCTGCACTGCTCCAGCACTCATGAGTTATGTGCTTATCTACATCTTCTGTGATCAAGTACCAGCAAGGACCAACACAGCTTTTTAACACTGTTGCCAAACAGGAACTGACTGCTGGTTTTGGACATGGAACAGAGCATTCTCACTCACTCCTTCTTCAGTGCCTCGGTCCGGACTGTCACGCTGTTTTCACATGTAGCTACGTCTCAGCGTAGCCAAGACCCTGAAGCCAATGTGAAGAGTGATGCCCATTTATAAGGCAGACTTGTAGCTTGGAGTGAAATAAACCCTCAAACAGAGATTGAGCACAAGTCCTGTGCACTACCTAAATCCTACTCTGGGGCTTACATAAGACTTAAGTAGAATACTGGCCTTGCGACAGCCTTCTGTACAACAATGATCTTGACCTTCATACAACTAAGTCCCAGGGGCATCAGGTGTGTAAAGCATAGCCCAAATTTTTCTCCCTTACCGCCTCACCCTTTATGAGCCCAGGCTTTGAACACCCCATTGCTGGTGGACAGACCCAGCAACTGGGGAGCCCAAGGCACAAGGGGCCTGTTCTATGGCAGGAGGATGTAAGTGATCTTTCTCCTGGAGAATGACCTCCTGAGACTGACTCTTTACCACCTAGACTTTACCTCTGTAAACAAATGCTGAGAACAAGTCTACATCCTCCATGCCCTTAATGGAAATTTCAGCCCAAATAAGAAGGCCAGGGTCACAGAGCGAGTCAGTGCCAGCAACAGGAGCCCTAACTTTCTCTAACAGTTGCAATCACTGCTTCTGAAAATTTCACATAATGCATAAAGGAAACTTGTTATTTTGAAGAAGTAGGAAAGTATTTCTGACAAGGCACAGCCAGTGCAAGGCACAACAGGCACTGTCAACAGAGATCAAAAGAATTATAACTCAGAATATATCCAGGTTATGGAATTATTTTGTCTTTGAAGCATTAAAACTGCCCCTACATTATGATATACTACGAAATACTATGAAAAATACTAATGTGAACTTATAATACCTTATTAACCTGCAGTGGTGAAGTACTCTAAGAATATATGAAGTACAGCCTGTCACTGAGTATCAAATATATAGAGTTAAAATAGTTATGTAAAGGAACCAATCATATCAAAAAGGCTACAGGTTGACATCTTCATTCTCCTGCTAATAAAATTGTCCGTTTACAAACTTAAATACAATAGCATAAAAACTCCCTTAAAAATATCTGTTCCTTCTCTTCCTCCCCAATTAAAAAAATCACATGCATCAATGCAAAGAGAAGATTTCTGGTTTAGCCATGACTATTATTTTGGTGTACACAGATACTTTTCAACTCAAAAATTCCTTTCCAAAGAGGCACAATTTGCTGGGCGAGGAGTCTTGGAGAAAGGTAGCTGTATTCTACGAGGTTTTTTCCCCCATATGCTTTCATCTTGGCTAACAAAGTACATTAACAAGATACATAATGTATTAACTTAAAAGGATACAAACATCCAGATAAATCCTACTTTTACATATTCAGTGGTGTACTTAACAGTTTCAAAATCAAGCCTTCTGACACCAGAAAAAACTTGAATCTCCATGCAGCCTCCCTGAGCCTTGGACCACTCTTTTGCAGATCCCTGGACCTCAGCATAAAAGCCATCTTTCTATCCCACCTCCTGTCCTTGGAGACTGCTTCCCTGCTCAGTCCATCTGCCACCCGCCTCTGCCCATCGCCTTCGGGCCTCAATGTTCCTCTGCAATGGTGAGTATTGGGTCATACCGTGTTCCCAGTGACTGCCTCCAACAACGTCCAGAAGTAAACGTCAGAGAAACAAGAGGATGGCACACGCGCTTTCCTTCACAAAACCCGTTTCTAGCTTTCTGTCTTCCCCTGCTGACCACAGATCATCTGCCAGCCAAGCCTAATCTGAACGTTCAGATTCCCAAAAGCTGTTTCCTACCCTCATCAAATGCAATTCAGAAGCTGACAGCCTTTTCACTGACATCTATATCTTGTCTCAGTCATCAGATAGCGTCCTGAGTCTAAATTTTCCTATTCTCTTGACCGTACACATCACAGAAGCACAACACTCCGAAGAAGATTAATTTATTCTACCAAAAAACTGTTTACAACTCAGCATGGACATCCCCAACACACTGGGCAGACTTCGCATCTTTTTAGCATCATGTGTTACTATCATCTTTCTTACTGTATCTGCTTATTATTATTTCTTCTTCTTGCACCTCTGTGAACTCCACAATTTACACCGTAAATATATAATACAAAGGATCTTATCTTCCAGTCCACAAAAATAATCTCCTCAATGACCTGCTGCTAACCTCCCACCACCAGAAGTCAGGAGAGCTGTTAACTGAATGATTTCTTCAACAGCACCAGTATCCACGTGTGAAAGTAGATGTCCACAAGGAGAATGTTACAACACGCCAAAGCTAAGCGATGAAGAAATAACAGCCAGGGAGCAGTTCTCATTTGGAAATAAAAAGTCCCAACTTATTTTATCATGAGCAGAAGCTTCATAAAATGTAGGAAAATGCTTATTTTTGCTTTTCAATCTGCTGTCCTTGTTCAAATAAATGCACATTTCTCTCTTCTCAAATATTTTTTTCAGATAGATATCAGCTTTGAAGTCTCTACTCAAACTCCATTAAGAGACTCCTAAATTATCTCCAAGTAATGCTCGCAAGCCTTGTGGCACTGCCCCTAAATTAGGCTGCAGCCTCCAAGAAGGCAGGGACCATATTTCACCTATTCCTAGAAGTACAAAGAACACCGTGTAGATTAGAAAAATAATAATAAAATTGAAATAAACTAAGGATACATCCTAATAGAAAGATTAAATGATGACTGAATTATGAACAATTCAGGTTCCCAAGAAAGACCGAGTGTTCTCTGGATGATATCAGATTTGTGGGACCTGATGGTGCGGATTTGTGTATCAGTGGTCCTGATACTGTACTTCACTGTTACAAAGCTGAAACTAGAAAACATGTAGACTAAAAGCAATATGGCCTTTCAAATTACAGTAGAAGCAATAAGGTCATAATGAAATAAAAGGCAATTCCGTATTTTTAAACTTATACTGACTTAAAGTGAACAAAGAAGAACGTATTGCTAATGGTTGGAGAAAAATGTCATACTATACTCCGTACAAGTTTTATATTTTTTCACATTTTTTGTAAGCAAGTACAAATATGCTAGTACTCTAAATCAATATAATAATTTCACAGGAAAAGTAAGTCTCATCTATGGCTGGGTTGTACCATTAGCACCTTAACTTACACATATGTGAGAATATATGTATAGCTTACGAAGTCTTCCACTGTGCCAAATACGGCCATAGTAAGTTTAAGTACTTTCTATATGCTTATGCTGCCTTCTCCTTTTGGCAGATTAAAAAAAAAAATCAGAATAAAATCAAATACTTTAATTTGCTTTCTAAAATGACAGTTATTCAAAAGGCAGTACCAAAGAAACTCCTATAAACAGGTAACTCAAACCTTTGCTAGCTCCCATGTAGTAGTTTCTCACACATACCACAATGAACAATTCCAAGAAACTATCAAAGAACGGAGATACATATTCATTTTAGAGAAGACCAGTCTTGCAGGAAACGTTTCTGTCATAATCTTGAAAGATCTGGGCTGCGTGAACTGGATCTAAGCCTACCTGCAACGGGACCTCCAAAATCACTCATAATCTCTGTAACTCTGAAAGTAGTAATACTTGTTTCTCTCACCTTTTATTGACCTGCCTTTTTAGATAGCAAGCAATCCAGAGTGGGGACTGTAATTGTGTTTGCATGTATAGATACACATATAAAAAAATGTAAAACAGATACGCAGATATACATTAGAGATAGATAGATACGGATGTATAGACACACACTTTCATTTATCTATCAAGTATACTATCTAGGACAAAAGGAACTCTGTGTCAATAGAAACCAACAGCTTCTAGGTGATACTGTAATACACACAGCAAAAAATACTATATCTTGGCATTCTGAAAGGGATGCCCTTTTCAAGTATGCCGCATCTCTTTTGTCTCTGGCAAGTAGGCTTGCAAGGGGGCTTTGATTATGTTTCTGATACATACTCTGTATAATTTTTTTAGAATAGTTGAACAAAGCTCAGTCACTGCATCCTCTGAATAAAGGGAAAAGACGGCCAGAGAGAAAGAGACAGAGGACTACTTTCATATACAGTATTTGCTTTCATGTAATTTTGGAATTTATCTAAATTCAACCATTTCATGTTTTTACTCTTCAAATAACTATGATCAACAAATATATGTATGTGGAAAAATATTTGTTTATATACTGCTGTCTCTTAGATGCACTCACAATATAGCAAATGACACCCTTTGAAATACTGAGTTCAATTATTCCAAGAGTTTACATATAACAGAAGAAAACAAACCATTCACTCCACAACACCCTTCTTATTTGCCACTGAAGCATTTAGACATCTCTTTTTCTAATTTATTGTCATCTTGCTAGAGATATTTAGACCAATTGAAGTTTTTCTTCAATTTGAGTGGCAGCCCACTCTTCAGTATCATTCCAGGACAAATGTGTCACCTATATTTAGGTTCTTCTTTGATCCCATAAGTTGTACAATCATGCATCATTCTTTGACTTTTTTTCACAATCATCCATTTAGATACCTCCTGACAGCTAAACATTGGCAGTGCATGCAATAAAATTACTGCTGTTCCTCCCTGTCATGAACAAATGTAATAAAACCTCTAACAGCAAATCAGTGTCTACACTTCGTAACGGGTATAATTATGGTAGGAAGAGGCACGCAAATCAATATGAAGATTTCGAGTACAAGTTTTAGGTTTGTCAGTCATTTCTAGTAGCTGTTTACATTTTGCACATTGATAGAGCACTTGGAAGAACAAAATAATTCTGTTTGAAACCTGCAACACACAATTATCATATCAACAATACACTTCTGTATCCACAAAGCTTTACGTATTCTCATGGAGAAACAGAGGTATCACATCTCACCTGTCCTACGCCAAGAGAGCTTGGTATAAATAGCGTAGAATTTAAAAGCACTACACAATAAAGATACCGGTGTCTGACAAAACCATTATTTCACTGAGAGGTATGATACTTCTCTCCGAGAGGCAATAAAAAGTAAATTCCACGCTGCACTGTACATAAAGAACAGTTAAAATGAAAAATTTGTTGTGTGACATCCCATGTTGTTAACAATATAGGCAGATCAAGATAAGTGGGTGGATTTGGATCATCATCAGAAGACACAAGGCCATATTTGCCAGTCTATTATGTCATGTTTCTTGAATTCATGAACCCAAGAGTGCAATAACTTTTTGTGACATGATGGAGAAGTTACATTTTATACATGCTCTAAATACACAGGCAAGATAAATGAATTAAAACCAGCAACCATATTGGGGTTTTTTTAATGTTATTGAGCAATATAGCATATGGATTAATTTGAAATCTAAAGCACACAAACCATCCAGAAAATAGCAATGGAAAGAAAATAGCAATTGACAGATGACTTACAACAAATTAGCCCCCACCTTTGTAAACCAGACCAGTAGCAGAATATGAGTAAGAAAATAATGTTAAAGAGATTCTTCATTAAGTTAAAAGGGAGCACGGCACCAAAATCACATACACTATGTCTGGAGTTGATGATTGACTCGAAATGCTATCCTCTTCCAAAAATGGCTCGTCCCATTTGGAAGGGCTATAACATTTTAGGAGCAATGCTCATTCACATTTCCCTTCAACCATTCCTATTTAAAAAACAGGTGGATTTAAAAAAAAAGAAAAAAGAATAATTTTAAGAGAGAATGGTGGTAAAGTTGTTAGAAAATGCCACAGTTCTATCCAAAATTTTTAACTTTTATTATATGACCAATTATTAGTTCCGTTGCTGTAATTGCATTTATCTTAAGTCACTAAAAACCTATATAATTTTGCACTTTCAAACCTATGCTTTAACAACATGCTAATTATACAGTTCAGATGATCTGGAAAGAAATCCATTTTGCACTGATGATATAAGGGAGTGACAGTACAATTTACCTTAAGAAATGTTTTCTCATTTTTCTCAAAAATTGGTTTGCACTCAGCCGGAGAAATCTAAATTCGACCAACAGGCATCCCTCCCTGCTTCTCCATGGTTACAAAATAACATGACAATCTGAATGACGAACAAGATACACATAAGAATGGGTTACAAAAACTCCTCTGGACACAGGTAGACAGGCAGTCAATGTTTTCTTTCGTAATCTGATTAAACAGGCCATTATTGTATAGAACAATATTGAAATGCTAGTAGCAGACAATTCTCAGTGATGCTATTTCAAACATTTTGAATTAGCTATCCCAAATTGTCTAAATCAGCCCCCAGGACAGTTGCCCAGCCCAAATTCCTGCCTTTAAGTGAACACTTCTAACTGGAGAGGCCAATATAAAGGTTCCCCTTTTGTTTATGGCTTCCTGCATGTACCTTTCTTTATTCCAAGCTTAACAATACTGTGCCACAGTTGGCTTTTGGCACACATTTTCCTGCCACATTAACACAACACATAAATACAACCTTTAATAGATGGAAGCTTGAGAGAGAGTAATTGGTTCGTTGTAATTTTCCTTTTAGTGTTCAAGGGATACAGACTGCATCGGCTGGGAGACGGCCCAGTGAGAATCTTGCTTCCTGGCACACTGCTCTTCATCAGCTACAGACATCTAAGTACATGAAATTTGAGGGCTAAAAACAGTCTTGATTTATTCATTTGATTCAGCGCTATCTTGCCAGATATGTTATGAAAAAAACCATACCCATAACTTATCCTCAGACTGATATGTTTCATTACTTGGTGGATTGGCAGGGAAACACAGAAAATGAGTTTCCCAAGTTTTTGGGACCATGTAGCTTTGCAGATACAGCTGCACCACTGTGGGAACGTAGTCACAGTCATTTGACATAATATTAAACCTGTCCCTACACATAGTAAAGGTAAACTTAAAGCGTTGTAATGATGTGCCACAGATGAGACTAATTAGTATCTTCTTAGACACATTGCCTAAAATAGCCTGGCATCCAGAAGTGCAGATGCAGAGTTTTTCAAGATTATTAACAAGAGTGGACAGAACAACGGAAAAAAGATCTACTAGGACGGGTAATCCACGTAAATGATTAGAGACTATCACACCAATCACTTTTGCAATTTTATTTAATAAAAGATGTTTATTCAAACAATTTAGTCAAACTATTAAATATTTCCATCAGACAAAACTTGGCATTTTGGAAAAAACATTTTGCGTACAAGAACCCCACCTTCAGGTGTTTCCTAGCTTCTATTTGTATTGTAAATGTGTTTCTCACAGGGAGGAACAGAACTTGAACACTAAATTAAAATCAGCATTGTTAGAAGACTTAACAAGAAGTGTAAGCCTGAGGATAAAAAAATTCCATCATAATATAATTCCACAAAATAAAGATGAGGTTAATATGAAACCTATGAAAATTAATATAAAGATTTTAATTGACCTCAGCAGGTTTCAGTCAGGCTCTCCATCTTCAACATGATGGTCTGGTGTAGTTTTGCAGTGTTCCTACAGAATGCTCACCCCATCACCACATCCCTTTCTCTCAGTACTTTTTTGATTTCCACTGAAACTGAGGTGTCTGAAATTACTCTCTGCAGTTGCTTCTTTGCACAAACGTGTTTTCAAAGGCACTTTTGAATATGCAAAAGTAATTTTTTACAGTTACTGTTCTTCCTTTAAAAAAAGAAAGCCATGATGAATGTGAAACTTGGCAGTGATTTTCTCTGGAATATTTTAGGGTGATAAATTGTGGACTCTGGGAAAAAAAAAAAAAAAAGAGGAAATGAATGTTAATTGCCAGCACACACATAACATTCACTACACCAGAACATCTCAGTCCTTACGATGAGAACCACTCACATAGCATGACAGTGGGATGGAAGAGGTGGAGGACATCAGTGGACCTGTTTAAAATTCAGTTTCAAAGGAGATTTGTTTTGGAAGTGAGGGCATATTAAAAAAAAATAATTAAATGTTCAAAACTATATTTTGATTTTTAGATCACTGGAATGACTTCATAACTACAAAATCAGGATTCCACTGTGGCCTTTTTAATCAAAATTTTCGGGAGGAAAGTGTTTTATGTGCAGAAAAAGTGTGGGTTTTGTGGTTTTTTTTTTTTTTTCCAGGGGTTCAGGATGCCAACAGCTTAACAGCTACTGACAGCTTAACAGCTCTTTCATTCTCACTCCATTCCACTAAACCTGAAAGCCACCCTCTAGAAACAGTGAATTTGATCAGTATTTCAACCTAAACACTTCACTGTTTCAAGCTTCATAGGCAGAAAAACAGTATGATAAATTAGACTCAGTATATCATGTTTCTGTTCACTTTCCTGGCACTATCTGCTTGAAGCTAAGAGAAGTCATAATCTGCCAGTTGCTGTATCATAGTCCTTTTAATGATACAAAAGCATGTACAATGAATAAGCTCAGGATAACTCTTCACAGTTGTCTGGTTCCCCTTGTTCCACTTTTTCTTTTGTTTTTGCTTTTACAGGAGAGAATTGTAACGTGTTTGTGAAAGTTGAAGAGATAATTGGGAAAACAAACAAAAAAGAAGAAATCTCTATTTATAATGGCAAGCAAGGCTAAAGGCGATGGGAATTCTAGAGACAGCACAAACATTTGAAGTGCTCCTGTTACAGCGATGGTCTCGCAATTCAAGCCTTCAACACCACATACCTGAACACCTTCAGTGCCTGCTTTTGCAGGCTTGACTCCCCTCTTGAACGAGGTCTGTGAAACAGAACAAGGGAAAGAGATTAGTTCCCACCCCTAAGAAGGCCACACGTCACCTGCATTCAACACCACAATGCTGACTGACACTGCACACAGACATATATACAAATGATTACCTGATTCGCGTTGTCCAGTTCCAGTAACGCAGGCTGCTGGGAGTTTTCTACCCACTACCTCTCGCACTGGCATTTCTGCTGCGCTACTGGCAGCCCCTGACAGAAGAGTATCTGACGTGCAGGGCTCCGTCAAGTGAAATTCCCATTTGGCCTCTTTATCTCATGAGTGTTGGACTCTGCACAAGTAATAACACAAAATATCTCTCACCTGCAAACGATTTACAATAACATAATCAATAATGTATTTCCTGTGATCTGCTTCACCATGCAAGAAAGCAGCATTCGGTGTGTGGAATTATTTTTAAGGAAGAAATGACAACAAATTTCCAGTCATTATGGTTTTATATTATTGCTTTCTCTCTTTTCACATACATTTACACTCACAGCAGTTACACCAAGAAAAGAACATTCAGGAGTTCATTTATACAATTCACCTACCAAAAGACATTGCTAACAACAGAACATTTCTTCAGGTTCTGCCTGAAGGCTCTGGGGTTTAAACTGCTGTGCTGGCCTTCGCTTACCAACGGAGAAAAGTTGCTACCAATTATTTTATCTCACCCACCCTGCATGCCTCTTGTACATAATGACATTTTTGAGGGTTTAAATCTCTTTGCTAAAGGCACTAAATGCAGATGTGTGCTGGGTCTGAGGCTTGTAACTTGCAGAAAGGAAAACAGAAGCTGGCTAAAAGACTGCTGGTCAAAGGACCGAGTCAAATCTCTCTGAATTCATGATCTAAAGCACACTAATGGACACTTCCCAACAGTTAGACAATGTATGGAACCTGCCAGCCCACAATAGCATGTTTACATATCTGAACCCTTAATTCCAAACCACAATTTTTCCATACTAAGTCATCTTCTTTCTCCTGTGCTGCACATTATTAATTAGAGAACATAATTACATTGTAAATCAGATTATCTACTTGAAAAATAACTGGGAGAAGGTAGTCCAGGTGGGGGGGTGAGAAGAACAGTTATATGGACTATTTACCCCTTCCCCAGCTCCATACTCATGTATTACATATAAATGAAAGTGTAGAAGAAAAAAAGGGAGCAACTAACTTTTTCCCTCCTCTTCTCTGGGAGTGCGTGTGTATACAACATCTGTGCACACAGGCAACACGAGAGCAAGAGCTGTGTGTGTCTACGGTTCCTTCAGTGATCCCTTCTCTTTCTACCTTGTCTGATGTTACTTGTTCCATCAACCTAACACAGCTCTTGCTACCAAACCTCCTTATTGCTACAAGTACAAAAATTTTGTTTACGCAATGTGTATATTTGTACAAACTGTGTATTCCCACTACAAAGAGCGTCACTCCTATTTTACACAGGTTCTTGTAAAAACCTTTCAGTTTCTTCTTCTCACTCACCTTTAGTCTCAGCTCCTCAGACTTTTCTCCTGGTTTCCACGCAAAAACAGTGTCAGAGAAACCCAAAATTCAGTGTTACTGTAGTTACTCATACAGTACCACAGACCTTGGACTCAGTACTTTGAAAGCATACTATGTAGTGCATGTAAATCCTTTAGAATTTCATTTTTTGATCTTATTTTTTGATACTTTCATCCAATGTATTATCATTTGATACTGAAACATATAGGTAAAACAGAATTCAGCAAGCATGTCCACATGACAGCAAATAGATACAAAATTCTGATAAAACTGGGTCCAGCTCAAGTAGCAACATGCATCCGGACTTACTCATCTCAAAATCCATTAGAAAATACATGTTGAAGTTCTTCTTCTCCACATAAATGTTTTCGAAGTTCTCTAAATGGATTAATTTATGTTTTTCCCAAGTCAAAAATCATTTTCCATTTTACAGTTAGCCCTTCTTTGAGGCGCTTTACTTTGAGGGTGGCAGAGCACTGGAACAGGCTGCCCAGAGAGGTGGTGGAGTTTCCGTCTCTGGAGACATTCCAAACCCACCTGAATGCCATCCTGTGCAACCTGCTGTAGGTGGACCTGCTCTGGCAGGGGGGTTGGACCAGATGATCTCTAGAGGTCCCTTCCAACCCTTAACATTCTGTGATTCTGTAAGTATCTTTGCACGACTTCTGTCCCAAGGACATCTGCAATTAATTCCAACTTTTCACTTCACCCCAGTTTTCAAGATGTCAGTCAATTCTGGCAATACCCAACTTACTTGTCCACAACAATTTTAATAAACTGTAGTTTGGAGATGGTCATGTATATACAGCACCATGCTATGTTTTGACTGTGACAGCATTCACGTCCAAGCAGTTGAACTAGATACATCTGCAGAATAAAATTCTGTGTAACAGTTGATCGATATTCGACTAAAATCTAAAGATTCTAGATCCAAATCCAAATAGTCTACAGTTCTTAATAATCACTCATGATTTTTATAGCACCTTCAGAAAAAAAAATATTATATTTGTGTGGGAACATTTGTCATCTTCCTTCATCTCTCCATCATAAATATGTCCATAGTATAGTCTGTAGCCATTGCATGCTTTTTACAGCCTATTAAAAAATAATATAAGTACTAACTAATAAGTCAAAGATACCAAAGAAGCAATTCGACACCTTGCTATGAAAACAAAGAAATCTGTTGTATGAAGAGGTCATGTTTTTCATATTCTTGGGACCATCAGCAATTTCAGCTGCTGCAGTGACAAGTACAGTTAGACTGTATACAGGCTGACCCAAATAGTAAGCAAATTCTACCTTTAAGCTGGCAATTTGTGTTGACCCCTCAAACAAATGAGAAGGGTCTGTAGCCTTCAAAAGACTAGCACAATTTGTTTTCTACAACTCACATTGCCAAGCAAATGAATATCGTTCACAGCTACTCTCCTAAGAATGTGAGGTGGGTTGACCAGACCCAGGTCAGACAGTCCTGTAGAGTATTCCTTTTTCGGATCACAACCACATGAAATACATAACATCACCAAATGCAATCAAGCAATATACTGATCAATCTGCATCTACTCTGTTCATGCGAATTACCTCTTGCCTCTTGGTGACATCTGCTTTTCTCATTCAGCTATGCACTTGGCATGCTAAACCAGTTATTCTGATCTCCTGCCCATTGTATTACACATTTGGGATTGTTTGCCAAAGCCTTGAACCATGTTTAAGGCCACTGAGTTGTCAGAAGTGTGACGGTTTACTTAGCTTTAGTCCCTGTTTCAATTTTGGCAACTGGAATCAGAGATCCCTCAAGTAACTGTTGTACAATCAGGAACCATCACAGGGTGAGAATATGAGGCTGCTACACCTACCACATTCTCTTAATTTTGGTGCTAATATTTTTCCATTTTGCTGCTTATGATGCACCTTCAGAAAGCACAATGAATATTTTTGTATTCCAGGCTCACATTTTTAGTATTCCAGAACGTGATTATTTTGGATTTCCCCCTCGCCCCCCAGTACCTTACACTCTCTAGCCTGGAGATGGCAATCAAATATTGAAACTGTAGTGCTTAAGTTACTTTGCTCAAACTGCAGGAAGTGCAAATTCATTTAAATATACTTTTTTTGGTGATTTTCAAGTGAAAAATGACGTGTACATTTTTGTGCTATATCTTAGGACTGTAGGTAAACCAGTATGTTTATGGCAGGCCTCTCTTGCTCATTGGTAACTGTGTTTTAACATAGCATATTGCCATGTGTACAAAATTCCCTGCTGATCTGAGCATACATTTACAGATTGGTATTTAAAGCATACATTTATTGATTAATATGTGAATGCACTGCACCACTGACCCTAGTCCTGTGAAACAAAGACTATTTGTGCAAAAGCATAGGAGATTTCTGGGGTATGTCGACTGTTTTCACTGACCATTCCAACACAAATAAAAATTCAATTGCTATGTAATCTCACAGTTTCAACTAACAAAAATGTAAAATTTTAAACCAAGAGCTTTTCTTCAGTTGTACTGTTAATAAAAGTGCAGTTTGCATAAAAATATCCTTTGCAGTTTCTCAAATGCAACTGATGGTTGAGACTTCTCTTGAAAAATATGAAAAGTGTCATGCACTTCACAAACAGTCCATCCATAAGCTTGTGTTTCAAAAGACTATGATTAAAGACAATATATCTTCCAATAGATTACCATGTGACGATGAAAGAGAAGTATGTAACATCAAATGAACTTTCGCTTATCCCCAATTTCACCCCCAGTCATCATATTTATCATAAAACATTGGTATCCCTGTAATATTCCACTTTTAATTTCTCCAAAAGGATGATCCAGTCAGTACTAAACTCTTCTCTGAAATATAAAAGAAGTCACAGTTGGTTGAAACAGAACATTTTTATGCCAGGCACGAAACACAGTTACACATATATAGGGATTTTATCCACATGGTCATTTGGTATTGGGGCAGTTTCACATAATTGATGTGGGGTTTTTTTACTTATTATTAGAAGTCTACTATCGAAGTACACAGCTTGAAGTCCTGCAGGGAATGTCACATATCCTCTAGATGTCTCTGGAGATTAGTTCTGAGAACATTATAACTCTAAGCAGGATCCATTGTAAGGAGCCAATCATTATATTACCATTACAATGGTTCTTCAATATTTGCTCTGCTGGAAGAAACAAAATATTTTTTTGCCTGCAGCTTGGGCTCGAGGCTACCCTCTGCATGTACACTAAGCTGTTATTTTCTTTTAGGTGTGTTGCCATCCTGAGACTTACCTCTGCATTTTAGCAACACTATTTATTTCTGTTAACATTTTAGTTACAGCAATATGCTGTAGTTCTATAATGTTCTTTAATATATCCATATTAGAAACTGATACCGGCAAAATATTGGGTAAAAGCTGCATGGGTGGACTTTCACTATGGCAATCTGGTTTACAAAGCTGCAAATATCATTACTGATTTTTCAGTACCTTTAGTATTATTATAGAAGTAACTCTCAAAATGTAAATGGACGCACACTTTGGATTTAAACAATTTATTTTACGATGCTTGCCATTAGAGTCATGGAAACAGAAAAGTCCCTTGTCGTAATAGTTTTCCATAGTTTTATAAGTGATTGCACCTTTGTTTCACACCAACTTTTGCAGTTGGAAATAGGGGTTGCCACATGTACTAGTATACTGCTCCTCTGTATTGGACCAAGACTAACTTATCCAAAACCCGCTGGTGTCCCTTGCCATTTACTTCAGCTGGCTTTGAAAAGGCATTTAGGAGACAGGTCCCGAACAGCGTGACTGAGTTTGCACAGCCATTCCCATCTGAGGGAACAGCAACCTTACAGACGGTGGAGACGTGCAGTTTGAGACCCATACTCTGGGCAGATGGCAAACCAAAACTTAAATGGACATGTTTCCTTGAGAAGAACATACAGATCTGCACTTTTGTAAGCTGGAAATGATATAGGAAGATATTTGTTTGCAGGAACAAAAACTGCCATCCCTTGTATGAAAGAGCAATCTGTACTTACTGAAAATAAGTCATCACTCAAGAGAAGCTCAACTGTTTTTCAGTGCTTTCGGTTTTCAACAATTAGTAGTTGCCTTCATTTGTGATTTGCTTCATTAAAAATACAGCATCAAGAACGAGTGTGATGAGTGTAAAAACACATGACAACAGAAAACAGCGTACTGCCTTTGGCCGAGAGAGAAAGAGCCTGCGTGGCACAGCATAGCAGTTACTAGCTAATATATAAACTCCTTAAAAGAAAATTTACTTAATTGTGAAAACAGTGATTTTAGCAACCTTGGAGCTTCTCCTGAAGTATAAGCAGGGAGAAAAGAAAGAATAAAAAAGACACCTTTTGATGAGAGATTATGTAGTCTCTACAACCGAGTAAATTTAGTTGCTGTTGCAGCAGAGGAATGTGATAGGAAATTTTACAGTTGAAGGAGAAATGTCACAGTATTTTGATAAGAGAGCGATGAACTTTTTTTCCCTCGTGCCATTATCAAGGCGAAGTGAACAAAATACATCATTTATAACCCACTGCTCTACCATTATCTCCTGGTGAGACACTTGTTTTAAAACACACAAGGACCTTTTTTCTCTAAGACTAAAGCTCTCTGTGAGGCTCAGTCTTCCTTTATAACCATGAAAGAAAGTTGACACTTGTGTGGGCCAAAGTTTCCAGGCAACCACACAAGGGCACTTATATACCCTCCAGGTCACCCCTCGTTCTGAAGTACAGAGGAAGCATATGAACAGTATATGTCCCTTTGATCACAGATACCATCTAAAACTGATGTGGAGAGAAAATCCTGCGCTTTGGAAGAAAGGCACTACAGTCTCCTCAAAGCTTTTTCTTACCTAATATACTTGGAAAGTAAAGGTTAGCATGTTAGCGCAAAACTGCTAAAATATTTTTTCTCTTACTAGCTACAAAACACCACCGACTCTCTCCTGACACTTGGTACTCTTGCCTAGGTATTCTTGCTCCCTGTTTTGTTTTTTTTTTTTTCATATTAATCTCCAACACAACAGTTGATTTACTCTACAATGCTCATTCAGCAAACCGATACTCGTGTGTGCCATTGTGTCTGAGCACCAGAACTGTGCACTAGGGAACATTTAGTAGTGGGGACTTCAAGCAGAGGCACATTTACAGACATATACAAAATTCCACCACCCTTCCACATCAGTATACCAAACCCACAATGTAAACAGAAAATGAGAATCATACCCTTTTAATTTATGTTGAATAAGACAGAAAATATTTTAAGTCCAAGTGCGGTGCTAATTAGTATAACCAAGATCTGTTTTAGTAGAACTAAATGTCTGTTTTACTAAAATTAAATGTACATGAGACTAAGTTACCATATCAGCAGATAACGGGGTGTAATATTCTGGAGACTCCCTAATTAGTACTCACATGTTTTATTTGTCCTGTAGCATGAAAGTCAGGCTCAGACATAAGCAGACCATTTAACTTATTTCAGGAAGACAAATAAAAAGCTTGTTTCCATTCCAAAAGAAATGACAGATAAATTTACTGGACCCCTCAGATTATTCTGCTACTCCTACATACAATGTGTTTAACAGCTCACATGGTTTGTCTCTGTTAAAGCTAATGCATTTGCTGAGGCAATGAGGAAAAAGACACATTATGTGAACAACAAGGAGAACTCTAATAGGAAAATAAAATGGAAAGTTATTCATTTACACTGAAATACACCACAGTTCATTCTAACAAAAAATAAAGAAAATCCCAAGAGACAAGCCTAATTATGATAAAACCAACTGCCTCAAGATCATTTTTAGATGCATAAACACAGGATATATGTTTACGTAAATACTTATCAAAATACTGCAGCAGAAAACAGAACCTGAATTAATTGCCACCTTATGTTTCAGTTGCACAAGTAAGAAGTGAGATGGAAAGCTATAGATTTTGAACTATTTATTAAAGTGTTCACCTGGAGATAGGCATTCACAAAAACCCATATCAAAAAACCCAAAGTAAAATAAACCAGAAAACTTATTTCTATTTTCTTACTTCTTATTCCTTTACACTTAAAGTAAAAGGGACAGCCTTGGTTCTCCAAGTTTTTGCTGATACCATTTTGGGAACTTTCCAAAAATCCTGAACATTTTCACTGAGATGAAATTCCAACCAAATCATTTCCTGAATAATGAATGCAAAAGCTCAGATCATAACTAAATTACGGAACTTAAAAAATAAATTAATAAGGTAAATATAGTATGCTATTACTATATAAACATTTTTGTTCCCCATTGCACAACTAAAAAAAAAATCAGAAATCAGAAAAAATATTTATGTTAAATGTAAGACATTTCAAATGTTTTGCTGAATTGCATAATCTTTCTCCTTATGTTGTAGAAACACTGCCAGATTCATTCAAATGGATAGATGCTTGCAGCAAGAAAGAATATTTAGCAGTTAGGCCATTCAGGACTCTGAACAAAATGAATTGAGTAACATATTCCTTCAAAGCTTTAATATAAGACCCATGATTTAATTGCCACACTCCAAAGCTGGTGGGCAGGTCAGTCTATTACCGAGTTTTTATATTTAACTTTGGTGGAGAGTGGTTGGTCTAAGACCAACAGAGTCTCTCAAAACAGGATGATAAGTTAATTTCATAGTTATCACAAAATAACATATGATATTAGGTGGTAGCGACATGATAACTCCACTGGAAACAATGGTAATTACATAGTAAATCGTGTCAATGATACTGCATTATCTCCTAACTGTTCAATTAACTCGTGTCACCACTGCATACTATGTTTAGAAAGTTGCTGATGCAATATTTCCGTATCATAATTGCAAAGATAGTTGAAGAAGATAGCGCCCTATAATTTTAGAAAGTTTCTAATATTACTTGGTGAAACTATTTCTACTGTGAAAAACAAACAAACATTGAAGTGAAAAATGACACCTAAAGACCTGGAAGATACCACCTGAAATGGAAACAGGTTGGCAAGACTGTCCTCAAATTACTTTTTCTTCTTTCATGAACGGAATGAGACATTATTTCATAATCAAATTCCAATTGATATTTATTCACCTAAACAAATGGTACAGGCCCTCAGCCACCATTAAAACAATTACAAATTTAATCCCTGAAAAAAGTAACTTTTCCTGTGCTGTGCAGATAGTCTGATAAATGTAAATTACTTTATAGTAGGGCAATACGCTTAAATTATAAAGTTGCAGAAGGATAGGGAAAAAAACTTTGAGCTTTTCTGTAACTCACTCAAAATGCTGCACTTTCACCAGTGGCACAACTGGTCTCATTTTCACTCGTACAAATCAAAAGGTGAGGTGAAAGGAATTACTCAGACATAAAATGGAATAAAATGATGCCAGGAAACACACAGGGCTGTTTATCTTGTTATTGCCTGTTAATATTCAAGACTGCAGGACATGATTGTTCTCTTCGAACGGTATCATGTTCTGTTCATCCATACACCACTGCTTTGTAGGTCAACGAGTTTATTCTTAACCACTATTTCTGCCAGTACAAAATTAAATCATCATCTGGTAGAAATCAGAGTTCTAGCTAGCCCAAAGCCCAGGCAGACAAAAGGTGTTATGCTGATTTACATCATCTTAAAATCTTGTTCAGCAACAGTCCTTTCTACGAAAGAAATGTCCAATATCTGTGAGTCAGTCCCCAAATACCGACCAACGGAAAGGTTTAAAAATCTCTCTGTGATAAGGATGCTTTGGCATGCCGGCACCCAAGAGACACGGAAAATTCTGAAAATGTCCCAGAGTGTCTTCAACAGGAGACTTGTGGCAATTAAAGCATGATTTAGTCTGTACAGCAACATTTACCTGCAACAGAAACACTTCTGAAGCATAAAGTTGGTTTTGTTGTATTTTTCAATTTTCCTTTGTGACAATGCTATTTCATACAGCTTGTTTAGATTTAGAGCACCTCTTTTAAGGCCAACTCCACCTACTTTTTCATCTCTGCTCATACCAGTTTTGTGGTTATAAGAATACAAAGGATTCTGCATGATTTTAGTGCATGACTCATTTCCAGCAAATCAACACACACACTTTCAATTTGTTATGCATGAGAGATGTGTAAAACTATAGAGGTTTGGGCCTCCAGAGGACAAAAAAAAAGCAAAATATGGAAATATTGTATCTAAATCATAACTGAAGTTAAACTCTAATTTTAACTCACAGACTGTACAGTGAATTCACAAATAAAAGGAAGGACTTGAAAGGTATCAGAACACAGCGTTACACTTGTCCTTGGCTGTCCTAAGAATGTACCCTGTAACTGTCATCTACAGGGGCCAACCTCTGGTCCCAAGGCGTGACACATGGTTCAAGCAATGCCTCCACTCCCCCTTCCCAGCAGCCTTCCTTGTCCCCGTCCCAAGAAGACGCTCCCGATTTCCTGTGCATGGACCTGCCTGGCTGCTGCATCTGAGGTTATGGATGTCATATTAGAAATGAAATTACTGGCAAATAAGGAAATAAAACAAAACCCATAAAGTTCAAACTCAGTCCAAACCTTTTCCAAAACAGAGATCCCAACAAGGTAAGGCAAAAATTCCACAAAACTCAATCTCTTTTGTGCTAATTAAGCATTTGAATTTTTCCAAATTCATTCCAGTCTTACATACGTTGAGTCACAGGAGTACAAGTACAAAAGCGAGAGATGAGACGTCAGCAAGAGTAAATACATCAAAGAAAAACAAAACAAAAAAAATTCCCTCCCAAATTATAAATACTTTAGTAAGTTGCACTAAAAAAAATCTGCATGAAAAAAAAAAACCCAAACCCAAGGAAAAAAGAAACCAGGTGCATTTTCCATTTCTAACAGCAAAACGGCGCAGTGGGAGGACTCGACGGTGCTCCAAACTGGGAGACCTGTATGGTTTTTTTCCTCATTATAATGCATTTATATTTCTTAATTTGGCAAAAGTCTTTCAATATAGACACTTAAGTTCAACTTTCTGAAAGCAGTCTGAATTATAAAACCAGAAATCAGACAATCATCATGCGGTCCACTCCGGTGTCAACTCCTGCCCCTAGCGTAACAGGTAACAGCAAAGCTGAAATTTTAATAAAAGGGTTGTTTTGGTTGTTTGGGGGCTTGGGGAGGGTGGGGTTTGGCTTTACCGTCTTCCAGCATCCTCCATAGAACTTTTGAGAAACAAGACGTTTCTTTTGAATCAGATATCCATTATCAATTTGGACAGAGAGCGTCTGAACCAGTATTATCTGCAAATGATTTATGAGGGCAGGTATTTCTCTACCTGAACATTTTAGTGAAACCATAAATATCAGTAGAGACAGAGGCTGGGATTCAAAGAAAAAGCCTTGCAAAATATTTTATATGGGAAGCTACTTCCATCTCACAAAAAAATTAATTCACCATTTATATATTTTTGAAGAATTTTCATGTTAGCCAGACCTCTTCTCCTTTCTTACTGTTATTTTAAACATATTTACTATACATGATTACCTATTAATAAAGGAGTATTTTTATTCCTTTATTCCTTAGTTCAGTCTGAGCTGAACTAAGCCAACTGATCAGATGTCTTCCCTTTGACTTCAACTAAAGATGCATTAGAGTCTGCAACATTATTAAAAAGAAAAGAGTACATTCAATATAGTACTGTAAAACCAGCATTTTAAATTGTTCATGAATAACATCCTCAAAAATCCCTAGTGAAGCAGTATTCCCTTTTCCGCTATGTAACCTGCAACATGCTGAGCATCAACAGGGCATTTACCTTTGGGAGTCATTCATCCCCCCTGTTCTAAAATGGTGTTGGCAACTCTTTCTCCTAAATGGAGAAGCATGTTTTTATGCAACAGCTTTATGTGGATTACCTACCTCAGGGAGGACTAGGTATATCCAGCTCCTTTGGCCTTCTCTTCCAGATTCAGCTTGTTCAGACCTTGACAGTATATTGGAAGCACCATACAGCATTATTAATACAAAAAAAAATCAAAACCAGTTTAATGACCATTTTGATTTATATTAGGTTACTATGAATTTCCAATATAGTCTATTTTCTGAAAAAGATAAAAAGAAAAAAGAAAAAAAACCTGTTCTCTGTGATTTTTTTAGTAGTCAATTTCATCTTCTAGATATTCAAGTTTTTCTCAGGTTCTTTGTTACCCTTTTCTTATTTCTGTTTATTATTTCCCTTTACTTATTTCTCAGTTATTACTAGTTGGATCAAAAATATGGTTCTATAAATTGAAATCGAAATAATCCTCTTTTATAGTACTGTAAATGTGGTCAGCCAAAGCAAATACTATGGAAGAGCATGTACCTACTAAAATTCAATTGTTAAAATAGACATTTACATACGTGACTTTCAACACACTACCTTCATTAAGAAATTTAGATACTTATCTAACAGTTAACTAGGATGTATGCATGCTGGATTATATTCCATATTTACAGTTCTAATTATCTATTAACTGTGTTTTCTACCAGATGATTTCAAAATGTTGGAAACATAAAAGTGAAAAAAGCATCACATCTTCCTGTTTAAGATACCAAGGTAATATTAGCCTTCTTTCACGGTTAATAAAAACAATGGATCAAACCTAATTGAAAGTCTGTCAGTTTTGTGCGGCTCGGGTTGGGTTTGACTTTAGAACTTGGTTTCTAATTTCAATGTGTTTCTAATTCACCAGTGAAACCCTTTACCAGTGAAAACCAGGTCCTAGACACCCAGAATAGAGCATCAGAAAATCAAGGTCAAAATTGAGGCATCAGGGAGCTCGCCAGTGTCACAGTGGAGATGAATCACGATTCTCATTTTTTATCTTATGCTTTTACAACTCCAAAACCATCTGGTTTTCACACTAGCCATTTTGAAAATTGAAGAGAATAGAGACTTTTGTTAGCTTTGTATAATACAAAATGTATAGCTGTCACGTGTTTATGATTTCTTTGTTTGCGTGATAGGTGTTATACTTCGTTATGATAACACAACAAATATAATACTGCCCAAGCAGTCCAGGGAAACAACCTTCCCCATGGTGAAGATCCCACTGAGATATTCATCCTCGTATTTATTGTATAAGGGGACATACATGGCATCCACTCTACTGGTTGTAGAAGAGTTCACGAAAGGCAAAAGAGGAGCCCACAAGCCCTTCACGCCCTTTATTAGCTCATCACCGGATGGTGTGTTCATCTCAGACTCTAAATCCTTCCTGTCAAAATATAAAGGGTTCAGTCAGGGCTGGTAATCCAGCACAAGGAGGAGAAGGAGGGATAAATTAAAGGACCAAGAACTGCTGCAATAAGGGTGCAAAGGAAAGAGGAGGCTGCCACTACAGTGGAGCAGAGCTCCACAGAAATACTTCGAACATGCTGCAAGTAGCAATTTTGAAACACTGTGATGAAAAAATGCTGCATTTTATTAATATATGATTACACCATAACATCAGTACATAAAAAAAACCACACGAATTGCCAGGAAAAAAAAATAAAATTCTCTATCTACAGCTACAAATAACCGTATTTACAATTGATGGGTTTTGCATAACCCTATGAAGCAGTTATTATGATACACAGGATTTTAGTAATATAGTTACAAGACTGAACAAGAAAACCATTTTCCATCAAATTACTGCCTCCTTCCCCCTAAAAAGTATCTGACTAAAGCAGAGATAATGTAAAGTTCAGCTATCAAAAATGGCTTCATTAAGAACTTTAATGAAGCACATGGGAGCCATTTATTGACTCCTCAACTATTAAGACATAGCATTATTACTGCTTTAATAGTATTTCCATTTTCATTTAGGAAATAACTAATCAAGGGATCAATGTACCAAAGACTTTATTTTCTCTCCCATGGGTCACTGAAAGTACATTTTTTAAAATGCAAAAAACGTAAAGGCAATTCCCCCCAGTGCCATATCACATAAGCAATTTAAAGAAATAACAAGGAATGCTAAAGGTCAATGGCTTGCGATCTAAGCCATGTTATAAAACAAATGAAAATTGTTCGTGGTAATTCTACCTTTCTGGTGGAAGTAAGAGATCGCTTTCACATCAAAGAGGCTTACCTCCAAAGTATGCAAAGCACCTCCACCCTGACCTGCTGTCAACCTGTGAGACATTTCTATTTCTCAGCCTCACTTAGAATGCAAACTACTGTTTTCCTGGTAGTTCTCACAGCTCCACTTCCTCTGAGGTACAGATGTGTAGCCAAAGAACCCAATCAGATAACACCCATTTACATATTTATAAAGTCTCCTGTAAAATCTCGTATCAATTGTTGCCACTATATATAGCCCTTTCAAAGTATCTTGTGGGCACAAGCGCTCCACTGCACTGCTCCCTTCAGGAGTCCAGATATATCGTATAATGTGATTTCAATGTAAATGTGGCCCATCACACAATCATACCACTTCACAAACTCTTTTCTGCTGGGGTAGCTTAAATCTAAACACACTCAAGCAGCTTGCTGCACTGGAGCAAGATTTCCTCCACGTAAAAAAAGTCAAAACCCCCAACACAACAATGCCAAGGAAAAAAAAATCTGAACATTTTCTGCAGAAAGATGGGCCGTCTCCAAATCCTTGTGCCCTATCAGACAAATTAAAGTAAATCAAGCATGAAATGAAGCAGAAGAGCCCTGAGATAAGGCTCCTTTAAGTCGTTTACAGATTAGGATAGAGAGAGGTGCATCTGGTCTCTGGCAGTGAAGGAGGCCAGTTTCTCATCTCACAATAGCAGCCTGTGTATAGGATTACCTTACCTTGTCACTGACAAGGGAAAAAGCGCCTGCAAAATGTCTCTAACTAACTTCCTAATGTTCCCAGCTAAGTTCTCTTATTAAAGTATTAACTGTTACAATGATAGAAATAAATTTTGATAAAACAAAATAAAAACAGACACTAGTCTGATTTATGAGCTGGTCAGACGCTGATAAACTGGAGGCTCTGCTACCAGCAGATGAGCCTCTTCGCTTATCAGTCAGGATTTCACTGCTAGAGACAGCAGATAACTTTCCAACTGGAATTAGCGATTTGGTGAACTGTGTGTTACTGGTCAGACTGGTGCTCTAGCAGCACCTAAAAGGGCCTCTTGTGTTATCGGATGGGATTTTGCGCTGCGTGCAGCGAGAAATTTCCCCTGCTGGAAGTGACGGCCGAGCTCAGAGGTCTGCACAGCTAATGGTTAAACTGGTGCTCCTGCCGTGGCAACCAGCCTCTCTCCCCTTATCAGCTGCCATTCAGCTTCTACAAATTGGAGGGCTTCCTTTCTTCCTTCCTTTCCTTCCTTCCTTCCCTCCTTCCTTCCTTCCTTCCATTCCTTCCCTTCCTTCCTTTCCTTCCTTCCTTCCTTTCCTTCCTTCCTTTCCTTCCTTCTTTCTTCTTTCCTGCTTTCCTTCCTTTCCTTCCTTCTTTCCTTCCTTCCTTCCCTCCCTTCTTTCTTCTTTCCTGCTTTCCTTCCTTTCCTTCCTTCTTTCCTTCCTTCCTTCCCTCCCTTCCTTCCTTCCTTCCTTCCATTCCTCCCTCCCTTCCTTTCTCCCTCCCTTTTGCAGGAAAACGTGTCACCCAGCTCTGCTTCTCGCTGGTGGCCCCTTTACCCCACCCCAGCATCCCAGGAGTGACCAGGCTCCCACCACTGCGATGCCCACCCGGGCTGGAGCTGCCCAGCCGTGCCCAGCCTGGCGGGGCTTCGGCAGCTGGCACTCCTCCCTTGGAGCTCGCGGAGCTCCGGGAGGGCTGGGAAAGGCTGCCCCGGGTTTGCAGGGATAAGGCAGTCACGACAGCCCCTCCATTTCCATACACCTCAACCCCAATGTGCTCAACACCTTGTAGCTTGGACAGGAGTACCCCGCTTCATGGAATTGCTCTGGATGTGCTCTGGGTGCAAAGACATGTCCTAGACCTTAAACAAACAAAGGCGAGGGTTCCTGGGAAGCCCAGCAATAATCACGCCGTTATTTAATAAGAAGGCGGCAGGCAGATGCAAGCTATCACATACTTAGAGCTGGATGTGTACAAATACTTCTTCAAAAGAAGTGAAGTAACAAATCAACTTCTAATTACTGTGTGCTTTGTAATTTCCACCTTCTAGTTCTCTTTGTGAACACTGGAAAAATACACAAAATGTATTTTTCTGTCCAAAAATACAGAGTCCGGATACCAAAACAGCACTATAAAAAAAAGAAAAAAACCCCATGCTTCACTCCTTAAAGACATCTTACATCACCTATTCTTATATAAAGACCTATAGGATCTCTAATTCCAGTGACAATGTATGTACTGTGTGTTCTGAGGGTGGAAACACGTAGTAAAATACTTTTAATTTACATAAACTCTAGAATGAAGAAAAAACTCCCACCATTACAGTAGAATAAACTAGGACTAGATCAAGATGGCACTAATTTACCCTCAAAGCTCTAAAGAGAGGGTGTACGTGCACCCTTATTTGCCAAATGAGAGCATTTTAAAATAGACCTGTGTATTTGTTCCTGACACACAAAGAATGAGACAGAAATGACCCAGAAAGCAGAGTCTAATTTTACTGAACTAATCCAGAAAGAATGTAGGGCAGGATGGCAGGAAGTATGAAATTGTCCTTCAGGCCTTAACTGCCAGACCCTAAATCGACGGCGCTTCAGGAAATCTTTCTAAATGTGTGAAAAAAGGAAGGCAGAAGGCACTGTGCCTCACCCCACAGCACCTTCTCCACCAGCCTTTCACATCTGCCTGAGTCCCTTACGCTCTTCCTGCCTGTTTTGCATTCTTATTTGTAAGAATGTCTCCAGCTCTACACAAGACCCAACCCAACCCAACTGACCCAAGTCCTGCCCCTCCTCGTCCTACCCTCGGACTCCCCCAAAGCAGTGATAGCCCCTCGCTTGCCTTGTATACTGCACTCAATCAGGTTTCGAGGATCGGGGTCTTATTTTCTTTTTGAAGACTATTTCTCTGACTTCTCATTAGCCAGGCATTACTCGCTGCTATGAAAATGAAAAATGTGCCATATTATCACCCAAAGATCTCAGGAACTAACTGCAAGTGTTACAAACAGGACAGGTGGATGAAATTATGCATGGAAACACTCCCACAGGAGGCACCTTTTATCCTTTGAAGAGACTGTCTGGGCAAGGGAAAGGCAAACGAAATTTCTTTCCTCACTAACTGTCAAGACTAATTTCATCTGCACTTTCAACCACAACCCCTCCTTCCCAATGAGGCAGATGAAATTGTTTCTATGTTAAAAAGAATGCCAGATCTCATTTCACTCCTTCTTACTTACCTTTTAAAATTTACCCTGCAAAACTGCATCAGTGAAATATCTTATGCTGACATATATGATGAAAACATGATGAAAAATTATGAGTATCTTATTCTGTCTGCATTTTATATGAATGAATGATCCAAAAAGGTAGAAGTATCCAAGCCCTCCGTGTGAGATTAACACATCTGATTTGCAGCTGCTGCTCTTTTTGGAGGCACACGCCAGTGAAATGCGAAGGCACTGTGAAACACAAATGCGAGCTACTGATGTTTTGTACTCATTTATTTACATTTTTGCTGTTTGCACAAATCTATAAAGGGTATGAGGCAAAGGAAGAACTAAGTATTTATATTAGTACCCCAAAATTATTCTCAGTGAACTGGGGTAATGTCATTCTCTTCTGTGCAGAGAACTGATATATTTACACATCTGCGACCAATTGATGATACCTAACAAGCACTCACTGCTTGCTGCTTTCAAATAATAAACTAACTTAAATTATGCCAAAAAGAAAAGGGGGCATGCTTTATTTTCCTATTTATTAATACTATGAGAAGGTGACATATTTACATGATATTTATACTGCTTCTATTTTTGCAGCAGACTCATAAAACTCTCAGGACAAATTTTTGTTACCTCCTTGTCTCAGAAAGATTCAGAACTGTTTCACACTACACTAAAACTGCAAATATTTGATCCATTAAAAAGAAATTACTTTTTATTCAATAATATACTATATTATGTAACACAATTTTGCATAAATTCCTTTAAAAGCTGTAACTCCTGGCATTTCCAAGAATATTTCCAAACTTGACAGTCATTCTGCACTACATATGCAAACCAGATTCTTTGAGCTGTGTATTCTTTGACCTAGTACAGGATACTGTTATAATAAATGATATGGATATTAATGACATTAAATGATAATAAGTGACAACTGTATGAAATCACTTCTTATTAATTACAGTGCTGATTAACTGCTATTCAGATTCTTGTTAAAAAACCAAAGGAGCTGTAGCAGTTCTAGATTCACCAGTGCTTTGGTAATCTTTACTAGTCACTATTAACAGTGTAGTAAATAATAAAATGTAATACGACTCTGCGTAGGTATAAATGCACTATAATAAATGTAATTTTAGTCTGGTGGCCTCTATCGACAAACCAACAACAGCATTATACAGTTTTCCAATTTTTACCATGAAATAGACCTTTGACCATGACCATCATTTTAAATTCTTTTTCTGCTCCATTCTCACAACATTCAAAAGCAATAAGGAAGGTTTCAGAATGCTCACAGATCTCATACGCTAAAACAAACTCTGCAGATCAATGGCTTCATAAAACACAAAATGCTGCTTCACTTTCCATTTTACAAGCATATTAACTAGTGCAAAACTTCTGATGAGAGATCCTCAATGCCATGGGGATCTGCAACACAAACGTAAATTATCTCTCATAATCTAGTACACTAAAGAAAGGCAAAGATCTATGCTGGTTACATCAGCCATCAAGATGACACTGACATTGAAATTTCTGTAATCAGCACAATGCAATTGAGCGACGTGGTGCAGTCCATGTAATACCCAACCGTGTTGACTCCCAGTTTCAACAGGCAGGTTTACAGCCGGGTCAGAAGTGGGTCATTGTCAAGATGAGTGGAGAGCAAGGCTTGAGTTCACACTTCAGGGTCCACAAATTGCCATATACACTCATACTTCACTATAGTACTTAAGGCAGAATTTGTTTTCAAGTATGTACCCCTAACATATTGTGAAACAATTTAGTGATTTAACCAGTCTAACTAGAGTCCATTTTAACCCTGAGAAACTTTTGCTATTCCTTAACAGTATCTTATTAGAGCTACAGACAATATTCAGACAGTTTATATTAAGACTTAAACTATTAAAAGTCATGAGCTTAATTTCGTTTATTTATACGGTAAAGCAGATTTAAACTAACTCACGTGCTTCTGAACAAAAACACCACAGTGGAAGACAATCAAATGATTATACATTGAATATCTTTACAATACCTTACAACATACTCATTTCATCTGAAATATGGTATTGTTTTTCTAACAGGCTCCCATTATGATTTTAAACAGGATTTGATATAGCTAAAGTAGAACTGTAAAATAGTCACGGTGTATTGAACTCTGTTCCTACACTGCAGCTCTGATTTTACTGAAGCAAAGCCGGTCCAAATCAGAGATCTTTGCAGACCACAAACTGTCATCAGCAGTTCTAATAGACTAAGTGTGTGCAGGATGATCAAGTTTGATAGACTATGTAAGCTCCTCTATTTAAATCGGCACCATGTGTAGCAACTTTAGAGAAGGCAGAATTTTTACCCTAAGTTGTCTTTCTCAAGTTCTTGTGCCAAAGTGACAACTGGGTTTTACCATTCTGAATGTATGCCTACTTTATATATTCTTTGTGCAGGACAGTGGTAGTTGAGGTAGCATAAACATGAAGTGTCCGAAGTTGCAGAAATAGTCTAACGGAGGCATCACAGAGCGTGCAGGTTAAATTAGCATTACAGGGCTAAATAACCTTGCACATAGACAGGCTCTCCCAACCAAGTTAGCTCAGTAAAATCTAGCTCTGGTTTCTCTTCACTGTAGTGCACTCTTGAGATACCTGAAAAAGGAAATCCGTTTCTAAAAAAAACCCCAATAATGATGATGATTTCCTGGAGAACTGGTTGGGTTTGTTGAACTGTGACTCTATTAACAGAGGAAAATTCATCCTCACTGAAGATGGCATAGAATTAAAAGTATATCCTTCCCAGAACATAGCAAGCACGATGTAAATTCCCATTGAACTGAATTTCCTAATTGTCCAACAAGGTGCAAGCTTTTTTTTTTCCTTTTTTTTTTTCCTTTTCCCTAACTTAGGGACACCTAATTACATTAAAACCATTGTTATTTAGTTAAATAATAGTTGTTCTTCCCAAATCAAATTTCTTTACCTGTATTCTGATTAAGTTTCAAGTATAGACAGTCTAATGCAAATCAGCTTAGAGAACTGATTATCAGAAAGCCATAGGAAGACTCAGGTATGTAAAATGACAGATTACTATGAGCATGCAGGAAGGCACACTTTAACTGCTGTCATCCAAGACCCTCTTAAGCTGACTTGAGACTTGACCATACACCCCACTAGTGCTTCCATATATTTTTTCATAGCAGGCATACTAAATAAACTTTTCTGTCAAAGCACAATTCATTCAACATCTTTGTAAACCTGTCTTTGAAGGAATCTAGACTAAAGTACTTATGAAACATGGTGCTGAGGACAGTCCATCAGCCTTGAGTTCAGATAGAAAGAGACAGAAACAAGGAATAAACAAATTGCTCCGTGCCACGTCAGTGGTCTCTGTTGGATGAAGCCTGTACGTCACACAGTAGAAGCATTAAACTGTATTTCTGTTCAAATAAAAACAATACACAAACTAAATAAAATGAAGAATGGAACCCTTAAAGCTTCAGCTGCTCTCTCAACAGTCTCTATAATAACTCCTAAAAAGCACAATAACCAACATTATTACGTTAAGCAGTACCTATTCATATAGCAGCATACAGTGCTTCCCTCCACAAGCTCATGGTCCTATAAACACTTGAAAAAACCTACAAATACTTGTTTTAAGAGACCCACAAATATATCCAAGTGTTCTTGTCTATACATGCTTGCAGCACTGAAGCCATTTCTAAGGGCGGTGTCTGAAAATTTTATCATGCAGCTATTATTTGTCAGAAAATTGTTGGCTATTTTCACTTCAAAGATACAAGTGCATTTCCCTCCCACCTCTTTCTTGCATGTATCAGTAAAACAGACTGTCTCATTTTCTCTCTTTGCACAGATTGCATATTTAATGCCAATCACTTTACTAATTACTCCAAAGCTAAAATGAAACCTGTATTTATACAGGTAGATGAGGCTTCATTGATTCCTTGCTCTCAGAGCTGTGAAACTTGAAGTAGGGCAAAAGTGGGAGCAGTGGAAGGGGGGAGAAATCCTCCAAAATGGTTTGGTTCCAAATAGTCTAATTCCCATCAGAAGCATACAACTACTTTATCTTTCTTCTTTTGCCATTAATTACAAATAAATTCATCTTTCTCTTATGAAGCCTGAAGTTTGTTGTTGTTGTTAGATGAGTTGCATTCAAACTCCAACAAAAAAGATGAAGCCAACATTGAAATTCATCTCACAGTCCAGAATTTACTTAACGGCCAGCCTGTGCGCTGTGATAAACGGAATGATGATCCGGCAACATGTCTTTATCCATGGTTTGCTTTAATTAACGCCGGCTTGTTTGTTGAAAAGATGATTAATATGCCAATGAAAATTGCATAATTGAATACCACAACACTGGCACAATCAGAAAGACACATGCAGTTTTTTGATTAACATTTATTATTATTATTATTATTATTGTGTGTTTTAATGTACTCTTCTCACTACGAAATTATGCAGCTTTTGACCGAGAGGTGAGAAAAAGCCAGGTTAACTGCAGGATCTTCCATGGGCAAGAAAAAAGATATGACACAATTTAATCACGCAGAAATAGTTCCTTGGTCAAGCAGCCATTTTTCCAAACTCAAAATAGAAGAAAAACCACAAAAAACAAAAAAACCACAAAAAACCCAGAAAAAATAATAAGCTATGACAGAAAGCATAAACATAGGCAACAAAAATACAAATGACAATGACCATACAATGAAAACTATGAAAAATCCAAACAATATAGCAGAGGAAAAAAATTTTAAGCAACAGAAATCATAAGGAACTTCTACTCTAAAAGCACCAATGTATTACACTAACAAAGCACTAAACCCAGAAAAACTAACGTGCCGTCCTTTTCCAGAACTTAACCTGGACAACTGCCCTAACTGCAATTTGTCAACATATTCGTGTGGTTAAATCCATGTTATGACTGGCACAACAGTGACAATTTAAGGTATGGACCAGGTTTTATTTTATCTATAGCATTTACACAGTTGGTTTTCCTCTATTTACTTATCCTTACTGTCCAACTTCAGACAAATGTTAATGTTTAACACTGATTCTCACACAAAGACTAACTTTTAAGGGGCAGGAAGATTGCTTTTCTTTACAAAAGTGAATTCAGACTTGCATACCAATTCAATAGGATATATAATAGTTCTGTAAATACCTCGGCTATTTTGGAAATAAGCTAATAGTAAAAGTGACAATTTTTGAGCTAAGGTAAGCTGGAAATCTTTCCAGACTTCTCCCCCAAAATTAGCATCTACATACTGACTTCATACTTTCTTCAGCACTTTAAGCAGGCACAAGAATTTTCTGATAACTGAAGTTCCATTATTTAGATTAATAAACACTTCCACTGGATAACACAAAGCAAATACTGTTGCACCTTTACTATAATCAAATAAAACAGCAAGGAAAGATTCCCACTTATTTCTTTCTACAAAAAGCACCATGAGAGGTAAGATTTCTGCAAGAATTGCTTTTCAAGGATCCTCTCACATTGTCTTTAGATGGATGAGGGGAAAAAGGAAGGAGGACAAACTCCCACAGGAAACAATTGTGTGCTCCAACTGCAACCTTTAATGACTTCCGTGGGTCTAAGGCGACCATTGGAGGAACTGGGGGCCTCTCAGTGATCCCCAGATCACACCTGAACCCGAGCACAAGTGGAGCGAGCTCAGCCAAGCAGTGAGCACAGCCTGGAAACGCACAACTGTGCAGTGAGCGAAGGACATCCATCCTCCCGCTTCATCCTCCAAGGCCATTCATTCTCCCCTAGGCGCCAAGCATAGACGCCTCAATACTTTGCTTTGAAATGAATATATCTTTAAAGAAAGATCCATTGTAAACATGTTGGAGGCACACAAAACTCCTAGGATTTCTAAGCAAGAGGCCCAGCAAGGGCTCCTCCCAGCTCATCTGCGCCCTTGGGAGACACTGATTTTCCAATATGCAGTTTAGCTTGGAGGTGGTTTAAGCACCTGAAGGCCCGCGTTTGCAACTCGGTATTCAGAAAATACTGGCAGAGAAAACAAGATGAAGTTGGGTTTTTTTGAAGAGCCACAAAGGAGCCACAGGAGCCACTCATGTATTTCCTCAGCCTGCCCTTCCTAGTATAACTAAAAAAGGCCCTTGAACTTATGGGGGGACATCAGAATTACCACATTAGGGGTAGAGAATTATAGCTTCTGAAAACCTGTCCAGATGAAAAAAACCAACTAATTCAGGAAATACTAGATTGCTGAAAAGGTCCAAACATTGTAAATGAAACAGTATTAAAAAAAAAATAAAAAATCTTGATCTAAATCCAAACAGGTTAAAAACCAGAAGATTTGAACTGAAGAAAAGTTCGTTCTTAAGCATGAATCCCTGATAATAGCAATCACTGAGGAAATCCTCCATCTTTCAAGGAAATTAAAAGTTCTCAAGGGCATGATCTAGGAACCTGTGAAGCAGCTGGAAGTGCTGAGGCCCCCCAGCCTGCGCAACACCTAAACCAGGATGAACTCTTGCTGTATCCAAAAAGCTGCCAGGGAAAATACTACATTGTCCACCACTGGGACTCACAACCAGATCAATCTTTTCACTTTCTCTGGTATTATAATCTTGAAATTTGGCTGTTTTCTAAGCATGTTCAAGTTGCGGTATCAGCAGATTGAAACTTTAAGTTATAATAAATATCACTGTCCATATTACTCTGTAGATTGTAGAGACACACGCTGCAATTCGCTTAACTGCAGACCACGCTTGCTGTCCTGGACCTTTCTAGGCATAAATTTAACAAGTTTTTTTTCTAAGATTCCACACTAAAAATGTGTATAAAAAAAACTTAACAATGTTCAGCTCTACAGCTGTCAAGTTTACGTTTCATTTTGTTGACTTTTAATTTACCTTACTTTTGAAGCAAATTAAACAATTTACCTTTTTAGTTCTCAGGCTTCTTCCTAAGTACTGCAAGCCTTCTCTAGGGTTGCAAAAGATGTAAGTAGAGGTGATAAGACAGAGGTATGTGAAAACACAAACAGCAAGTGTAGTAAACATTCCTCTTTCTTACACTCAAGGAACCAGAGATCATCAAACGAAACAATGAAACAGAAGATTTAAAATATACCAAAAGAAGGTTATTTTTCTACCCAACACCGGGGCAAGCCTGTGAAGGACACAGTTATAGCAATAACAGAAGTTCATACAAGAAAAGTTCATCAAGATTATCGAATGTAAATGTAAAGATATGACTTCTGATCAAGGAAGGTGCAGAGTGCAGAATACCAGAAGATGGCTAGGTATAATAGGCGAAATACCACTGACTGCCACCCGCTTATCATCCTTCTGAAGTTATCCCTTACTAGCCACAGCCAGTAGGGATACAGTTCTACATAGTTCATGACTGCCCAGTAGAGCCTTAAGACATTTCTTATGCAAATTCAACGTACTAGACCTTGTAACATTTCCTGCAAATTTGTCTTCTACAGCCTCCAATCACTATTACTCTTTTTTCCTGGTACTTTTCAAATTTGTCAGTATTTTTCTGATATTGACACAAGTGAAACCTAGAATGTAACTAGTTTGGACTCATTCCAATGTCAGACCTGGATTTTAATTCCTGAGTAGGTTTTGGACAATCAAAAGAAACATCCTTTTTTTTCCTAGAAGCTTCTAAAACTCTTTCTCAACTTAGTATTATTTTAATAACCTTATTCAAATAATTACTGAAGTTATTAAGTAAAGCCAAAGAAATAAATCCTTACCAAGAACAGATCTCTTTACATCACTGCCAGATGGTGCCCTAAAAATTCAATACTCTATTATTTTATGAAAACCTTTTGTTTATGATTCTTGAGCCAGGTTCACTCCATGTGATTGCGTTCACATATACACCAGTTTTAATTAATCAGTTGGGAGTACAGTTTCATGAGGATCAGATGCTTTATTAAAATACAGATATCATATTTCTTCTTTACTAATATGTAATTCAGTCTTTAAATATCCAATACTATCACTTAAGGTCCCTTTATTAGAGATCTGTGTTTACCGTTTATGATACTACCTTCACATAGAGAACAGACTGTGAACCATGCTGACATGGGAGTTTCACTGACTTAAAAAGGACTACTTTCTGAATAACTGCTCACCAAATCAGTGAGAGCCTTGCTATCTAGCCACATTGGTTTCTGAACTTTTCTTTCCAAATATTTTGTTTGCCACCTTTCCTGGAATACAAACTGAACTGTAGGTCAGATTAATAAAATTAATTACTTTACTCATCTGTTCAGATATTTCCTTGACAATTATGGTGCATATTAACATGCTTGTGAATGCTATGAATTTCTATTAATTTCTTGCATGTTCTTCTTTATTCTACAATGCTTTCTTCTATTAATTCCATATGCTGTTTTTTAAAGATTTACTTTAGAAAGGAATTCTTTCCTTGCCACTATAGGACTCATTCTTACAACTGTTCTAAAGGCAGCTAATGTTGTGCCAATATTTTAAAAACAGAAAGGGAATGACCTGGATAATAGGCCTGCCAATCTGATATTGATACATGGCAAAGCAATTTGAACAGATGATATAGAGCTTAATTAACAGAGAATTAAATAGAAGTAATAAAATTAGTTCCAATCAACATATGCTTAGGGAAAATATCTTAAAATACTAACTTTGTCTTTTCTGTTAATAAGATCATGCTTAGCTGATAAAAATCATACATTACCACTATTATATTTACTCTTCTGCAAGGTATCTGACTTAATACATTATTCCATTTCAATTAGGGATAAGATATCAATAGTCAAAAAATAAAGCTTAGTAGAAACTGGACAAATGACAAATATGAAAAATCATTTAACAATAAAGTCTGAGGAGAATAGAATAATTGGAGAAGACTAAATAATGAAGAAGGCTGGTGCAGGACAGCATAATGAGTTGGCAAATCTGGGCTCACCGAATGTGTGTGGAAATACAGAAAAAGTGCCCACGAGACCAAACAATGCAGGACATACCCACAGGGCAGGGGACTCTCTTCTGAGAAGCACTGCCTGTGAAAAAATGTTTGGGGATTCAGGCCTGTTATCAGCTGAACAGGATTTCCCAGTTGAACACTGTAGCCAAAGTGGAAATGAACAGTAACAACCGCTACTGAACAGCAGCAGTGGAAAGATATATTATGCAGCAGTAGAAAAGTTAAATTAACTGAGTAAGATGGCACTGGCATGGGTCTACTGTAATTCTGTGCCCGGTTCTCTTGCCCCAGTTCCCAAAATAAAGCTGAAAACTTTGAGGAGGTTTAGTGGAAGCACATTAAAATAATTAAAAGGCCAGGAAAGATGTCTTCTGGTAGAAGAGTCAAGAAATTAAGTTCCCTTAGCTTATCAAAAACAATGTCATGGATTGACTTGGATGTGCACATACCCAAATAGGTGAAAATAAATACAATGGTCTTGATCAAGCAACCAAAGATACAGCAAAGATGCAAGGAAACGGCTGGAAACTGCAAGTAGGCAAATTTAGACGCAAATAGGCTGGATATTTTTAAAAGAATTCGTCAACATCAAATCAAACTATCAACAGGCTTACAGGAACCTCATGAAACTCAACAAGGACAAACACAATGACCTGGGTTTGCAAAGGAAGGAACCCTTGCAATGGTACAGGCACTGCCTGGTTGGAGAACAGCTCTGCTGGAGAGATCTAAGGGTGTCTGTTGATAGGAAGTTAAACATGAGCCAACATATGAAGCCAACACATAAAGCTAACAGTAAAGAAGGTGAAGAGCATCCTGGGCTGTATTAACAGGAGCACAGCCAGTAGACCAAGGCAAGTGATTATCCCCCTCTACTTGCTAGACCACATCTGGAATACTAGACCCAGTCTTGGATATTCTGTTATAAGATATTGACAAACTGAAGCAAGTTGAGTGGAGAACATCAAGATGGTCAGGGTGCTAGAGTACTTGCCCTGCAGAAGATGGAGAACTGGGCTTGTTCAGTCTGGAGAAGACTTCAAGAGGGTATTAACAGCAGCCTTGCAATATTAAGAGGTCATCAAGAAGGTGAAGCCAGGTTCTTAACAGTGATGCATGTCCAGGAGGACAAGAAACAATGGTCATGAACTGGAACAAGAAAGGTTCAGACTGGATATGAGAAGAAAATTTTTACTGTCAGGACAGTGAAGCATTGGAACAGGTTGCCCAGAAAACACATGAAGTCTCCATCCTTGGAGATTTTCAAGATCCAACAGGATAAAGGCCCAATCCACCTGGTCTGATCTCAATGCCAACCATGCTTTGAGAAGGAGACCAGACCAGAGACCTTCTGAAGTCCCTTCCAACACGAATTATTATAGGAGAGGCTATTGCTTTAAGGGTATACTGTGCTTCAAACCGTAACTAAATTCTGCCTAAAATGTACGTTTTGCTTCACAGCTAGTCAAACTGGATGTTTTTTCCTGACCTTTTAATTTATAAATTTTATGAATCTATCATTTCCCTACATTTTACTTAGCAAACTTAGTTTTAAATAGTCTAGGAACTTAAGTTAACTTTCCATAAAAAAAGACAAGCTGGATTTCTCATTGATATCATTGTAGGAAGCAACCTTATTATTAAACTAGCTGCTATAACAAAGATACCTATTTTAAACCTAATGTAACAGATGAATTAGATAGGACACTGTACACTGAATTTTGTCATCCGATGCACAAGCAGTTGCACATGCAGATGTTATTAAAGCAGAATTTACATTTATCAATGCACAGGTGTCAAGTTGAAACAATATCCCTAAGAGAAGGGAGATGATGGGAAAAATATCAAACACCAATCGAATACTTTCAAGTGTTCCTTCTTTTTCTCTGCAAAGGCATCAGAGAGATTGAAGAACAGACTAACCTCACTTAAGACTCCCTCAAATGTGAGTTTTTAACAGAGCACAAAGCATTAGCTTGCTATTCACATCACCTAATGAAGTAAGTGACTTTACATTTAAGGAAAACCACAGACAACAACAAGAAATCCTCCACTACGTCCTTCTAGGATGACCCTGGAAAAAATGATCATGCAACTTGTGGTTAGCTGCAATGAATTTGGTGAACAAGCAGGATTGTGACTCACGGCTACTGTGCTCTCACGATTTATGCAACTTAATAAAAGAAGCTCAAAGAGAAAATGAGACTAACATAATCACATAGCATCCAATATATAGAAAAGTGGACTGCTTTGTACAGTATATTAATGTCATAACAGAAACAGCTCACTGGATGCCATTCCCTAGAGCCTCTGACTCAGGCACTTGTGGTGGCTTTTGAAAACATGTTCCACTTTACATATTTAAGCCCTATAGAGACAATATCATCAAAGGTTCAGCATCAAACCAACTCATTGTTTTCATCTCAAGATCTGTTCCCTGATTGTTTTAACTGAATAAGGCTTCAATAAGATATAAAAGCTGTAGAAATAACTATTTCATTGTCCCTGATGACTTTGTACCTCTAGTGGGGTTCAGGGTGCATGATTATTTTTGTAATAAACAATAACCAGGTTACAAACATTAATTACATAGCCTCAAAAGCCCCAGGGAGTGAGGCATTTACATACAGAGTGGGATATAAATCTTCAAAAAAAAAAAAAAAATCTACTGTTTTATCTTTATTTATCCTGTAGTCTCAGAACAAGGATGACTTTTTTGAAAGTGCTTCCTGATGTTATTAAGAGTTGGCCATTCAGTGTGCATTCAAATATATTTTATATGAAATACAAATATTAAACATACATTTAAATACGTTAGTCCACTTTGAAGTCTGAGGAGCAGAATTTGGCCCCAGCTATCTTTTCTTGAATTTAACTAATCTTATTTTATGATCCTGCAAATTAAACAGAAAAAACAGCATAAACTAGTGGCCTTCTATGATGGAGTGACTACATCAGTGGACAAGGGAAGAGCTACAGATGTCGTCTATCTGGACTTTGGTAAGGCTTTTGACACGGTCCCCCAAAACATCCTTCTCTCTACATTGGGAACATATGGATTTGCTGGGTGGACTGTTTGGTGGATGAGGAATCAATTGGATAGTCACATCCAGAGGGTAGTGATCAATGGCTCAATGTTCAGCTGGAGGTGGGTGACAAATGGTATCCCTCAGGGATCTGTGTGCTGGGACCAGTACTGTTCAATATCTTCATTAATGACATAGTAGAATCAAGCGCACCCTTAGCAAGTTTGCAGATGACACCAAGCCAAGGGGTGCAGTTGACACACCTGAGGGACAACACACAATCCAGAGGGACCTGGACAAGCGCAAAGAAGTGGGCCATTGTGAACTTTATGAGGTTCAACAAGGCCAAGTGCAGGGTCCTGCAGATGGGTCAGGGTAACCTCCAGTATCAGTACAGGCTGGGGGCTGAAGGGATTGAGAGCAGCCCTGCTGGGAAGCACTGGGGGATACTGGTGGATGAAAAGCTGGACATAAGTTGACAATGTGCACTTGCAGCCCAGAAGGCTAACCACATCCTGGGCTGCATCAAAAGAAGCGTGGCCAGCAGGTCAAGGGAGGTGATTCTGCCCCTCTACACCGCCCTGGTGAGATCCCTTAAGGTCCCTTCCAACCCAAACTATTCTATGATTCTATGATAACTATTATCCTGAAAGACCAAATGGGAAAATCTATAGTTGTTACTCTGACATTACTGAGGAACCAAGCCAATTCAGAAGAGAACCTGAGCACGTATTTTATGAGTTACGAGTAGAATTCAAAAGTTAACTCTTTAAACTGTGGTTAACAGTTGGAGACTAGTGTCAGCTGTCTGAGAACCTGATGTCAAGTACAAGCTACGCATTCAGGTTCTGTCTGTAGTAAACTGAGACATGTTCCAAGAGGTAAAATTATCCCCTTTCTTGTAGATAATTATCTTAAAATGGAATGAGTAAAGGTGCTTATCTCACTGCATTGACTAAAGACTAGCTTAAACTAACTTATAGATGACTACATTTAGATAAGACAAAATTAAAAGGACCATCTAAGCATTTCTTAAAATGCTGTTCTAACCTGGACTTGAAAATAGGGAGAGATTTGAAGGGCAGCAAGATGTAATTCTGCAGAAACACAGGGAGAAAAATTAAAATGAAGAAAAATGTGGGCTTGGTACTCAGTGAGAGAGAGACCATAGTGACAATGGACATGAAAAAGGCTGAGGCACTAACTGCTTTCTTTGGTTCAGTTTTTACTTCTAGGGTGTGCCACCAGGCTTCCCAGGTTTCTGAGCTTAGTGTTAAGAGCCGCCCTATTGTTGGAGGTGCTCAGGGAGAATACAAGAAGAAACAGATGCAAGTTGCAACAAGACCACTATCCACAGGACTGGAAGATTACCTAAGGGAGCAAATAGGAAAATTGGACATATACAAGTACATGGGACCAGGTGGACTGCATCCAAGGATGGTGAGGGTGCTGGCCAATGTCACTATGAATCCATTCTCCATCACCTTTGAAATGCTGTGGCAACTGTGGAGAGGGAAGCACTCATGTGACTAGAAGAAGCAGGCAAACATTACACCAGCCATCAAGAAAGGCAAGAAAGAGGTTCCAAGGAACTACAAGTTTTTCAACCCAAGCTACATCCCCGGGAATACTATGAAGCAAATCCTCCTCAGTGTCATGACTAGGCACATATAGGACAAGAAGGTGGCTGGGAACACCTGGCGTGTATTTGCTAAAGGCGAATCACGCCTGACCAACCTCACTGCCTCCTATAAAGAGATGATTGGCTCAGCAGGCAAGGGGACAACAGTGGATATTGTTGGACTTTAGAAAGGCTTTCCACAGAGTATTTTCATAAATACATTGGTAAAATAAGGATTGGATGGATAGATTAAAAACTGGGTAAAAAACTGGCTGTACCACTGAATCAACGGACTGTAAACAGCAGTATGAAGTCCAGCTGCAGGCCAGTTACTAGTGGCATCTCCCAAGAATAATTTCTGGGGCCAGTGCTTTTTCGCATCATTGTTAATGGTCTGGACAATAGGAAAGAATGCTCTTCAGGTTTGCAAATGATATCAGATTGGTGGGAGCACCTGAGAATCCGTGGAGGGCAAGGCTGCTACTCAGAGGGACCACAACATGGAGAAACAGGCTGACAGATAATGGCATTAATTTCAACCAAGGCAAATGCCAAGTCCTGTACCTGGGACAGGTTACCCCCATGAAACAGGACAGGTTGGGCACTGCCCAACTGGAAAGTAGCTTTGCTAAAAAGAACCTGTGACTAGACACTTTGGACATGTATCCTCAGTGTGCTCTTGCAGCAATGAAGGCCAGTTGCATCCTGGGCTCTGTAGCAGTCTGGTAAGCGGGATGTACACACACGTACTGGAATGACTCTGGTGGAGGACCACAAGACTGCCAGGGGGCTGCAGAAAGGGGTGGCTGGACGAGCTGGGAAGATCAATGTTACGACAGGAAAGCTAAGGGGTTTTAACTGCTGTATTCAAATATTTAAAGGAGGTAAAATACAACACAAAGCCACTCTCTTGTTGGAGGTGCTCAGGGAGAATACAAGAAGAAACAGACGCAAGTTGCAACAAGAGAAAACTTTAAAAATTTCCACAACAAAAAGTAGGTAAACATTCGAACAGCTAAGCAAGCAAATCAAACATTGAACACTGCTGAGAAAGTCTGTACAACATCCATCCTTGGTGATCTTCAAACCTTGACTGGGCAAGGTCCCGAGCAACCTGATTTAAGTTAGCCCAGCATGGAGCTGGGGTTAGACAAGATGACTTCTGGAGGTGCCTTCCAATCTAAAATATTCTATGATTCTAAATAGTGCTATTATTCATAGTTATTAATTAATAACCATTAATTAATAATTGATACATTAATACTTAATGGCTCCCTGAATCTAGGCTCTCCTGGATGAAAAAGTCTGATTACATTTTAAAAACATTATCAGTGAAAGGAAAATGTCTTGCATAGTAATCTAAATAAAAAGCACCGCTTTCCTCTTATTCATAACTCATGTCAGTTATTCATGCTTTCTCTTTCCGATATGTAAAACACATTTTCAATACAAATCAGAACTAAAGACAGGGTCAAGACTTAATAATTTAGTTCTTAATTGAAGTTCAGTGGAATATAGGTAACAACGTTGAAAAAAAGGATGTAGAAAATCTCACTTCAGCAGCTGCTTATCATTACATATATCTAGAACTCTCTTTATTCTGATTCCATAGGTGTCTAAACTCAAATGCTCTTGCATTCTGGGGCGGTAGGTTAATATCCCTCTAAATCTATCAAAATGCAAACAGACAAAGCAAAGAGGTTCTCTACCCTCAGAGCAAACCGAACATACCTGAACATTGCAGAGTGCAGCACAGAGCACAGCTGACACATTTGCTTTCAGGACGGAACTTGTGATGGTGACCATAATTTCATAAAAACCCTGATCTACAAACCAGGGCACTTGGCTCCCATTTTGGTTCACCCTTAGGAGACCCCAACCCACATCTCTTGCCTCCAAAAATAGTTCTTAAAAGGGAGGTGGAAATTCTCTATCCACTCTTTGTGTTGATACTAATGATTTTTGATGTACATGGCACCTTTTCTATGGTCATTGTCTAAGGACACAGAGATGCGAATTCCTGTGTCTTCCCCCAAAATTCTGTGTATCTTCTTAACAGACAGTCAGTCAGTCAGTTTGAAGTAGAATCAATTCTCCAAGTACAGACATGAAGTCAGCTCTCTCCCTTTCTAACTGGATGCCCTAATCTTGGGACTACAAAACCCAAGACTAATATAATGGAGGGAGAGAAGGGCATTTAAAAATTAGAAAAAATCACATCCTTGAAATATGAGCCAAGACTCAAGGTAAAAAAGAAGTTCTTGTATTTTCTAGTAGAGATCCTATTATAAAATTCTGTCTGAACTTATTCTATCCTTTTTACTTCCTACATATTTTTCCCAGCACACGCTGAGTTTTCTGATGAAGTTTACAAAAAAACGCCCAAAAAATAGGAAACTCAACCAAACATGAATCATAGAATCATAGAATCACTTGGGTTGGAAGAGACCTTCAAGATCATCGAGTCCAACTACCAAAAACACCACTAAACCATGTCCCTCAGTACCACGTCTACCCAGCTTTTAAATACCTCCAGGGACGGCGATTCCACCACCTCCCTGGGCAGCCTGTTCCAATGCCTGATAACCCTTTCAGTAAAGAAGTTTTTCCTAATATCCAACCTAAACCTCCCCTGGCACAACTTGAGGCCATTTCCTCTTGTTCTGTCGCTTGTTACTTGGGAGAAGAGACTGACCCCCACCTCGCTACAACCTCCTTTCAGGTAGTTGTAGAGAGCGATAAGGTCTCCCTTCAACCTTCTCTTCTCCAGGCTAAACAATCCCAACTCTCTCAGCCGCTCCTCATAAGACCTGTTCCCCAGACCCCTCACCAGCTTCGTTGCCCTTCTCTGGACAGGCTCCAGCACCTCAATGTCCCTCCGATACTGCGGTGCCCAGAACAGTGGACTAAAAGCTTCTTAGTCTTCGTAGCTTGTTAATTCATGAAAATCACGGGGAAAGCAAAGAGAAGCAGGACATGTCGTTCTTGGATCCAGTGATGCTGGATTCGCCTGAAACCGAGACTTTGTACTCCCCTCCTCCCAGGCCCCTCTCGCCTCAGTGACGCTAATCTGTAACACTGCAATGTAAATCAGACTGTGCTGTACTATAACTATGTTAGACTACTCTAAGAGAACAGATACTCCGAGTATAGCTCAAATAGCCTGTCTTCCACAGGGCTGTAAACAACTCTTTAAATCAATAACCGTGCCAGTGCAATATTACTGTCATTATATGCTTACAGATTTTCCAGCCCAAGTAAAACATGTCATAAGTTTCATGCTGTATTTCCTGACAAGTTAGTGGTTTATGTTAAACTTAGACTTCAAGTGACCTGACATTAACGATGTTTATCTACCACTTAGGCTGCTAGATACTAAGAAACGTTTCCCTCATTCCTAGATCAGCCAAGCCAGCCTCGATCCCCATTCTGTCATTCCAACTGGGAGCCACAACAAGCAGCAGCCCGAAGATTTTTACAGGAGGTTAGGGGGCTCGGAGCTTGTCCCCTGGTGATAAAATTAGAGAGGAGAATTAAAGTGATTACACTCTAAAAATGACTTACTAGAAGTGACAGGTTTTTTTAACCTAAATATTTTCTAAGTACCAAATTTGTCACTCCTCTAAGTTACACGTTACTAACTGTAAAATTATTTTATTGCAGCAGTAAAAGAAATGAAGTACTTTTAGTGAATGTTTTTAGATAAATCAAGAACCTTGTACTCAATTCACATTTTATTTGCTTATATAAGGATTCTTTTATTTTTGACTGAGTTGCCGCAGACCTCTGAATCACGAAAAGAAATGTGTGTACCCATAGCAGTGCCAGCCCCCCAGCTAGTCCCTCCTGAGCCAAAGCAGGCCACTGACCAAGACAAATTTAAAAACGAGGTAGTTAAGACCGCTGAGGCAGTCTTGTGACGATTTAGAAGACGTGTCTAAAGGAGACAGACAGAAAATATAACACCACACAGGCTGCATGCTGCAATTACTGCACACAGTTCTGAATACTGTGCGTGCCAGTTGGGGCCAAATCCTTCCCGTTGTACCTCAAGAGCCTTCACCCAATTTAGACACTGTTCTCTGTAAATCCCACTCCATCCCATTCTAATCTGCAGCCTCTTTTCTAAGATGCAGCAGTGGCAAATTAGATTCAGAAGAACAAGAAAGGCTAAGACAGATATCCACCATGAACAGCCTTCTGGTTCACCAGCTTTAGAAGACCAGGAAGTTGCTTCCACTAGTCCCTTAGACCACGCTCTGGTACCTCAGGAGCATTTTCTGGTTTACATAGCATCCCAAGCTCCAAATCCTCTTTTCAGTGCCTGGAAGATGCTATTTCTAGAGGCAATAATAAACAGGATGATAGCTTCCTCTTGAAGAACCTACACAACAAATGCTTCCCCATTAATTTTCTCCTTTCACTTACAAAGAGGGTCACTGTGAAAAGTCTGGCAGGAGAAAAGGGGCACCTGGAGGATTTGTCTTAACTACCACCTTTAGTTATCCATGTCCAAGTTACCACAGCTGTAGACTACATGAAATACATATTGTTTAAGTGTAACCGAAACCCTAAGTCTAGACCTAAATTCCCTGTTGAGCCAACCGCACCATGACTCTGGTTTGTAGATGGCAGTGAGATGTCCCAGTGTTTTGGGCATGGTTGTAAATGAGCCTCCACAAATTCCTCCCTTGCTCAGCGTCTGGGCAAGTATCTGAGGACCCATTATTTGAGTGAAGTTAGCTTGCAGCCACAATGCAGAGCAAACCATATTATTACCCAAGTTAGACCAGCTCAATTATAATCTAACATTCCAGGAGACCATCTAACTTGACTTAAAAGCCTCATTAAACTCAAGGTGAAGACAGGGCTGGAGAGGGGGTGGTGTTCCACATGGCCAGGGGACTTCACTGAAGAGAAATATCTGAGATATAGCTAGCCTTGACTTTGAAATTAAATTCATAATTGTAAGAAATAAACCACAGCCATTCTCTAAACCCTGTTTTCAAACATTAATTTGGTACAGAAAAAAAAGGTTTGGTGATTTGTTTCTGTATTAAAACTAAGTCTATATACATTGATTATTAATAAAGTACAGCGTTATGAAGATGAAATGAACTATATCTGTGCTAGCTAGAGTAGGATTTCATGGCTTTCAGCATACCACACTACAGTCACTTAAAACTACACATCAGGCTTGAGGACTAAGTCTTCAGATGTGCCTTTGTTTGTGTGGGGTGTTTTTCAGCTGAGCATCTGTCCTAGTTCACTTGCTGAGAATTCATAAATCTAACAGGTGAACTAAAAAGAAAGTTTTAAAATGATATGGCATAAAGACTGGGTGGTTGGTAATGAATATATTTTACAATACATACACAAGATAGGTATTTAACGTGTTGCTAACACATTAGTGGAAACAGGTATGAAAAAATCACATGAGGTTACATCTTTCAAATTGTCCTCTTCTGGTACCTACGGAAAACAATAAAAATCAATGCATGCTCTGTCCTTTCAACGTGCAAATATCCACATAATATCACAGAATGGTTAGGGTTGGACCACGTCACATGTGTATGTGACCAGTTTTAATAACTGAGCATCTGAAATGACTACAATTAGCACTCAGTGAACTATTCAGGTGAATTTGTTAAAGTACTTTCTAGCATTTGTGCACAGAAAGGTTTAGATTGGCATCTGTCTCAGAAACGTAAACAAATATTAGTTTTAAAAAAAAATCTTCAAATGAAGGCCAGTGGCAAAAACCTCATCTTCAAATAATAGCTTCAAATCCTACTTTTGAGACTGAAAAATACATTTTGGGTTGTATTCCAATCAATTCTGTGCAATTTGGATTACAATTTATCAGATAACAGAAAATCTTTAAATCTGGATAAGACAAAGATTTGCTATTTTATAGTCATATATAAACTACCCTATGGTGTGAGAAACTGCACAATGCAAGAGATTCAAATAAAGATTTCAGATGTTATCAAAGTTACATAATATCAATTTAAAACTAATTCTTCAGGAAACAGATTTTTCCTTAGCAAAATTTCAGAAACAAACTAAAACATCCAGAAAGCTGGAACTTATAAGCAACTGCTTTCCTCTCTCATTTTTTTTTTTATGTGTGTGATAAACCTCAAACTTAAAAAGTATCAAATCAAAAAAATATTACATGCATTTATCTCTAAGTTCAATGGATGAGACACACCAGCCATAACTATCTCCAATACGTTTATTTATCCAAGGCCTAAAATGTTTGCTTCCTCTCCATATCATGTTTTAATAAAAGAGGGAAAAAAAAAAAGAAAAAAAATGACAAAAGGGACAGCAACACTGACAGTTCCTTTTCCAGTGTCTTCACAGCCAGTGAGCACCAACTGGAATCCTTACACTGTATTCATAACTGGAAGTACAAAGGCTGGCTGGAGGGTGAGGACACTAAAGAGGGGGAAGGTTGCCCTCTTTATCATATATATTTTAACTTACAGCTAAAACCATTCACATTGCAAACACCATCTGAGTAAAAATGTTAAAAAGAAGTAAAATCTAGGTTTAAAATAATAAAGTCAATTGGAAATAACTAAGTCTAACTAGGCTTTCTTCCCCTCTGGTAACATAAAACGCCAGATCTTCGAGTCATCCACATACTGCTGGATATATCTCTGAGCTTGTACCATCCTCATACAAACAGTATGCACAACACACAGCATACAACAAATTTACAAGGACTCTGGAGATAAAAATCATCCAGTGAGACTCAGTTATCTGATTTCAAATTCACTGTCAAGGGGCAATAATTTGTCATTTCAGAACACAAAGAGGAAGAATGGTGTTCCTTATTGCACAAAGACATCTCTTTACTTTAGATTATTTCCAAATGCAGCTACTGCTTAAAGGTTTGGAGTCTGATCCTTTTTTCCATAGCACAATGACAAAAAAAGCTCAGAAGCCAAGGACAGGGAAAGAGCTGATTTAGCATTTTCCCATTCTAAAATCCTCTGTGAAGGGGTTTTAAGTGTGAAGAAGTAGTGAGAATAGGTAGCTAACATGCACTAGAGCTAGTTACATTATTAACTCCTCCTCTGCAATTTCAGGAAGGGTTAGAAAGCAACAGGGAAGGGCAGGGAGGGGGGGGAGAAAGGAAAAAAAGAATTTTTAATTCTTTGTTGGCAATCTGAAACAGGAAAGAAAAAGAGAGAATCATACAGAATGACTACGTCAGGCAGAACAGACTGATGATGGAATAACTTAGAACTTCTTGTTGATTCCCAGTTTTATTATTCATTTTTGATAGCATCAGCAGAATCCTAGACAGTGGGGAAAAAAAGAAAAAAAGAGAAAAAAAAAAAGGATTCTGCACACTCTCTGAAGGCCACGTTCCTTCTCACCATGAAACTCTTCCTCCACATTAAGAAACCTTACTTATGGTTTCCTTTCGCTTCCCCTCCTGCCTTCAACCGTTGTCCTTAAAAGAAGTTTCAAGCCTCTCCCTTTTCACTCTCTTCTTACTAACCCTGCACGTAATCACCCTCAAATAAACTAGACTAAATACACGGTCTTAATTAGTTTTGCTACAGATTCATAAAACTTGCTATGTTCCATCTGCAAAAAGCAACTATTCTTCCCTATTTCCAATATAAAAAACTCACGTTGACAGTTCAACACTTGTCAGCACAGGCTGGCACAGTGATTTCTTCTCCAAAGCATTTATCACACCAGTTTTCACTACATCCAAAATTATACCATAAAAATAACGTATCTGTATGTCCAAACAGCATCAACTCCTCCCTTCAAATTGTCTCTTTATAAAATGGAATTGTGAAATCCCTAGCCAGGACCTCATTTCTCCACAGTCCCAGGTAAGCTCACACTTAAAATGACTGTCTTTTAAAACCCTTGCTTAATTGATGCCAGCTAGTTTCGAACCAGCACACCACTACTTTAAAGCTCACTTAATGGTATTATCTGTTTCTATCCAGCAGTGTAAATACCTGTTTGATTAAAAATTACACCCTGCTCCTGCAGACATGTTTAACTTTACAAACCACTATATATCAACTAGAGTTAGATATCTAAATAACTTTGCAGATCTTGGCCAAGATCTCTCAGCAATTAGTGCAAAGTCATTTCTACCTTGTCTTAGATCACACCTTCAACAGGAAATCTCAGGTTAGCCACAATATTTTCTACACAACTGAACTCCACATGGTGAGACAATGCTACAGAGGATCATCAGAACACAGGCTTCCATGTTTTCCGTAGGACTTGGCCACAACAAGAGAGCCACCAAACCTGTCCCTGTAACTTAGACATCTACAGACACTTAGAGACACCTGCAAAGACTGTCAGACTTTTAAAGAAAATAGCCACAAAATCCCTTGGAGATGGTGCCATTAAAATGCCTTTATGCCTGACCTAAGGTACACAGATTTATTTAAGGCTCCTTAGACATAAAGGGCTACTCAGAATGTAAGCAAGTAAGAAGTAGCTTACTAAGGTAATAGGCTAACAAAAGTCACATACATACATACAACAGTTCATCAACCAATATCAAAGCTATCTATGAGATTTAAAAATAGTAGTAGTATTTGATACAAACTTTTACCTATAAAATTCAGAAAATATTATCACAACTTCCTACAAAGGGATCAGAGAACAGGTTCGGGGTTTGATCATGCATCATCATTCCCTGAAATATAAAGTAGTTCTTTCAAACACTCTCTGATCGGCATTTAGCATGCGGGGTATACCCAAAAAACAAAGTACTCATCTTTGTTTGAACATACAGCTATATGCATGCATTCACAAAACTAGAGAGAGACTCTCTATATGTTGACATTTCCAGGAACCTAAAATTTTGCAGTCCTTTTTATTTTTGAAAAGCACCATTTAACCTTTCCGAAGCTGCAGGTCTAAGGTCAGTTGCAGGCCACTCACTGGCAAAATCTATGGCAGCCTTCCTGCCCTGTGGATGATGACGCCTCATCGAAGCACCTTTTCTCCTACGTGGCTGTGCCCAAGAGGAGATGTCCCGCAGCTGTTATGCTTTGTGCCCATTCAGTGATGGTCGTTCTCACTCACCTGCAGTCCCAGCACAAAACCACACAGTAAAATAATACTGAGCTAGATTAAATCATTCCTTCAGACGGATCTAGTCCATAAGGTGTCATTTCCGCCCTTGTTTCTGATTACTCATCTATTGTACCCTCTAGTTTTCTGTTTGCAATGGAACAGACCAGACATGCCATCACTGGAAATTCACCTCAACGTGGCCAAAGTTACAAATTTTCCTTTGAAACAAACCAGATGTGCTGCACTTTACAGCCAGCTGTATAAAAGCTTTGGCTATGCCACAAGTTACTATGCCACCAAACCGTATGGATTTAACTTTGACTTCTCTTTTTTTTGTTAATAGAGGCATAAGCATCATCCTCCAGGCATGAGTGCCAGGAAGGCAAGGCAATGAGAATAAATGTTTAATGCTGTTGAATGGGCATAGCAACTGTACTCCCTGCCTGCAGCTAAATATCGCTACTACAAAGGCGTTCTTCCAGTTACCACTACTAATAGTTGTTGCTGGGCAGGTATGTATATAGGAACCGTAGTTTAAAAGGGAGAAAAAAAAGAAAAGGGAAAAAAAAAAAAGTCTAATCATTTTCTGTTACAGACCAGGGTTCTGCTAAAGAAATTTAATCCTTTTTCCAATATGGAAAGAAGCCAATTGTGTACAAGTTTACTGCAATTTCAGTCAGTGTGTGAACTCCAGCAACGTTGATTGTAATAACCCCTGCCTCCTCCCTTAAAAAGAACAAACAAAAAACCCACCCAAATAGGCTACTCGGACTGATAAATTCTTCCATCCATCTTTCCCTCCCCCACAAGTTGTACCTTCAATACAGCCAGAACTTCCCCAGATCAGAGGACACTGTCAGCGCAGGCTGACCAATCTCAGAGGGGTTTTTTTTTTCCTTTTCCTTTTTTTTTTCTTCAAGATACTCCGTGTTAACAGCTTGAGGGGGTTCAATCAGCACTGCTTTGATCTCGGCTGGAACTATAATTATTTAACATTGTTACAAGGATTTCTATAATCCATCCTACCATTAAATCCCTTTTACACCCTCATCTTCTGAAGGCTAATCTGCATCCGTACACTCAGTTTGTCTCTTCAGCTGGTTTCATCAGGCTCTGGCATTCTCCAACATCCAGAGTGATGGTTCTTTTTTTTCTAATGAAATCATTTTCTTTCAAATTGAAAAGCGCAAAAGGTCTTGTGCATTTGCTACCTTTTGATGAGATAGCTATATAACACCAATATAATCCAATGTTTGCTGCAAACTTCCTCCCAATTTCATAAAATTCATTTTCTCTGTGGTGTTTTCATTGAATTGATGATACACATGCGTGTGTTATATACATAGCTGAGGAAAAAAAAATCAAATGAACACCAGCAGATGCTCTTTGAAAATACAGCAAAGCCAGTAACAGTAATGGTGTGCTCATTTCTCTCTGTACCCTCCTTGATAAATACCATAGGAAACACTGCATCCAAACTTAGAAAGCTAGGTAAATAAATTTGGAGTGCTTGAGGAGAAAATGGAAATATTTTGTAATTATAATGTATGAAAGACACACACCACATGGAAAAAGGACTTTAACAGAATCAAAGGAAATAAATGACAGAAAGAGAATGAATACACAGCAGAGTAAAAATGAAGAGCATGAACAAAATCAGACCAGGAATATTAAAAGGAGATGATCAGAAATTATGAATGATCAAAAGGGAATAGAAAGAACAAAAAGCTTTCCTGTTTTGGGTTTTTTTGTTTGTTTTGGTTTTTTTTAAGGAAATGAAACTTGATGAGGAAAATTACATTTTTTTTAGCACATGCATATGAGTACATTGGGGAAACTGCCTCTTTGCTGCACGAGTTTTGTGTGAATCATTTTTAAGCAACCAAAATGTAAAGACATTTGCTCCACTAAGCACCGCCGGGCTGTCACCTCGACAGCCACGGTGCTGTGACCGTCTGCGCATGTGAAGGGGAACACAGGTTCAGGCAGGAAGGTGGGGAGGACAAACACAAAAGGTAAGAACCATTGGGCCACAATTACAAGACAGAACCACATATAAGCTTAGGCAATACAGTTTTTGTATGAAGTAAGTTTATTCAGACATATAATCTCATGCCCTCTACCTCACAATGCATACCTAGAAGGTTAATTAACACCAGTATATATGGACTTGTTTTATTCTTACAAAGACTGCATAAGGAAGGCAAAAGGTGAACAGTAGGTAGCATCTGTACAAAAGATAAATTGAAGAAATAAAGGCAGTGAAAAATATAAACAGGATGGGCTGCAATTAAGAAAGTTGCATAGAGAAAAAAAGAGCTTCAAAAGGGTAAATTTTATTTTATTCCCCTTAACTGCCAAGATAAGCTTCAGTTTTTCAGCTGACGCTTGAAAATCATCAAGCAGCAGTCATAATTCTAACATACTGCTTGGACTTGGCAAATAATTAAAACAATAGGCAGAAGATTAAACTGATTTTCAGAAGAAGAAACTAAGAGACACTGATGCTTCACACAGGGTATTTCAGAATACCCCTTCAGTCAAATTTATGGCACATTTTTATTTAAAAACACCCCAAACTGTAAAAGATAATAAAAAATATTATCTGCTTCCTTTAAGAAAAGATTCGTCCTTAGGAACATTTTGGACATTATATATCACATTGTTTTCTATGCCTGGGCAATATTTTAACAGCTTCTCTCAATTCATAATATTGGTATATTCCTATATATAGCTACAGGAAAAATACATACAGTTACAGCAAAAATATTACTACTAGCAAATAAAATAAGATCGAGAGTCATGTGCATTATGCCACCACAAGACTGTATTTCACAGCTGTAATCAGAGCGATGAAATATAACAGGGTTTTTAAAATTAAAAAAAAGAAAAAAGGATCACAGAATCCAAATGAGTTATCATTTTAAAAATTAACCTGTTATGTAAGACCTTACTATCCCACCTCTGACAAGGAAGTCGCTGTGAAATGAAAATGAACATCAGCCTCAAGCTTTAGCTCCTACTTCTTAAAAGAAAAGACCTATTCATTTTAAAAAGTATATGTGGCTCAAAACATCTTGTATAGTGAGGAATTTAATAAAAACTGTTTCAAAATAGGAAGGAGGTTAGGAAATCAAGATAATCCATTAAATAATGTTCTGTCATTAACAGAAACTCAAGAAGTTACAATTTGAAGTCCTTATTTATTGTATTCAGATTTCTGTTTCTTACCGAAGTAATCGACTCAACCTTTAAGGCCCTTTTACATTGTCAGAGGAGTGGAAAGGGGCCTTTAGCACTGCTTCGATTTGCATCCCTATTAATTTATGCAAGCTACCAGTTTGCTGAGTACATATAAAGTACAATGATAAAGGCAGCTCCTTCCTGGAAGCGCTTCTGACCGAAGGCCGCAGTCCTACTAACGCTTACATACGTGATTAACTTCATGCATGCCAGTAGTTCTTTGTTTAATGGCATGCTCATATGCATTAAATTAAAAGTTTGCAAATGCTTTTCAAGATGGGAGCCTAGAAGACCAAAAGCATTCTTCTAAAAGTACATTATTTTTTTCTTACTACCTGGAAANAAAAAAAAAAAAAAAAAAGACTTATTGACTCTATATTCAAATGCCAGCTTAGTCTGGAAAAATAGATTAAAGCACGTATTTCATGCATTGTTCTATGAAGTCTTTTTCCTGGAGACTTAAGATATTTTCAGATGTTCAAAAGTATACTTGTTCCTATCTCCCATTAATAGCAAAGTCCAGGCAGATGAAGACTGCCCTGGTGACTGTGGCTGACAGTCTTTCTCCTAAAAAGTACACGCATTTGTGAGTCTTAGGCAAACAATATATACATTCATACATTAACTAGCTGCTAATACATTAGGTATTAACTCCATTGGCATCAATGTGTACTTTTCTATTTACTTCAACAGAACCAGAAATTTTCGCGGCATATTTTGAGATCCTTAAATTTAAAGACCAAGTCTGACTACCTTGACACAAAATCATGAATTTCTGCCCTCTCTTAAAATTTGCATTAGCATTAGTAATCGCTCAATGTAGGCATATAGCTGTCTAAGGGCTTGTCACCACATTTCTGGAGAGAAGACAATGTCAAACTTAGCGATATTTGACAGCATGTTACTCTACAAATAGTTCCCTGCCATCCACAGGGCATCAGAGGGAGTGATGAGTACTCCAGCTGAAGGTGGCCATGTTAGGCTACAGTAGTCAGCTTCAGTATTTGGTATTCTTTATTTATGCATACAGACTGCTTAATATAGATAAAGCAAAGCTCTGACTGCTGGTGAGCAAAATAAAGTCATATTTCACAGTTATGATGTCATCAAAGGACTATATTTCATGGCTATAACATCTTTGCAAATATATACATAAAGCGGTATCCCCAAGGAGCACTACTAGCTAAGTCTGCCTGAGGTCCAGCAAGGTGGACCTCCTTAAATTCCATTTAATGTACATTAAGATTTGAATATCAAGGAAGTCTAAATAGCCTGGGGGTAGAAAAGGCATTCTGAGTTTCATACACTGTAGCATACTTGCCATATTACATGAATTTTTCTATATATTATGTGCTGTGTTATCTTCAATCCACTCTTTTTAAATTTCAGCACACTATTTTCCTTTTATGCATTTATCTGTGCATATATGCTTTATATATTATATGTAATTACAAAATTACAACTCAAGTGAATCTCATATAATATATAAACTATCACTGATGCAGTCTCAGAATTCAGATCTTGAAAATAGAATTTGATTACTTCATTCACTGTAAACCAATATCACTGTAATATCAGCCTTAAGCAATACGGGCTGCTAAAATCATTTGGTTCCATTTTTCCAAAAAGGAAAACTGATAGGATTATTTTCGTGATAAATTAATTTTACCATGTAATTGCAATTATGACTTCTAATTAATGAATGGTTTCAGCCTCACTAACTAGGTCAGCATTTTTCTTTTAAAAATATATCATTTTTCTCTTTAGATAAGCATCATGATATGACCAAGCTTTGGGAAAATGCACATAGCATTTTTATAGGGCAATGATCCCAGAAGCTGAGAAATGGTGAAAGTAATGTGACATGCTTAGCTACATACTCAAGCAATTTTTTGTCTCTTTTATGAGAAAATTTAAGAAGCAAGCAGATGGCAACAAGGCTTTTTAGTAGGGAGAATCACAGTTTCTAAGTACTATTAGAGTATTATTTAATTTCTCGACCAAGGTTCCCAGTATGTAGAACAGTGAACAATGTGAGACCAATGAACCAGTACAGCAACTAATCTATTACATCGTGCTTGTCAATATGCATGTGACATTGTAGAATATATTGACAAGAGGCAGAACTCAAGGAGAATGGGTTCTCTGTAATCAGATGTATTCCTACAGAAAAGTATTACAGCAACCTGAAGCTTACTTTGTGCATCATGTAGGACGCAGCCCAAGGCTCCTCATTGTCCACTGCTCTGTCAGACCACACGTTTGAAGGTATCACAGGAATACGCAAGAGCTCCTCTCCAGTGCCCCCTGAAGATGTCCTCTGGCACCTACGTGCCATTTTAAATTCTACATTTTTCCTCTCCCTTTCACTTCCCTGCTAACAACCTTATCACACCGTTCTTCAATTCCAGATGATTCATGCATTGTGGCATGAAGATACAGAAAATAAAATTAAGTAAGTTGTAACTATTAAAACAAAGATTAGCAGGACAAGATGAGAGAAAAATAACTTCCTTGGAAGAGGCTCAAAATTTGATGGCTAAAATGTTATGGATATAGTAATTAAACTAAATGCTAGCTCTTATCGGACTGCAGCACACCAAAATACCTGTTGTTTTGTTGTAGGGTTTTTTTTCCCTTTTCTGCTGCTAGAAATAGTAATATATTTAGAGAGCACCTCTTACAGAAAATTTCCATGAAAAGTTGAGATCCAATACATTGAAAAGTAGTCAATATCAAATGCTAAGCAATTGTGTAATGGGGGAAAAAGTTTTTTTCTGAGAATAAGCCAAAAAAATCATACTGTACCAATCACAATATTAAAAGCACCAAGTAAATAGATTTTACAATTTTATATATTTTATCAGATGGCAACAAACAATACAAAGCATTTGCAACGTTGCATTACACAAAGCTTGAAATCAGGACTGTATTACACCTAAGAAAACTCTCAGTGAATGTTTGCAATGAGTGTTGTCCAGATGCTCTCAATCTTTTTATGGGAACTAGTATTTATTTACATGTGCAAGCCAAAGATTTATGAACTGATAACTTAATGAAGGGGTTTATTCACACAATGATGTAATTTGAAATTTAGCCTCCTTTACGGACCACCCAGTCCAAAACACATACACGCAACGCTCTGGGACAGTATGTCCATAGTATATATTGTACTCTCTTTCTAAATTATCTATAATTATCCATCATTGTGGTTTTATGCTGATGAAGCATCTTTAAAATCAATGCAACTATACTGCCATAAAATCAGAGAAGTACAGACTACTCAAGCCGACCTTGAGTATTTTCTCCAAGCAAAATATTATTTTTACAGCTTTATCCTCAATCTTTGAAATAGATCAGCCAATATTTTTGTATAACAAACAATATGCCACTGCATAATCCTGCAACACTCACTTAAAACAGAATCATGTAAAATACTGGGAAGTTTTTCTACCTGTAATCCCCAAGAATATGTTGTGAACTATGGCTGTTCCAGTTTCCCAGCTTGAATACACTGCTTAACGGTCTTGAGGGAGACGAAGGGGAGCAAAGGAAAAGAGTAAGCTACAATGGGAGAATTTGATTCATTTTATCCTAAAACGTCATAAAAGATGCAAGAGGTACACCAGACTGGTTGCCCACACTGGCAAAATGGACATACGCAAGCATCTACTCCACAAATATGACTTAATACGCTGTAGACTAAAAACATTTTTTGAAATCAGCCCTGATTATTAAAAAGCACATTTGGAAACCTTTGAAACCTTTGTGGGGGGAGGGAGGGGAAACAAACCAGGAACTCAGATGTTCTCTGCACCGCTGTTTTAGGAGGTCTAAGCTAATCAGCTATCTGCAGGAAAAACTAGGACAGTGGCCATTGTGCAGTTACAGCTTTCCAAACATAGGCTTTAATCTTTATTACTTCTGCCTACCCAAATATCAGCATAGCTACACTACTCGTTTTAAGTCTGGGCCATACTTCTTAGTATTTGGTTCTGGGCTTTCCCTCTGATTCCATTAGAAGATGTTTGAACTAAAATTTTTGTAACTAAATAAAAATGAGGTCTGATGCTATTAAGACAACCCTGCTTACTTTTGCCACGTTCATGAATAAGTGCTGAGCGATTGCATAAAGAGTTTAATACAGCATTTCTGTATGGTGACCGTTATTGCATTTTACAAAGACTGTTTACAGACACCCTTGTTTGAAGCACAAATCAAGGAGAGACAATAAGGTATTCAATTCATATCCTTCTTTTAAGCATGCAATGGTAAAGCACCCTAAAAAATGAAACGTGGTAATTAAAAACCTAAACCCAAACGTGTGCTAAGCTGGTCTCCCTGAGCTAAACACAGATACTGAGAAAGTCAAGGTCAGAATTGAGGATCCTGTCACAGTCCCATGACCATAATGTCCCGTTTCCTTTTCCAACTCTGAACCATTCTGAAATGTGTAAATTGTTGGGTAAATAGTAGTATCTAGTTTGTCACTCACACGTCACAGGTTTTTTACTCTCAGCAAAAGCTGCTTCTTTTGAACAGAGGTACCTGGTGATAACATTTTTGTCAGTTTAGTTATATTACTCCAACTTTTATGTTATTTTGTCTTAAAAGAGAGCAAATAAAGCAGCTTTCAAAGGGATAGGAGGAAAATGTATTTTGAAAATCAAAATATTTTCTTTAATGATATGCTGAACACAAGATACATGACTGAAGCCAACTGAAACCTGCCAATTTAAGAAATAAAGTCACTAGCACCTCTCACTAGGTGTTTGCATCCAACTGCTGGACTACAGCTTTGCAATGGTAAATAACACTGTGTTGTGTATATAGTTCAATATATTAACACATCCACCCTCCAATTGTTCAAGCCAGTGTTGCTATGCAATATTCTGCATGCAATAATCTTAGCTGAATTAATGAGAAAAAGACAACAAAGAACAAAATAGTTGTGGACCGATTACATGTCCCTTTTGATTCTCACCCCATCTGTTTCCAAAACCAGACATTGTTTCCTAGTCCTTTGCAATTACCAGGGTGTTATATTGCCTTTATGACCAAACTACAGTGGAGACAGCTGAAAAGTGCAAAGCTTTCTGCCAGGCTCTGCATGTCCCTTGGTGCATGAAACTACAAGAAACAATGTATTGTAATGCAGATGTTCATTGATTCCCTGCAGAATTTCACAGACTAGGAGTCCTTCACTGTGTGACCTACAGGGATTTGTACTTAACATAATATCCACTATATAGTGTATCATGTCCAAAGCGAAGAACCTAGTGGATCTGATCATTCGTCCCTTGCACATGCCTTTCCCAGCTATCAACTTTTTTCAGAGAACAAGAAGTCTTTTGTGCTTGAAACATAAATGCCAATCAAAACAGAATACATTTCTAATGTGTATCACCTTTAATTCAATGCCTTTTACGAGTCAGGCCAATATTCTTGCCTCATGCTGGACATACACAAATACAAAAGAATTCAGGAAGATACCGGATCAATTTCAAGTCTACTTAGTCTAGAAACTTGCGCAGTTGCAGATTAAGATAGTTGCCGAAGAAGAATTTACATCTAACATACCGAAAATTAAAAGCCTTTCTATGTCAAGTAAATATTTCAAAAATGGGTAAATAAAGGCCCAGGAATAGTAAATGGATACCTTCAAACTAAAAACTAACAGACTTGAGGGTTTTAGATAGTTTCACTTTTCTGAAGCATTTTGACTAGCATAAAAATGAAGTTTTGCACTTGAAAATATTCTAAAAGGCTAATTGTTTAAATAAAATTATAGTTCTCCAAATATGAAATGTACGTACAAAAAATGTTACTTCTAAACTAGGTTCATTTCTATAACAATTAATTTTGAAATTAAATTTAAGTTCACATATGTACGTTGACTGTGTGAAACAATGATAAGGAAATGGCATCCCAACTTGCAAAACAGCTGGAATGCTTGACAAGGGCTCTAGTGTTCAGTAACGCACTCGCTGCTTTTTGATATAAGCTGCTAACTAAATGAGGTAATGCTTATCTCCAAGTTTACAGAATCCTACTGTATTTGCACCTTGAATCATGGAAGAGATGCTACAGAAGTCACCACAACAAGTGACATCAAGACATTAAATCTCTCTTTAGTTTTCAAAATTTAGTACTGGCTGTTCACATGACTTTAGGGGAATTGTATTACACCTAAATTTTCTCTTAAAGCCTTGGTGACCACCATTTCTGGCTAGTGCACATCATTTCATTTTGTCCAGGTTGGGATATTTTCATTTGTCCAATGTGAACATAAAACGAAAATTCTCTCCATGACTTGATTTTCTCTATTGCACATGCTCAGTGGGTCACACAACAGCCTGTTTCCCACAAAAGTCAAATCTGTGCGTGGGAAACATGACAGCAAAGGTTTTGGTTGGCACTTCCATGTGAGCTCACATTGCCACTCTCCCTTTCTTACCTTCACGCCTATACAGGGAGCAGCCCACCAACAACAGCAATTGCCTTGAAGAACAGCCGATTTCTTTAGTAAGTATGTCTGTTAAAGATAAAGGATGGTTAATTACGTGTGCTAAAGAACGGCTCTGGGCTCTGAGGCCAAATATAGCTGTATTTATGTGCTGAGAGACTTCCTTAGCTTTCAAACAGGTGACTACACACAAAACTGCTGTGCTGAGTGGTTGACTCACTGGAGGGAAGGGATGCCATCCAGAGGGGCCTGGACAGGCTTGAGAGGTGGGTCTGTGCCAACTTCATGAAGTTCAACAAGGCCAAGTGCAAGGTCCTGCACATGGGTCAGGGCAATCCCATGCACAAATACAGGGTGGGCAGAGAATGGACTGAGAACAGCCCTGCTGAGAAGGACTTCGGTGTGTTTGGGGATAAGAAACTCAAAATGAGACAGCAATGTGCGCTTGCAGCCCCAAAGACCAACGATATTCTGGTCTGCATCAAAAGAAGCATGGCCAGCAGGCTGGGAGAGGTGATTCTGCCCCTCCACTCCACTCTTGTGAGAACCCACCTGGAGTACCGCATCCAGCTGTGGAGCCTCCAACACAAGAAGGAAAGGGACCTGGTGGAGCGGGTGCAGAGGAGGGCCACAAAAACGGTCAGACAGTTAGAGCACCTCTGCTATGAGGAAAGGCTGAGAGGGCTGGCGTTCTTCAGCCTGGAGAAGTAAAGGCTCCAGGGAGACATTACAGTAGCCTTCCAGTATCTGAAGGGGGCCTACAAGAAAGCTGAAAAGGGACTTTTTACAAGGGCATGTAGTGATAGGACAAAGGGTAGTGGCTTCAAACTGAAAGAGGGGAGATTAGATCTCAGGAAGAAATTTTTCACTGTGAGATGGTGAGGCACTGGAACAGGTTGCCCAGGGAAGCTGTGGAGGCCCCATTCCTGGACATGTTCAAGGCGAGACTGGATGGGGTTATGAGCAATCTGGTCTAGTGGGAGGTGTACTTGACCACGTCAAGGATGTTGGAACTAGATGATCTTTAAGGTTGCTTCCAACCTAAACCATTCTATGATTCTGTGATTCTATGAAAATACCCCTAGAGAATGCTCCCTGCAATGCTTTAACTCATGTACCTTGGGATCTACTTGGGAAGAGCGTCAGCTAACCTCAACCAAAATCATGCCAGGGACCACTACAAAACTTCACAAGTATATAAACTACTCAGCTTCTGTCACTACTGAATTTACTAAGACAGGTGTAGCCTATTTTTCCTTACAGCTCTTAGCCCTGCATCTTCTCATCACATAATAGCAGAGAGGTGAGGTCCTGAGAAATGTCTGCAGGAAGAAGCAGCTGCTACAGCCAGGGGAATAATCCATCAATCCCAGCTGGTCATGACAAGATGGATATCCTGGTGTTCCTATAAATGGTCCCAGGTTATACACTAAGAAGGATTTTAAAATATCGTATTTAAATATCAGTTCTTACACTCATTTGATGATATAAGAATCTCAGGTTTTGTTAAAAAAAAAAGGCGGGGGGCAGGAGGGCAAACCTCAAGAGTTGATGCTTTTAGCAGACATTTGGCAGTGAGTCCCAACAATGAATGGATGAAGCCTGTAAGTTACAGGCAACAACTACACGACAGAGGTCAAACAAGTTGAATGTAGTGCAAGAGCACTTGGGGAACAGTGGTTTTAGTCAACCAGACCTGAAATGGAAGGATGCCTTGCAGAGGTCTGCAGACAGAGTGTCAGTTCATCAACAGGAATCTGGGCTGTGCATGGAAAAGGACTGGGAACAGTACAGTCCTTGAAGACTTGGATCAGATCTACATAGAAGACTGAAAATTATTTGAATAATTTGAATTATTTGCATTTAACACACAGGTGTGGCGACCTCTCAAAACAGCTCCAGTTTCAGAAGCCAAACCATAAAGAAAGTGGCCCACTAGCATTTACTTCACCTACCTTCAAGTGTCCAAACAAGACCTGCAGTCCAAGGGTTAACCTGACGACCATTACCCCCTTACTTCCGCTATTCTGTGTCCGAATGGCCGCCTCCTGGTTCCAAACCAGGGATGGAAACTGGACCAAGAACGACAGAAACCTTCCCCCGCTCCTCCAAGGTCCCCTCCCAACCCCCGGTGCGGGAGCCCGGCTCTGCTTTTAATCCAATATCCACTTCACTACAGAAGATTTATTTAGACTGCCTCTTGTTTCATAAAGGGCTCCAAAAGTCTGTAGTGATTTTTGACACTTTGTTATAATGTTTCTATGACCCCCCCACCCCCTCCTCACATACCACACCACCACCCAGCCTCATTTTCATATGGATACAAAGCATCGGGATAAAATGATGGTTCATTATAGTGGTACAGAGCTCTTATCTTCATCCGGCAAGAGTCATTTCCTTCCAAAGATTGAAATGCAAATGTGAAAATTAATGATAACTGCATTATCTGATAGCAGAGATAATACCGATTCACTGTCAGAGTAACACACAGTCGTTCTATGATTTCCTCTGCTTCTTCACAATATTCTTCTTACTGTCAGACTATATCTATGGTTAACTATGTTTCATGGATTTTTGTTAATTTACATCAAATAGCATTTCCAAGATCTTATATCTACCACATTTCCCCAATCAAAAAAGAAACGAAATCAGGACAGTAATCTCCAAGTCCTTCTTAGGACTGGTTTAAAAAGAAAGAAAGAAAAAAAAGAAAAAAAGAAAAAAAAAAAGAAAAAGAAAAAGAAGTAAAAAGGGGGGAAAAAGACTATCGTTAATGTCTGTTTCCATCTTGCAGTAGTCTACCAACCATTCCAATCTATATTATGCAGTTTTGCTTTGTAACCCTAACTGTTCATAGTATTACTAAACAATGCACAATAAACCCAACAATCAATAGATATTTACAGTGATTCTTACGGTTACAGGAAACCTATTCAGAAAACTTTTCAAACTACCTTTTATAGCAGGTAAAAATGTGAACTTGGAGCGTCAGATGTTCACCAGAACCTTTCTGATCCACATCTCACCAGAGCAATACACCAGAATTCAACGAAAGCCTGTTTTTCTCTTTTATTAAGCATTAATAGCAGCATAGCTCAATATATTATTTTAAAGCACTATTTAATTTTCTCATTGCTGTTTTTCTTAAACTTTCTGACACATTTTAAGAAAATTATCAACCTGTAATAGTAATTAAAAGAAACTATATTGTGCTATATTTAGCTATCCTTCATATGAACTTTTCTCAACAGTTCTCAGATATATGTATATGAGCTATGATGAGTCTTCTGAGATGTAACATGAGTTGTGACTTCATCTTGCTTTACCATTAACAACAGCAGAAGTTCTGTTGATTTACTGGCGGCAGAATTTTACACTTGGGAAACTTTCACTTTATGTGTAGATTAATGTAAACAATGCATAAAAGAATTACCATAAAATGAAAATGGGAGTTTTAGGTCTTACTTTCCACTGCTTTTTTTTTTTTTTCTCCATTTTGGATATGAAAATCATATGGACAAATCCTATTTTCTCACTTTCTGTGAAAAAATTCAGATACATTTCAGAAGAACTTCTGAGACTGACTTTCAAGATTATCCAACTCACAAAATCAGCATGTTCTGCAAGAAAGCTGTGCTCAGCTGTGCTCCTTGCGGCTATGAAAGTAAGAGCTCACATAGGGAATATGGGTAACCTAGTTGACAGTATATTGCATGTGAATTAAGAAGAGAGAGATCCAACTCCTCTTTAGGACCAAGATTTCTGAGTGGGATTAATTTCACCTTTGTAAATGCCCTATACTCAGTTTCCCAACTGCTAATAAAGAGAATATTTCTCTGTCGTTAAAGGCAGATACAACTTCACCAATGGCTGAAACACTCACTGGTTATTGGACCTCCATGAGAAGAAAGTCAAAAGAACTGAGCACATAGGATGATGGACTGGGTTTTGAAAATCTTTTAGGCTTAGTCAGTCAGAAGTAGAAAATTGTGTCCCATCTGTTTACCGTGAAAGAACTTTCCCTTGCATATTACTCACAGAACATGTGTGGGATTTCTTCTACTGAGTTGTTTTGTTCCATCACTATAGAATAATAGCACAGAATTTAGAAGAGCACAGAGAAGTTACCATTCTTAAAATAGCCTGAATATACAATTACTGAAGAAATAAAAATTGAGAGTTGCTTATTTGGAGGACTGCTAGTAATTATACCTTATAAACACACCCAAACAGTACAATATTTATAAAAGTAATATATAGTATATTTATTCATGCCATTTAAGTTACAAGGAATTATCATGGTCAGCCAGTCTAATTTCTGCCCCAGTGGAATCTACCCCATTTTAAAAGCCCAATGTTTGCCACAGAACTGGATCATGTTCTCTACGAAAGCATCTCATTGTAAATGTAAATATTTCTAATGACAGATAAATGACTTCTCATAAAGTGTTCCAATAATTAACTTTTTAAGCACTAAAATCTGTTCTTTGTGTCTAAAATTGTGGAGCTTCAACGTCCATTTAATCTTCTGATACTTTTGCTAGAAAGAGGTGCCCATTGTTATCAGATTTTCACTCTGAATTTAAAGCAGTTTGTAATCAGGTTGTCCTTTAATATTTTCTTTGATAAAATAAATAGGAAAAGGACCTAGACTTTTTCATAATACCAATCCTTTCAACATTCTAGTGGCTCTCCTCTAAACCTGTTTCAAATTTTAACATCATTCTTGCAGTGTGAATGCAGGAGACAGAATCCTGTTTCAGCATCAAAGACGACCGCTAACCAGACAAGCAAGACAGTTTGAGAACCTAAACATATCCTTTAGGCACAACCCTTTCTTTTGGGCTGAACCCTGGTTCACTAAATCCCAAAACTGTTTCAGACACATTGCTTTCTATAGTAAAACTTCTATTACCTTGTAAGCACAAGACTTCATATCTAACTGTGCGGAAAGTAAAATTTTGCTGCAGCTAACATGCCAAGTTATTCAGATCCAGCAAGAGCAATACATATATATTATTCAGTATTTTCTTTGGATTGTAAACATATTGCAAAGTACTAATATACTTTAGCTCACCATTACATATTAAGTTGGTTTTACAAGATATATTTCTTCCATAAACCCATGTGGATTGGCAAAAGGGTCTCGCATCACTTATCCCATTATTTCCAATGGGACCACCATCAGGTGGACATGCCTGTCATTACCAGACCATCTTTGATTTACTTTTTTCAAACACTTTTTTCAAAAACACTTTTTTTGTTTCCTCTACTATTTTAGAATTTCCAAATCATGTCAAAACTTTTTGAAAACTGAAGACTAACGATTAGGACAGTGGATCACTTAGCTCCTAAATTTATACTATCAGACTGCTTAAATTAGCTAGGATTTAGCAAGTTTAACAGATTGACCAGATTGACAAATATATTTTCCAGCACAAATGTGCTTTAAGCAGACTAGAAATATTTAAATTAGTCTACTCTTTTTCCTGTTCCCTGTAACTATTAAGATTCCTGACTTGTAATAGATCAATACCAATTTTCTAATGATTTTTTCTTACCACATTTTAAAATGTTATCTTACTATTATTAATGAAGTTACTGATAAATTTTTAGCTACTTTTTTTTTTTTTTTTCTTTCAACCAGATATTACAGTTTCTAGCATCTGGTTACATACAGTTTTCCCATTCATTTTAAACTTGGATTTTTCTGTTTTTTTAAATTCTTTTCTAGGTAAAGTTAACATCACATTCACTTCTATTATAGCTTTTGGAAAATTTAAAAAATTATTCTGAAACACTTCCAAGTTCTGACTCATACTTCTTTATTCAAATCTTTTTTCTCTTTTGATACAGTTCATATTTGCTGCCTCTTAAGATGACAAGGACGGTGGACTGAACTTGTATTCACCAATACAGGCATGATCACTGAATGATAAACAAGCACTAATTTCTAATTCTGTAAACAAATTTTCTCTATCTCTCAGGATGGCATATCATAAATAATTTCCTTATATTGGGTTCAACAATGTTTTAGTTGTGGGGCCTGGTATCTAAAATTTTCAGAGATTTTGGAAAGTTCTGGTATGGAAGAATGGAACATCTAGGATATTTCACTCACAGTTCCCAAGTTAGGAGGTTTTTTGTTCTTATGTAGTACAGATATCCAGTAAAAAATGGAATGATCCTATTCTTTTGTGTGATGAATGGTCTGTAGAAGACATGAGGAGATCTACCTTTTGTTCACTATGTGTTAAAACACTGATCACTGGCCTCACATGCGCTGATATCCTAGCAATAATACAAAGGCTATAGAACTATATAGATCTACATGTATCAAGGCATCCATCTGATAGCAAACAGTATATTTAAGGCTGTAAAATGGCCTCTGTTTCCACGTTTAAAAAGTAAGTCTTTTCATACAAAATTTGTTTAACCCCAGTCTTGCTTTGCAGACTCTTTCAATTCCTTGGACTTTTGCTGTTGGCTATAATGGAAAAAGGACCAGATCCTTTACCTTGTGTCCAAACATAGTCTATTGACCTCAGCTTCTATTATTTCAGAGTAGTCTTCTCATTAAAAAGAATTTTTAAAAAATGAGGACAAAACCAATGAAAATTGAGGCTAGCTTAAAAAACATTCAGGTAATACTCAAAGTGACTACACAGAGTAGGCATTATCTCTGCAATCCCTTGATGGTCAGTGAAGGTCACAGGACTATGTGAGCCGAAAGATTGCTTCAGCAGAATCTCTTTGAAGCTACAGCACATTTAACTTTAGATTTTTCTTCATAAAAATATTCTAATTACAAAGGCTTGAGAATGCATGTGAACCATTTAACAATGCAAATTTTCAAACAAAATAAAACTCTAATTAATGCCGGAAGCTTAATTTTGACTCATCCATGAGTAAGTTGTTGCTAATGAATAACTCGCAGAACTTCAGTCCCTGGCAAGTACTGTCTCTGAAAATAACAATATGTTCCCTTAGTGCTAAAAAAAGAAAAAAAATATTAAAATAACAGAACAGCTCTATTTATATGAATCCTTGAGTTGTCACAGTTCACATTATCAGTTGACAGCAACTTGTATCATGCAGAACACAGTCATTGTTGGATTCTGAGAAAGCTCAGTAAGGAGACCAGAGACAGACCAGATAACAAAGAATGTACGGTCATCTTTAGGGTAGCACCTCTATGACGAGTCGGTAAAGCTGTTGAAAAAAAGTTTTTAATGGTTCTGTTTGTGCTGTGCCAAAGTATGTTCCCAAATAAGCAAAATATTTCATGCTTTGGTTTGGGTTTTTTTTGAAGATCTGAAAGAAGCTATCTTTGTAATGCATGTTCGAAAATTATATTCTGTTGACTGTTTCTATTTCCATATCAATAAATAACCAAATTAATTTCAGAAAGCATGCATGAGGGAGGGTGTGGCACGTATGCAAGGTATGTATCCATTCCTTTCTTCGTATATATTATATCCTTGTAAAGAACCAATATTTAAATAAAATAGAACTGCTTATTTCATGTTGGTCATCAGTTTTCTGAAGTCAAAAGAAATTTTCCCGCATTCAGCTTTGATTTCCACCTTATCCCATGTAAAGCTACCAATAAATATTACAATACACACAGCTTACTATTTAACTGAAATTTTTACCCAACAAAACAAAAATTACACCTTTTACTTCATACTGTCATAAAAGATACCTCTGAAACTTTTGTATAAGGTAGCTCATATAAAAAGCAGTAACAGCCCACAAAAAGCATATTCAACTATGTTGCAATACACTAAAACCAAAAAAGAAACAAAAAAGGTAACAATTTCAGAGTTTATTTACAATGAAATTAAGAGCAAGTCATATGTTAATCACTGACAACCTTTAAGTCTACCATGTAGCTGTAAAATGCCATTCTGATACATCCAAATATGTCTTTTGTATTATTTTACATGTACTGTAATATATTATAATACTAAATCCTGTTTTTATATAACACCATAGTGTTTTATACAGAGTATCATCTTATTTGTGTATTATCCTTAAAAACATTTTAAATAAAATCACAATAATTAGACATTTTATGTCTTCATTTTTGTTTGCATTATATTTTCCAGCTACTGGTTTCAGAAAATTACCATTAGTTTTGTTCTCTTCATGAAGAGCATACAGTAATTTGCAAAATCAAGCAAGGATGAAAATGTGATTGAAATATAAGAATTTCTCTAATGAAATACTATTATTGCATTATAAATTATTGATAGAATGCTTCTGGAACTATTTTCTGATGTACTCATCCTTTTTAAGGAAAATTTCCATAAGATATACAGCTATTCCGAGAGTACGTTTGGCTTCAGATGCACATTTTCTAACAGCACTATTAAAATATAGTCCATATAATGGATTTTTAAGGCCCCTTCCAGAGTCCATACCCATGAAAACATTGTATTGAATTAAACTGCAGAATTACCTAATTGAGAAATACAATTTACGCTTTTGTCAAAGGTACTTTTATGGTACAACAGAGGTTTTACATATTTATATCGAACAGACACTTGGAAAGTATTCCCACGTTACCATCACATCTTATATCTTAGCAATGTTACACCTGCACCATCTCCACTGTACGTACTAGAAAACGTTACCGTGAATTACTGTTTTAATGCGAAGTTTTAATACTTCATTGACTGCAATCCAAGAGTTTCTCTTTCAACTGAAATCAATGACGAGGTACACTAAATGATTTCTACCAGGCTAAAACAGGTAAACAAGTCCTTGAAAATGTCAGCAGATACCATACCTATTTGTTAAGCTCAACATGTTGCTAAATGTAGGCACAAAGCTTGAGAAGGGACACAGGCGCTTCGTTGGTCTTCTGGCCTCATAAAACAGAGCGGAAAAGCTTCTACCTTAATACAAACATGGAACTGAGAACTTACTGATAAATTTTACTCTTAAAATTCTAAGCAGCAACAATATTTTCCTTCACATCAAGCATGTGTGTAAGGTATTTCATGCTGAACAATTTACAAAATGGTATAGCCGGAACTGTTTTTTAAGCAAGAACTTAATCTTAGTACTTATCCATCAATATCCTGGACTCCAAAGCGTCATAAAAGAAATAGCCCATTAGAAATCAATATAGAGCATAATACATCTACCAAAATAATAATATTTAAAAATATTGGAACCTAGCTTAAGAAATTCCTCTTGGTTTTCAGTTGTTTTTTCCTACCTGGCCCGTCCCAATCTTCAGTCTCCACAGCAAGCTGCCCTGGTTTCTCTGACCTTGCATCACCATCAGATTCTGCTGCCTCCTGGATGCCTTCTTCATTGCCTGAAAAAACAATCAAAGAAATACAGTATTGACACATTTGAATACTGACTTTAGGCAGAGCTCCTACAATATCCAAACAACTGCTTACATGCATAAATGAAAACATACGCGTGTCTATAAACAGAGAAAATGAAAAAAAAATTTTATTAGACACGCAAACATCTGTGAGTTCCCGGTGTTTGAAACACGGCCTGAGCATCCAATCTTTCCAGTTCCGTGGAGAGACAATCTTGGAAATCAGTGTTTACTCCATATGCTTAAAAAAAAGAATCGCAACTTGCACCTAACTCTGTAAACCAACACACAAAAAGTCATTAAGTTTGTACGTACAAATAAGAGAAAGAAATCAACTTGTTACTCCCCAGGAACACGTGCCTTCAGTTACGCATTCCCTTGAATTGACACTTATTTCTTATGCACTGAGGATTAATGACGCTCGGTACAAAAATACAGTCCACTAAACATTCCGGCTTTTCAGGCAAGTAGTGGAGAGCTACTCAGCGGTATTTCAGCATTTAAGGAATTTGGCCTTAAAGGTCATAATCTACCAGCAAGTCCCTACGACAATCTTCTCCCTATCAAGCTTTGTCTAAAGAAATGGAACATTTCTGACGAATTTTAGCATTTTCACCATCCGAGAACATCTGTCTGCCTTCAGTAACTATCCACTACAAGGTTGTATACAGGACACACGGAAAATTAGGAAAAGGTTAAATTTTTAGAGATGACCATCTAACTGTTTTTTGAAGAACTCCCTGTGGAAAGTGCAGTTACTTCAGTTAAACAAAGATTCTAAGCTCAATGCAAGAATACTTTGAAATAACCACTATAAAAAATTACGTTGAAGATGAGGGGTTCAGGTATTAACACAAAATAGTCTGGCCATAGTAATGTGTTAGATGACACCTCTGGTGGCCTATCCAGGCCAGTACTTTACTGCATTTGTAGATTTTATTTTTTTTTTACTACTAATCAATCCAAGAAACATCGGAGGACACTATGAAGAATGCAAAAAACAAAAAAAAATCAAATCTACACAAATTAATTTTTTCAGCAAAATTTTTTAAAAACCGCGTCCCACAGAAAAGTGGCAACCCTGAAAAACAAATGCTGTGTATTTTTAAATCTGAAAAATCAGACTGTTGATTTGACAATAGGAGAGCAAGAAGGAGCAAAAAGCACAGCAATTATGTAGTAACTTGTAATTTTTTCCCCACTCATGATAGCAAGAGCTTTTATTAGCAACATAGGTAAAGAAATGTGATTACAACAAACCATGCCAGATCCCCGTATGTTATCACTGAAGCTATATTTATACCAGATAAGATTGTGACCCAGAGTTTTCAAGTACATGATTATATACAAACGCTATAAACTATTAACTTCATGTGCACATGTAATGTCTTGTAATAACACATTCTTCCTTGCACTCATAAAACAAACAGTTTTTCAAATACTACGTATGAGGTCCGCGTACTTCTCACACAAACACAATAGTACATTCACTCCAGACTTTGATAACAAAAATATAGTTCAGTGTATTCGTAGTACTAAAAATATAGTCCAGTGTATTCATAGGCACTGAAAGTTAAAAGACATCATGAATATCTAGTATATTTTTTCTGTTAATCACACTGTCTAATTTTACGCAGGCATGTGAAGTTCACATGCTTCAGTTCAATCTGCAGTTACCTTTCAGAAGACAGTCCTAAATACGCACATGCTGAAAAAGCTATCGAGTTTCTTATAAGTAGTTTTAGCAATTATTTGTTTTTTCACCAACTACTCTATTTTGAATTAGCATTTGCATAGTTATTTTGTAGCAACCAAATAGAGCTCTGGGGTTTTTTGGGTCGACTGAAGAACCTATCAGATATTTTTACCTTCATATTTCTGCCTTCACAGCTACTTATAGCTTCAACAAATTGCTCTTTATCGGAGAGACACAAAGGACAGTTTTCCAAGGTTGAAACCTGGCAAGATCAACTCCAGTTTTCTCCAAAATGTTGGAAAGCACTTCACAGCAAGGGCAATCCTGAATGTGAGTTTCTAACTCAAGCTGTATAATTACCATAGAAAGCTCTTAAATTGTTCTTTGCATGGAATTTTTCTACTAAAGAAAATGTTTTTCTTCCACTGTAAACAATAGATCTCTACAGATGAAATCAGAACAACAACAATAAAAAAATGCGTTAATAATAAGAATTCTTTTAGATAAAGCCCAAGCATGGAAAATTTTAGCTCCAAAATATAAAAGTTTTTTCCAGGTTATAAAATATGCAAACCTGGCGTTAGCATGCAAATTTGAGCATTCTTTCAATCAAAGCAACCAACCAGAACATCAAACAAACAAAACTATTAGAATTGAAAGAGGAGGAGAAACTTATGTGAAAAGATTGGGCTGAAGGGCAAAGAAGGACAGAATTACAGCTAAGGTATACAACCTACAGCACACAGTAATTAAGCATTTGGGAGATGAGGACAGATCAGAAAATGTATGTTAGCAAATGGCTTAACTTTTCATTAACTTGCTTTTTCAGTGTTTCATGAAGTATGGTGTTACGTGTTTTTCATAATCAAGTTTTCATGAATTAATGCATGTCCTGCACAAATAGAGTAGAACCAAATGTGCAGAATTAACATTAAGGAAAACTTTGCTTTGCATCTAGAAGTATTTTTAATTATTTTCATTGATATTTTTCATTATTCACCAACTACGAAGTCCATGCATCACCCACCTGACATCACAACACTGATTTCTCCTTTTCCCCCATACTACTCTCCCTCCGCACTGAAGCAATCTGCTTGTGAAACCACCAAAGAGTACAGGACTGTGGGCTTCAGAATTCTTCAGTGAAGAAAGTCTATCCCAGGCTCAGCTGAGCACCAAGGTCAGATGCAAATGGACAACCAAGTCAATCCATTTGGTGCTGACAACACTGCAACTTTAAGAAGCCAAAAGGAGGCTTAGCACAAGAGCTGATAACAAAACACATCTCTCAAGCTTTTTTCTTTTCTTTCCCCTTACTTAATACTACTTTAGCAGCTAACATTTGTTTAGCACAAAGGAGTTTATTTCCTTACATAATTTATTTTCTTTCCATTGTTTACTCTTTTTGTTCATTCACTGACTATTTTCCAGTCTCAATAAGACTATTTTTTATATTTATTTTAAAACTGATTACATTTTTCTTCAATTTAGAGGTGTAGACATTTAATTGGATCCAGGACATTATTTTTTTCTTTCTTGCAAGTCAAATCAAATGCTTTTTTCCTCATATGTACTACTCACTTTGCTACTAACCTGTTGATTCCTTTCTAATCCCCTTGTTTCGGTTTTTCTCATGCTTATTTATTCACTTTACTGCTCAGTTACATTTTGTATTTAAATTAAAGGAGTAATAACTTTTTACTGTCAACACCAGAGTGGTATAGAAGTACCGCAAATGATAAATGCTCTAAAATGAAGCAAAACCTACTTCTGTTTAAGTTTTTCCTTCTGTTAACTAAGGTCAGTAAGTGAATTCTGTCCTTTAAAAGAATATTATTGCATGGAAAAAAGGATTCATATGAGAAAGAATCTATAGTATCATATAGTATGTTTAGTCATGAGTCTATTAAGCCTACGAGACTTTCAGCTATTTCTCTATATTTGGTATTAAAGCTACACTTTGGGTAGAACTGACCTCCTCTAACCTGAGATGTCCGAAAGTTAAACTAGTCCCATAAGCGCTCCTATAGACAGGGAAGAGAGAAACCTCCACAGTGACTCATCCTATTCGAGGATGCCTGAGATATGAGACCCCTCTTGGTGTCTTGAGATAGTTTCAATGAATCATCCTCTGAAATACACAGCTTAGACTAGGAACCTATCTTTAGCCAGCTGAAGTTAGGTGAAACAAATCCCTGCCTTATGATGAAGTGCTGAATACACAAAATTCTGCTTAACTAGGAAAAAAAAGTCTTATTCAAACAACTTCAATACTTCAATATGAATAGAACTTTCATCTTGACCTTACTATTTCTTACCAGCGTTAACTGTTTATGTTGCTCTTCAAAAACAGTTTAAGGTTTTTTATGTGTTTTTTAATATCCTAGTGTTTATCCAATAGATGCAAGTGAACACACTAAACCACTGTAATTCAAGGTGGTACAGTTGGTCAGGGAATCCGAAGACTGTAAAAGAGACATATTACCAGAAACATGAGAGGGAGAACTCTTAACATCTCTGACAACACTGACAAGCAGGAAAAGAGAGACTTGAATATTAACAAGTAATTTCACTTTAATCTTTTTAACAAATTAAAGACTTCCCAATTTGTATTTAATCAGCTTGTACCACAAGTATTTGCGATATTTTAAAGAAGCACATGGGTTAGCAGTTCTTCTCAACCCTGCTGTTTTAATCCACGTTGTTCCTATCAATATTAGGCTCTTACAGAAAGTCTTGTACAATACAACTATTGAACTTTCTTGACTAGGAATGTTATAGCAGCTGTTAGGCACTCTATAATGTATTTTGCAATCAGCTAAATCAACAAAGTATTTTTAACAATGAACAGTTCAGAACTGACAGATCTACTTTCTTGTTCACAACTGCTTATCACAGCATAGATATCATATATGTTTGCCAGGTGCTTCCTATAGTTAGGATACCTTCACAGACGCCGCTCACAAAAGATAAGGTCATAAAAGAGATGAAAAATGTGCAAGCTTCATACACTCATGGTTTTATCATCAGACAAAATAGCTTTGGGTGAAGGACTGCACCAGTCACAAACAGCACACGGCAGCTTCTATTACAGCGAGAGAGCATTAAAAGTTTGAAATTCAGTTTGTGCTCATTCTTCCTGGCAGCATAAATGTAAACTTAAATTGTTAACATCCTAATACAGCTGTTCAGAGTGAAACATCACTTCTCAATTGTAATAAATCAATTCAGAAATAAATTGTTACGAAGCATACTCTACTGCCAAGAGAAAAGAGATGCAATGCAGAGACATGGGGACTCACGCACTGTAGACTTTAATTTAGCAAGGTGCGTAACCTTACGTATATTAACATGCCAGCGCGACTAGTTGTGCAGGGGCAGGACTTCTTAGGGACATGGGGGAAAGGGGCCCTTTCCTTCCTTCTGCCACAGCCTAAAGGGACAGTAATTCTAGATCCAACCAAAGAAGGATTCTGAGACTGTACATATGAACTAGATGCCAGAGCTTCAGAAACTATAAATTAGCGTTCCAAAATTGTCCTTTGTTATTTGCTTTATCACAATGCCTGTGACTGATAATCTTGCTCTTGAATCCTAAGAAACACACTGTATGCTGAGAATCACTGCCAGGAGCCTCCCTTCAGAAGCAACACACACAGAACTCTGAAACAAACCATATACAACTTAAAATACAAACACAATGCTTAATTCATTCAATGTAAGTTACTTTTTGGCAGCACACACAGTCTTAAGAATACCAATGACATGTAACAGGACTTAACTGTCCTTCTTGCGGGTTGCCTCTTTTTTAAAGGGTTCTGTGTATACATTTAACAAGAGGAAGTTCCTAATTTTATTGGCAATGCAAGTTTTCAGCAGATATAAAACATTCTGGGGACAAAATACATGTAAATAATGCAAAAAAAAATCTTTTAGTAAGCTTTTGCTATGGAAATAGAACCCTGAGAATGAAGATATTAAATAAATTGGGAAGGATGTTTTCACACTTTGCCATATTTAGCATCTGGTGTGAGGACAAGGTAAACAACTGCAGTGGCTACAGTGCCATGCTAATGGGTTTATTCCACAACCCTCGCAAGGACAGAGAGACAGAGAGAGAAAGAGAAAGAGAAAGGGAGAGATCTGGTGCTGTCACTACCACACTCTGTTATCACTTCATCTGATGTATATTAGAAATAATTTCATTGAAGCCCACCAAAGTCAACTGAGACACCCTACTCTACAAATATGAAGTCTGAGCAAAATCTGGCCCTCAGATGACCGATTTGCTAGTGTACCTGAAAAAAACTCAGCATTTGTACACGTTAATCCACTGCATTTTACTTCAGATTATGTTATTCATCTCAATACTTTGCTTCTTTGCAAGCAATTATTGTTTTCTGTCATGCTGATTAACAATCATAATTTCTCCTGGGATAAATCTCATTGGATATAACTGTATGTTTCTAGTTGCCCTAAGCACTCTTAAAATTATTTATCCAGCAAACAGCAGAAATAATGCACTGTCTCTTATCCTAACTTTTAGGAAAGACCTATGAATATCCATGTGTTAGTGAGTACCCACATGTGTGCAAGCTGTTAATTCTCCAAAATAACGGTACAGAAACTATTTTGGTTCACATTAAAATCACCACTCTGTTTAACAAAATGTCATCTTGACACAGTGACATTTCAGAACAGTGATCATGTTAAAAAACACTGTCAATTATTTCTAACCATTTCAGCTACGGCACGTTTCTCCTGGGATAAGACACCGCTGTGCAGCAAGTTCAGCTACACTGAGTCTGGCCTTCCCCTTTCTCTAAATGTTTGATATGTTCTCATTATCGCACTGTCTCCTTTTGAAGTCCTTTCAAGACAAGGATCACTCATTCAAATGTATTTCCTGCAGAACAGTGAAAGTGTTCTCTAAATTGTATTCCAGACTTTCCTTCTATTAATGAGTTTTATATTTATACTAATTTTTAGGGAGCAACTCTAGTGGCACCAGTACTACAAATGAGTATCATTTAGATATACTGGCCTCTCAAAAGCTTCTATAGATTTAAAGGGGGGGAAAAAAAAAAAAAGTCTTGCATCTTTTCAATCTTTCCCCATTAAAACTTCAAATACAAGAACTCTATCAGACATATTCAAGTACCAACCTGGAGTTCAGACTTACATAGCTCTAGGCACTTGATAAGAAAAGCAGCAGAAGCACATTTTATAAGATATTTAGCTACCCCAAACAAAGACTGTTACTTAGTATAATTTTCAAAAAATATTTCAATGGAAATCGACAATCCATGAGATTCTAGAACACCCTGCAGAAACAGAGACATGACTTCAGATACATTCTGGCACGTTTCAAACTCTAAGTTTGAAGACTCTTCTTCAAGTTCTTATTTTGATTTAATTCAGTAACAATTCTGTTCCTGCCACACTGCAGAAATACTACATCTCTTACAAGAACTCCTCATCCAACCAAGAAAATCTCATTTTAAAATATGTGCAGCTGAAATTATTATATACACATCCCATTTTCACAATTTGCACACACTGCTACATAACGAGTAGCAATATGTATCTGTTCATACAAAGTGAAATTTTAATTTCCCTTGTTGTGAACAGTTTGATGCTTTTATTTGACATAATCAACACTCCAGGTGCTTCAGTATCAAAAGCAGCCAATCCCTTGTCGCTGGAGTTATGTTTCCCCTTACATGCTGTGTTATACATGGTTTCAAAAACAGTTTAGCCTTCTATGAGTCAAACCTAAGAAAAAGACTTAGCAGTCATAAATAAATGCTTCTTTTTCTCTTATCCACTAGAATCTATCCAGCAATAATATTTGTCTTATCAATATCTAACCAACAATGTCATAATTGTAGCATTTGCTTCATTTATTTTTTCTGATCCTTTGAGAGTTAAATTACTGCCAATATCCCCACAGCTGATTTATAGAGTACACAGCCTGTGAGGAACTCTGCTTTTTTGACCGGGGCTGACAATAATTTCTCGGGGAATGTCTCAGAACTCTTCAAAACTACTCACAATTTTTACATCACGAACATCAAATTAGACAAAAAAAGGCAAAATGGAACTTCATTATAAACAAAATTAGTAATAGATATACAGTACACAGGAACTAAGAACATGTTTAAAAAGCATGTTCATGTTTTAAAGACGATTACCCTTAATAATTTGCAATTCATATTCTGTCAAATTTGAGCTCAAATTTAAGTCAATCCAAGTTCAAGTTTTGTGACTTTCTAGAAAGGGGACATTACACTACTTGTTGTAACCAAATAATCCCTTTCCTCATAGCTGTGATAGAATTCACAATTTCATTGTTCTTAAGAAAACCAAAATGTGCTGACTGAAAAGGCTGGAGTTGCTATGATAAACTGCTTAAAGTTGAGTAAGCTGTTTAAGTGTTTCTCTCACTTTATAATTCTGTACATTTAAAATAACGGTTTTTATTTGCATCTGTGTATTTACTTCTTGAAACACAGCTTGCTAGTTTCTTTTTGGCGTACAGTTTCATGCTTCATGACCAATTATTTAATTTATTGATTAAAAGAAGGGTTTGCTTCTCTAACTTAGGTCAAATTTTTACCCCACTAAAGTTGATGTTAATACTGACAAGGATTACAGTTGGCCTGAGATGTTTACATAAGGGTTAGCAGTAAACAGAAGAGTATAGGATAGGCAATCTCGTATTTATTATTCTGGAAGGCTTTCCGTGCTCTCAAGTGAATGGTGAAAAAAATCACACCAAACTTTTCCAGTATCTCCCTTCTCTTCTAGCAAGAAAACAGGTGGTCCTCTGGGCTCCAGTAACAGGAAAAAATGAGAAAGCACAAGAGGTAAAGCACAAGGCAAATGCTCATGTTCAGAAGAAAAATGTCTCCTTTCATCCTGCCAGGATCCAATCTAATTCTGACTCAGCACCCTTCAAAGGCTACTATCAGAGAACCCCCTTCCTTCATTTGTCCATATTCAGCATATGACAAAAAGTATGGAAGATGCACAGGATTCCGGTTTTTCAGCTGAATGGGACGCAGATAAATGTACAGGAAACCTCAGTCTGGGTGTGGTGAGAATCCAACACAGGTTCACAAACATGCACACAAGTCAGTAAGAGGTAAGCACTGTATTTTTTGAAGGAGTAGCGCTGTGAGTTCTTATGCAAATTGTTGTTATCCTAGGAGATGAAAATCCATCATCACACATACATGCCCTCTCCTGTCTCTGCTTACCAAAAAAAATTAACGTGTCCTTCATTTATTTGGAAAGCCTACATGAAGAAAATGTAATGAATTAACATAAATAATAATAAAAAATTAAAAAAAAAACAAACCCAACGGAATATGAGCTCCAGGAGAACAGAAGTATTGCCAGGGAAAGATAATGTCAGGCGCAGGGAGGAGGGGTGTCTGGTGCCAAGCAAAGCCGAGGGCTGTGCAATCACCTCTATCAGTGCTCTATCAGTGTCTACACTCCAGCCAAATCCAGAGAAAACAAGGAGTCAAAGATTCAGGTCAATAAGCTTATAGGCGATTTGCACAAACAGCTCCTCCAGCAAGGTAAAAAACAAAGTCATATTGGTTTTTCTTTTTTATTCCTTCTCTTTGAACTCCCTGGTCCAAACACACCCTGGAAATGTCAGTGTTATATGCAAGAATTTAAAGAGCTGAGCTTCTTAATCCCGTTAAGTAATAAGAACAAAGTTGCCTGTAAAGATCTCCTTATTGAGCTCGAAGTGATTATGGTATAGCTGCCTTATGCTGATCCTACTTCCACTTGCTATAGCAAAAGAAGTAGAAATTTGTCATGAAATCCATTACTGAAAAGGAAAGAAACAGTATTGACTAAAAGGTTTCTGTTAAAAAAAAAAAAAAAAAGGAAAGAACAAAAGGCATAAATCTACTTTTTGATCCAGAAACAGAAAATAGCAAGCATATTGTTAGTCATTACATGCCTAACATGAAGTAAGCAAAGAATATTTACACAGATGCACACAGGCACACACACACAAAATCATACTCCAGAGGAAAAAGGGACACACAGAAATCATTTTCAAGGTGTTAAGAGTTTGGCTGGTATTATAGATGGTAGCATGATAGCTTTGCACATGAAGTATGAAGGGAAAGATTAATGCACACAAGAACTTAGCTTTGTATATGCTTTTTCTTATACGGAGAATCACACTGCAGCTGTTTCCCTGAATCTCAAGCCTGGCTGCACAATCGGGTCACATGGTTTAACATAAAAAATTCCAGTCCTAAGCTGGTCTGGCAGGCTATTGACAAAATACTGTACATGAGCAGAAAACTTGGATCAGGTTCTGAGCTCATCCCCTCCTGCCCAAGCAGAATACGAGAACACAGCAGCAGGTGTACACTCTGTACGCAGAAGCCCGAGTTCTCTTCTTGCTGATTTAGAACTGTATGAGTTTCAGACAGGACTGGATTCCCCTCATCCCCCCTTCCCCCTGCAAATAAAGATAAGCAATGTATCAGGAACCGCAACCACCCATCAACACTCCCATTTGCTACGGGCATACATAGCAGTCCGTGCTATAGATCCTAAAAGCATTGCATCATGAAACAATCAATCTTTATCCCACCTTACGCACTCCCCATATCCTCCTATGTCACCAACCGAAGCGCAGTTAATGTTGGGACACGGAAGCAATTTGCTTCCCAGTCTGCCACCAGCAGCGTTAAGGTCACTGAGGGCTGGTGCCATGCTGCCTTGTGATGGAGTACTATGGGAAGTCTGCAACATGAGGAACAAGCACAATAGCCATGCGAGGAGCAACATCCAGGAGAATTCAACAAAATTGTCCTGGCAACAAGAAATGGGTACGTTTCTTTCTCTAGTTATCAGATATGTACATTGCTCTATTCTTCTGGAAACCCTCCCACATTTTCTCTCAATTACAGTCCTTCCTCCATGTTCTCTTGCCTCTTTCCTTCTCTCAACACAGCTATTTAACTATGTACTAATCTCAAGTGATCTCTCTCATTGCTCAAGATAACTTTTCCTTTGAAAGTTAATCCCTCATTGAACACTTCTGCTAAGAAGGTCACAAGGAATTTGTTGAGCCAGTTCCCACCCTTACAAAGTAGGCAAGGCTCCTATTCTCTTTGCTGTTTACAGAGAGGAAGTGTCACCTCCATATGAGTATGGCAAACTTTCTAAGTAACAGATAAGAATATTTTTTTATTTTTCCTGAGTATCTAGGCAGAATGACACTAATTAGAGACTAAAAAACCAATAATAAACTACTTCACAGCCCAAATGAACTTGATTTAGTACCTTGCTTTTCATCCTGTCACCTCCAACTTCTTGGTTTTTATACAGTTCTGCCCCTTTCTTTATCTGCCCTCCTGTTCTTATTAGCCCCATCATTCCTCCATCTCACTTCCTCTCTTGCCTCTGTTAGCATCACCTCATTTTCTTATTACTACCTATAAAAGACAAAAGTTAATCTGCATGTACTATCTCCTAGCTTCCATAGTAGACTTTCAGCCATCTAATCTATCACTCTTGTGCATGGGAGACAGGCTACTTGCTTCTTTTTACTTATTCAGACTATCTAAATACTGGAATTTATCTAATAAACCTTCTAGATCAGAATTTAATCTGAATTAATCTTAACTTGCTACAGACTCTGATTCCAGATACCCACTATCTGGACACTAAAAAAAAATCTTCAGCAACAAAAGTTCCAGGCTGATACAGGCTTTGTGGACAGCACCATCAAATGCCCTCTTTATCTGCAGTGCAGAAATGTGTAGTAACTAAGCATAAACAGCAATTTTCAAGGGCCACAAACTGACAAAATGCAATGCATTATCCCCAAGGCTACCTCATAGTAAATTTTTTGTTTCTACTCCAAAGATTGAGACCAGTGCAGCTTTGTAGGGAAAGAACACTATGACTGTGTCATCACTATTGCCGTTTCCAAAATACTCTCTTTCTCCTAATTTCACTGCCAAAATTACCAACAAATCAAACTTCTGCCATCTATTCCGAGACTCTTCTAAAATACTAATTCTTGGATGAGAAACTTCATCCAAAAGGTTAAAACCTCACAGTTGCAAGCTTAAACTGATCCCTGATAAGCAGTAGGTTCCTATGTTCCATTTGTACTTTTAATATTTACATGCTTAAACACCGTTCTCTTCTTCACATTTGAGTGTAAATGAAGACTACATAGGAATAATTATTCACATCTAGCAAAGTTAATTGTGGTTTTGTGGTGTTGCAAAAGTGTGTGGGGAATCTTCCAGATTCCTTATTGTAAAAGCCATTAATGAGCAAAAGGAGAAGGAAAAAATAATAGCCAAAAGTCACAATTTTGAAAACAGAGAAGTTGTAAAATGAAATATAGTTCAATCAATGTGATTAATTTGTTTCACGCTTTACAGAGACTTTCGCCTTCACCTTCTAATTCCAGCAACTATTCTGCTGAATCAATCTCACAAACCCAAATTAATAAGGTAGGAATGACAAGTATGGCTTTATAAAGGTTAGCTGTTTGCAATTTAGACAATAAGACACTGCTCTCTGCTTATAATATGATCAGGCATAGGTTGACAGGAAAACTTCTTCAGTCAAAAAGCCAAAGTTATCAAGTTGTGAACCTGCACCTCCTCTATTTTGATTCACCTGAATAAACTGTGAGTACAGTAAATTTTTGCCTTCAGTGAATAGTTTGGATAGTTAAAAGCCTCTGTTTTCAGGTGATGCTTGGACTTACACAGCTGGGGAAGTATGAAAAACATATCATGCGTGAAGCTTCACAAACATCTCCTCCCCAACAGTTGTGCCATTTATTGCCCACATCTCTTGAGTCCTGCAGGAAGCCCCGCTACTCATTAGTCCTCTTGTTCTGCGTCAGCTAGGTGGAAACCCTGGGGGAGGCAAATGGGGAACCAGGACAGATTAATATTATATATCCAATAAAATCCCCTTACTTTCCAGAACCTTAACGGGTCCACGCTAGCAACAGGAGAATGCAGAAACAGCATAAAGGATTCCCATGCTAATTCTGATATGTTCTGGGAAAAGGAAACCTGTTGCATGAGAAAACACAGATGTACACTTATTTTTCCCTCCTTTTAAGATATCTGTGGTTTACAGGCTGACAATACTGCCATAGAGCAAAACAAACATCATAAAGCATTTATTTGTTCTCAAACCTACTTGGTACATACCTCATTTTCAAGCTTTTATTCATGATGTTAAAAAAATGTATTTTTAGGAAAAGAAAAGCTTATTTCTCATACCGTGTTTTAATTTCAATACTGAAGCACTACAAAGAAAAAAGGTTATGAATGATTAACAGATTCATGACAAAAATCGTGAGAATTAGTCTCACTTTTAGCATTCAGTATGTAATACAGTCACAAAACCTTCCACTAAGAAAAGGGCACAAAATAAATTTATTTGCTTTCCAGATTAATTTTGTCTTTTTGGGTTTTGTCCTCAGAAAAACATATGTGGCCTCATGCTAATGACACCTAAGATGTGACACTGAAGAAGCAAGACATTCAACATAAGTTGAGCCATTAATAAAAACCAATACATTTCTAGTCTCCCATTCCATCCTTTTCCAGGGATACTCTCAACTTACTTCAAAGTGTGACTTTCCATCACACTGCCTCAGCTGGAAGTAGATTAGGGGTTTTACATGCCCCTTCATCCTCAGAAATTTCCTTTGCAACTTTTCTTCTGCTGCAGTTGCAGTGCATGGGTTTAAGACTCTTTTTTAACTACAACATACTTGGAAAAAGAACAGCTGGGGAGTCAAAAGGTATTCAGCTTGAAGAATCAGCAGATGTCCTTAATAAAACGAATGATAATCAAGATTCAGATTTAAATGTATTCCCATTTAACTCCCCATCTTGTTTAATACAATGGCTTGGATTCAGTGTTTTCCCTGAAAGATGTGTTATTAAAGGGATGTGTCAAGACAACTTGAATTCAACATGAATTTGCAATATTGATTGCTATAAAGAGAAAAAAAAAAATCATGTATTTTTCTGAATTTCACCCAAAACAGTAGCGCTTCCACTGGTGGGCCCTGGAAATGCAGCAAGTACAGAGAAATAACTAAATCAAATTGATATGAACTGATAGTGGTGCATAGTCTTCCATTGCTGATAGGAGGAACTCAAGAGACGCCAGCATTACAGTTACGCAAATAATGGTTTAAATAATCACTTAGTAATGCCAGTATCAGGAACAGTACTTTTTTTCAGCTAATGAAAATGGTGTCTGAGAGGCACATGAACAAGTGAATACACAGTAATTGTTGTATTTGTTTACAACACAGTTATAATAGCACTTAACTCTCCCTGTTTGTAAAGCATTTCCATTCCTAATCTGGTCTCTCTTACTCCACTGTAAGACTTGTAGCAGCTGAACTCTAAACTATGGACTAGACTGTTTTGATCTCTTAGGATGGCTTACTAAGTATCAAGAACCTATAGCGCAAAAACCAAGTTCTTTTTTCAAAAGTTTGTAAGCTACACAGAGAGGACATGCAGAAAATACAGTCATGCGTTCCCCACTGATGACTGAGGGCTCTGCAGGAAAGACTAATATTCTGCAGTTTTAACATTTGACTATTCAAACGCATTTATTCTACTTTGCCCAAGACAGATGAAAATAATACAAAACCAGAAGCGTATCAAGCTATCATGGGAAAACGTATGTCAATATCTGGGAAAGAACAAAAAGACAGAGAAATCATCGATATCCAAATGCCTGTGGGGGTTGTGGACTAACAGAAGAACATCACCACAACAATTCCAGCTATTTGTTAGGCATCCTTACCTGCAGAAGACAAACAATAAAGCAATCAAGTGGAAATCTGGCAGGAAGAAGGTTAAATCAATGTTCTACATAACAGTACAGTGTGCTTTTTCTGTCAGCTGAATGGGAAACAGCACAACCTAGCAGACTGAACACTGGGTAAGAATGAATCAGTGCAGCTTATGCTAAAATACCTCTATCTTCAATAATTTGCAAGTAATGAATGCATCAAAAAGGCATCTGCAACTTTAAAAGTTATCCTTTCACAAATCACTAGTCCTCTACCATGCATAATAAGTTCTATAATAAGCTCTATTTCAATCCTAGAATCTACAGACACAATCTGTTTTTCTAGCAATGTTTCCTAGGCAAAGAAGCAATGCACAGACATGCTGCATTGCTAGCTTCGGATCTGATAATAATGGACTTCGGAGGCCTGTTCTCTACAGTTAAATACGGAGAAAATAACATTCTTGGAGGAAAACATTAAAGGCAAGATGATTCACCTCCCTGGCAAGTACATCTTTCAACACATTTAAATATTTACCCCTTACCAGACTTAACCCAACAAAATTTTCCTATTTTTAAGGTACTATATTAATAGAACTTTTTGTACATTAAAAAAAAAAAAAAATCTTCTTGGCCAATTGGACATAGATTGGCCAGTATTCCCTCAAAGGTGAGCTACAATGATTACCTTTATTACAAAAGTATTCCACTTCTTCACAGCTCAGATTTTCAGGCTCAAATTCTGCAGAAAAGCTTTCCTCCAATGGAAAGTCTTCTTTTGAGATAGTATCATTTTCCTCAGACAGGCACTCTTCTTCTTCATCCTCAATGGCATCCTCAAGGGGCCCTTTAAAAAGAATCAGGAACACTGTGGCAAAACCATCTAACAGGACAATGTGAAATAAAACCTTAGTGAACTTATAACTGGAGGTCTTTAGCTAGTTTTTCCTTCCACGGCTGTGTTCAGCATTTATGAGAATGGGACAAATAACATTTTATGGAAATTGAAATTGTGACTGTTGTTGACGACTTCAAATCAGGATATACAAAGTATTATTAATAATATGTATTTATAATATTCACACATGGGTTTTTTTTATTATTCATGGGCTCTAGTATTTAGCACAGGCAGTTTTAACAATGGAACTCAAAGATGTATTTGTAAACCCACATAAATAGCGAAAAGAGTTTTCTAATTTGTTAGTCATTGTTTTTTCATGTTGCATTGCAGTACTTAATAGGTTGCCTTTACAGGCTTCATTTCTTGAGTTAACAGTACTGATGAGAGTGTACTACTACAAAGGTATTGACAGTATAAACTTCAGTTTATTTTGCTATTTTGCTGCAACCAGCACCTGACGGTGTTTAAAAAGAGTTTCCTATTATCCACGATCATTCATTTGCTAGATTCTTTAACAGGCTCCCAGTCCATGGACGGGACTTGGACAGACTATCACGTCATTTCAGAGGCCAACCAACCATCGTAGCAAACTACTAGCTGAGGGCTACAGAAACACAAGCCAGTTACAGAAGCAGGGCACAAGTCTGAATTCGAAATGGCAGCCTGAGGTCTTTGATTCTTCTTCCAGTTACCTAGACATACTATTGCTACAGATCCTCTTGAAGAGCCAGCATCTGACAGATCTATAATACATAACACCCAGGTGTCTAGTTGGAATGTACTCAAAATTTCTTCTTTCTTCTATACACACACTTCACAATCATTGGCTAATACTAACTATTTGCTAAAGATATCTCCTGTGGAGGTTTAGAGTTTTACCCTAGATTTAGATAGAGATTTTAAATAACTGAACATACTTTAATTTAACTAAGATTTTATTAAATGTCAGTATGTTTCAAAATACATCTTAGGACTGGATTTCGAAAGAAGAGATTTCATTATACGTGGTTGAGGCTAGAAAAAAATTACATATTTCACTCTCCAATGAAAGCACAGCCTCATTTATAATTGACTGAGTATTTCTTTCTCGAAATGAAAGCCAGCTAGCTAATGAAAAAAAATGTAATTTGTATTTATATGATAGTTTTCCAGTATTAAATACACTATTCCTATATAATCTATCATGCTGAGATACAATACACAAATGATCCTGTTGCATTCGATGAAAAGGAAGGCAGAAATTTTTAAAAGAAATCAAATATTGACTACACTCTAATTTCATGTAATTTATTATGAACCAATGACTACCTACATTCATTAAAACAGCAAAATTCACTTTAGGCTAGGTAGTGTAATTCTTGCTTCAGAGGAATACGGTGGTAACTTTTTATTGAAATTGATTGAGATTCCCAGCTGGGATTCCATAAATTAACATCGCTTACTATCTTCCGTGGAAATACGACTATTTGTGCCAGCTGAGAATCTGACCATTTTTGGTCAGATCCATCCATTTTTGCGGACACAGATGGTCCATCCATTTTTGCGGACACATGCTCACCAACACTAGCTGTCATTCAACAATATATCTCCTCATAGAAGGGGCTATTATTATGGCTGAAGAAATAAAGATTTTCACTATCAAAGTATCCATTACTGCTAATTGCCCTTTCTAGCCATGTTGGGAAACAATCCAGCAACTGCACATGCAGAGGGAATGAAGAGCGGCTATCGCACTGTACAGAACGGAGAACAAAGCAGTAGCACACACTGGGCAGTGCACTGCAGCTAAACGGGGGCACTGGGGGCACCTCACATGCATCTGGTCTCATGGCAGAAAGGCAAGCACAAGGGGTTCTGAACAAACTATTAAAAAATACCTTTCCGATTTCAAGATATTATTAATATGTGGCATTGTAGAGCCATTTATTGGTGTGTACTCCTGGTAACATCTGGATATATAAACTAGGAAGGATAAGCACAATGAACCAAAAAATATGTTATTTTGGGGAAATGTAAATTTCTGCCATGTATAAAGATGGATAAATACCATGCTTTGCAACATTTCAAAAGCATCCATATGCCTTTAATAAATTTTCCCAGTATTTTAAATTTGCAGGAAAAAACCTAAATTTCAGGCACCATTTCAGTGAAAGTCGATTTCCTGATGAATGACTGGCTTTTTGTCATTTGACTTTTTCAATAAGTATCTTGCAAAATACAGCAAAAGCAATATACCTGCAAGTAATCCAATTGGTGCGTATACGTGACGCTTAGGTCTGTTTCTGGTTGCTAAACCAGTTTGCTTGATCAGGTCACCAGTACATAATCAGCAAGCTAATAATCACCATACGTTAATTAAGAAAATAACAGAAGTGCAGTCGGGATGCTTTCATTCGCAGCAATCATGGAAACACACACCTTATAATTTCCGTTGGCACTGTCTTCAAGAAGGCAGAAGGAAAACAACGTACACACCAGCTCCACAGGGCAGGTTCAAATCCAGGTTGTTTTGTGGGTTGAGACTTTTAAACAGATCTCAAACCAAAAAAATTTCCTGACAAATGCTTTCACAGATACATCCTACGTATGAACAGGTATGTAACATATCTTAGAGTTACATGTCCAAGCATTTAGAAACATAAATGTAAAAGCTGTCACACCCAAACAAGACCAGAGGTATGCACGCATCTACACCAGGTTTTGCTTTGCGTATGCCAACCCACATATAAAAACTAGTGCTGTTTATCCAGCCACGGATGAGCACAGATCCGAGCTTTCAGTAACAGTTCACCTCAGGGGTTGACATCAGACGCCGCACTCCAAAAAACAGCACGACTTTTGTTGAAATTGAGGGATTGGTGTATAAATACCCTTCTAGGTTTTAGGCTGCTGTTGCCTTGTCTGATTCACCCATCTACAGCCTGATGCTCGAGATAAATTGTCTTACGTTGAGTTGTCTTTTATTTTTTAAATGTTCAAATGCATTCAGCTCATGCCCAGAGCTATAAACCGGTAACTTTAACTGGTAACTTTAACTAAAGAGTAAGTCATTGTTCAACATGAGTAAGACCAGCCCACAAAAATAACACCAAAATTACGTATTTCTTGGTTGCTAGTTTCACGTGAACTGAAATACCAGTGCCTGATTTTGTGGCTATTTTTAATTACCACTCAAACATAGAGTGGGTTAAAGGAAACGGTAAAATCAAAAGCCACTTACTAGTAAGAATAAGCAGATTAAACTCTCTATTCTTGACTACTCCGTTTAATTACTTGCACATAAATAGACAATGCATAAAAATAAATCTTCAGAATCTCACAATAAAGACTGTACGGAATTACATGTTCCTGACTAATGCAAACACATAACTCTGCAGGCTTATGTTTGCGTGATTTGGCCACATGCTCCTAACAACCTCTTCCTGCTATCAGTAAATCAACTCAGCTAGACAACTAAGAACTTAGCTGGTTCAAAAACATATAGGTTGGTTTTCAAAGTTTACTAGCTCCTCTGTCTAGGAAACAACCTACACAGCATCTACTCAACTTCTTCCCTGATTTAAAATACTTAAAAATGCAGTCATATAGATGAAAATAAATAAGCCTTTAAAAATAAGTTACTTTCAACTGTTTTCTCCGATAGTGCTTATTCTTCTCAGTTGTTATTCTGTTGATATATTACCTTCAACAGTCCAAATACAGCTTAATCAGTTACTTCAGTACTATACCTTCTGCATTTCTTTTAAATTGTTGATTTGATTTAATAGTATTACACCCATTACTTATAACGATCATGGTATTAAGCACCTGTGGAACAACACGTCTGCTTTTATTTCAACTGGAACAGGGTCAAGGTCCCATCCCTGTTCTGCTGAAAAATGATTTTCAGTACCTGCTGATTAAGTGGGACATTATAACCAACAACTGCCATAATGACACAGCAATGCAAATCCAAATAATTCCTACTACTGAAATTCATCAGAGTGTCACAGTGATCTGACAGTAAACACCTCTGAGATATGATTAGACTCTTAAATAAAACAGTAAAATTTCAAACTGAAATGGTTTAAGAATTTAGTTGCACAGTTAATTCCGGAGAGATAGTCTAGATATTTGTCTTCTCATTGCGGCAATTCTTTTCCTATTAGGACTTGTAAAAGAGTGTGATGTAATCTAAGGAGAGGTGACTCTGAAATGCTTCAGATTAGCTAGATACATGATAAACAGTGAAGAATTCCCAAATGCACTAGGTAAAAACTCAATTTCTAATCTTAAATAGGGTTATTGAAGGCAAATGAAGTCTCCTTTACTTTATCCTAGATTTTGCATGAAGCCCTGAAAAAAACATTTCCTTTATAAAACATGCAAATACTTGTGTTGCACACAACACAGGAGATTTTGAGGGTTTAGTAGTTTACTTATTCACTTGGTACTTACTCTATTTCACAAATATTTATTCATATGACCATAAATCTCAAATATTTTTTCAAGTAATATGGATAAACAAGAGGCAGGAGAAAACAGTAGAATTAGTGACAGCAACGAAGAAGTCAATGTGGCAGAAACCTGTGGGGCTTAGTGGACACAGTAGTCCACTTTGAAAAAATCATCACACATAATTTGATACAAATAACAATATCTAGTGAGGAGAAGCTGACGAGTGAGCTGCATGTGCCTTCATGGAGAAAATTACTTCTGATTGAGGCCACTTGGCAGTACAGTGTGGGGAAATCTGAACTCTGCTCCCTAATTTGTACCAGATTTACAGACACTCAAGCACATATTTTTTAGCACTATTAATGTATTAAATGCTAAAAAATTTAATATAGCTTTCTCAAATACTCACATACTTTAATATAAATGCAAAAGTATAGATACAAACACACAAAGATGGGTAGCTAAGAGGCGGTTTTTACACAATGAGTAACAGCTGCTACCTCAACACTTGAAAGGATAGGCCACGTTTAGCAAAACAAAGTAAAACCAACACTGTAAGAATTTTAATAACATTGAAAAGTGTGAGAATGAACCATCAAAAAAAGACTTTACACTCACTTAACAAAAGATGCTCTTGCTACTATAAACATTCACCTGAACACAAATTTGAGCATCAGACCCCTTGAGCACGTTAGGCCTGATGCAACAATGTATGACTCCAGTTTTATGGTGCTACAACCATAATGAAATAATTGAAATTCAATAACATTAAACTAGGTTCAGTTCTGTAATAATTCCTCATAGTCAAATTCATCAGACTTCTCCCTAAATGAAACCACTTAAACACACGCTCAAATTAAGCATATGTTTATGCGCTTTCCTGTCCAGTGCATTGCACTTAAAATGCATGTATCCTACACTGGGAAAGTATCATTGAAATAATTATCTCATGAAAATGTTAAGTGGTTAGCTTCCTTCCCACCTACCACTATTCTCCTACATTGCCAGAGCAGCAACATAAATCAGTGCTCTTAACAAATTAAGAATGCTTCAGAAAGCCTACAATACTTGACAGTGAGTGGCTGGGGAGAGGTTAATGAGTATAATTAGTAGTGGCAGCATTAAATAATAACAACTCCAATAAATCAGAGAGGCCTGAAATTCACTGGATCAACATCATGCATTTTGTATGTTCTGTGTGATCCATCCAGTATTTCCTGTGAAAACATGCTGCCACAAGCAGATTATCTTTAGCTTACGGTAAAAACAAGGTATGTGATGCTCTCTGATTACAAACAGAGGGAAAAGCTTCAGAAGAATCAATCCTTTTGTCTCCTGTCTCAACAAGAACATTTTCTTCTAAATACACACAATTACATAAGAAAACCAGCAGGCAGACACTTTGTATTGATTCACATATGGAAGACACATAGGGAACCTTTTTTCTAAAAATCCAGTCGGGAACATTCAAAATATAAAAGAGGGTTCGACTTACTACATTTTAAATATGGCAATGGTTGAAAACACCACACGGTAGTTCAGAGTTTGCTTCCTCCTGGGAAGGTGTCTATACAAGACTCCTTAGCTACTTCTGCAGCCTTCCAGTTAAGTCGAAAGAGTGGTTGTTTCCAACCACTACGCTTTTACAACAGCCTGGAGACAAGTTTAACAGCAACCTAACAACCCCAACAGAAACAATCCAGCTTCTCTTTCTTTTGGGAAAGAAATTTTTACAAGACACTACCAAAAATACACTTCCAAGTTTCTCACTGGGAAGCTGGCTTCCTCCTGGGCTTTGTAGAAATTTTTTAAGTGTCCAGGCTCGAATATTTCAGACCCTGTACGTTCACCCAGGGTGAAGACATGGAATGATAAAATACAAGAGATGAATATATGCTGTAGCAATCTGAATAAATTTTCAGTTTCTGCCAAGCACTAGGACTGCCAGATACTGTTCAATCACCGAGACTTTCAATATTCCCCTGAGAAGCACAACCTCCAACTAGAGGTATCTAGATGAATCACAGAAATGGAAGTACACAACAAGTCTGCAGCTAACATCGCACATGATAATAAATGAAAATGGTAATAAAAGTCTTTCTGCTGAACTAGTAGAACTCCCCCCACCCCAACAACCTGACCCCATGACTGTCCACGCCACTTCTCTCTCTCGGCTTTTAGTTAATAATGATCCCAATTTTCAATTCTCATCGTAAAAAAGACTGCCTTTCCCTTCCTCCCTCTGAGAACTGAAAATATTTTAATCACATTATTCCATGAGAATAGAGAGAAAGGGCCAAGTGAGGGGCCTAAATACTCTTCTGTTTGACAGTAACTGGCAATACCTAATCTTGACAAACTGATGGCTGCAGGAATGGCTTAAAAAATAATCATGCTGTTCGTAGTAGATGACTGAAGTGCAAACTGGGAAATCAGTTTAGAAAAAAAACCTTAAACATACTTTGTAAGAAGGTCAATACCTGTCAAACAAACCACTCCTACTTTTACTGAAATGCTTCCCTCTTCAGTCCACCAAATTTTCCATTTAGCTTAACTAAGTTATTTCAGTAATTCCTGTTATGTTTTTACAGCTATACTTGAGACGCAATGCTACCTGTGCTCCTTGAACCTCTTACCTGTTACCTTTACCTGTTACGTAAATTGGTTGAACTTGAAAAGTTTTGCCTAGATAGGAGGACTGTGGCAATTTTTGAGCGACTCCTTACATCTTCATTGTGGGACCCAAGCAGAATGAACCATTTCTCACTTTCAGACTGGGAGAAGCTTTATGACCATGATTTAATGACCAACTTAATAGAAAAAGGAATGGGAAAGAGCTGCTCTTTGGACACTATAAATCCACACCAACCTGATGTAATTGAGCTTAACAGCAAGAATAAAATATAAAAGTATATTTTTGTAGCCAAAAAAAAAAAAAGGAGTTATTTTTAAAATGTAAGTTCTTCCTGCAGCCACTCACTTTAACCTAAGTTGCATCAGGGGATCTGGTAGGAAGGAAACATTTTTATTAATTTTCCCCTTATCTGTAAGAAGAATGCTGATTATTTTTTTTTTCATTTACGTTCCTTGCCTGCAGGTAGCAGACCAAGAAAATCATATAGCAGAAATTTTTCCTTTTGATTAATTTCTTTCCATGTGTTATGTTATTTCTTATATATAATTGATTTCAGGTTTTGCTCGTAGCTGTACATCTTTTTTATATCTGTACCTACTGCCTTCCTTCAATCAAGAAAGTTGAAGGAAATTACCTGAATTTTGTTAAGTTTATTAAAAAAAGAGCTCTGTGAATATTTAAATTGAGTTTTGAAATGCTAATACAAGAAAGATATTAGAGAATTTTAATAGTAGGTTCAATTTGACCCACAGACTATTGTAGAATGGGTCAAATTTTATTCAAATTATTTCTTTACAGCAAAAAATATGAACCCTTTGATTTTATAAAAGTAGATTAATATTCTTCACTGCTAGGTCTTTTGGCACTTCGGTGCATGACAGCATTAACTGTGTTTGTATATAAACTTTTCAAAGACCTTTAAATGTTCCAGTGATTCAGAACTTCGCTTTCATTTATCCTCTTGTCTTCTTTTCTCTTGCCATTATTCAAGAGGCCACAACAAAACAGAGAGTGTCTATAGTCAGTTTGCTCTCAACAGCCAAGGCCAGAATATTTCCAATTGATAGAAGTGAAACGATCAAAAAATGACCATTCAAAACATGCTTAGGGAGACATTGATTTCAAAGAAATAGTAAGCATGCATACCATTAATGCCAACATTTCATTTGCATGGGAAAAAACATGTGCCTGGAATGTAAGCTGCAAAGACCCTTGCAGTTAAATGTCATATTTCAGTTTTCAAGTGGGAGCTCCAGACGAAATACAGATTTAGTCCTGCAATACCTTTATCCAGAAGAGCGACAGCAATTATTTTATTGTTGGGGCACTATTTTGCAAAGTGCACCTTGTTTGGCTCATAGAAGTCAAAAAGGACATATTTATCCTGCAGATGAACCTGAGGGTTTATCGATTTTACCTCAACATGAGCACAGAGAGAATACGAAGAAAAGGCAAGTGGTGTGTGGTACTGTTATTGCACAACGTGTACAGGCAGAACCAATCATGAAAGATCATACTTATTTACCAAATGATGACTATGATGTTTTCTCAAAGAACTGAAATTTGTTTCAAATACAAGTGTTATGAAAGGCACTTACAGAATCTTCCTCTCCTCAAATCTTCCCACCCGACAGCAGTCAAATTGTTGCTATACTATAAAACCCTCAAGGTAGGGATCTTTCTATTCGTGTCTCTAAATGCCATAAGGAACAACTGTTTTTTTAAGATACAACACACACGGTGACAAAAGATTTTAATAGTTGCAACTTCAGTCTGGAATTCCTACTCCCAGGCATAAAGGTCAGTGGAATTTTTAATAGTGACTTCCTTGGTACTATGATGTAAATGTGACTGCAAAACTAGTAGCAGTGAAGGGTATGAATTCAAAAGCATCTTAACTGATCCCATGCCACTGTATGAAAATAAAACCTACAAAGTGTGTTTCAATACTCTAAAGAATGAAACAGAAGGTTATCTGGATCTTCTAGGATTAGCAACATTGTTCTGTCTTCTGACAAAAAGTGATAGTAGAAGTTTCCTCTTGGGAAGGGCTTTTTTAAAAAGTATTAATTATGATGTATTTATATCATTTGGAAAAATAACAGAAATAACAGTATCTGTTCTTGCTCTAGGGTGAAGTCAGTAATTGAAATATAAAAGTGATTTAAACTAGAAAAGAAGGGGGAAGAAGTTTTTGCACTGGCACTTCAATTTAGAACAAGCATTGTACTATGATATTAGACAGCAAGAAAACAGAAATATTCACCAAAGAAAAAAAACCAAACCCAAATCATTAACTACTTCCCACACAAAAGATTTCAAAAAGACGCTGATTCCAGTTGAAAACAGTTCATGGAAACTATTAACAGGTGCCAACAGTGACAAAAGTAATTTCATAAACTATTGTTGTAGCTCTGTTCTTCCTACTACTGTCCCATCCTGATCATCCATTTACCAATTTAATCAGCCATAACTGCAGCCTCTGAGACTGACAATGGACTCTTCTCTGAAAGCGCTCATTGTTAGGAGGTGGCATCTCAGTCAAAATTGTAACTTCCTTTATGCTATAGATCATAGCAAAAGAAATTGGGGAGGATCAAATTTTCATTGAGATCTTGTCGAACACACAGATATGGAGTGAGAAGAAGACTGTCTGTTTTAGTTGTCGTAATTCTACCTACAGTCATAACAGCTTCACAGCAGATGCTCCACAACAGATGCTGTTCCTCTTCTCATGCCACCAAAAATAAGCAGAAGAACAGAGGTGACAGGATGAGTATCCTGACACAATGCCCTACTAACATCACAGCAGCAACACAGAACTACCACAGCACCACAATGCACCAATTTTCCTGAAGGCAATTTTTAACTAAAGCCTACAAAGTGAACATGAGGTTGGGCATAAAGCTCTCAGAGATGGATCTGTGATGCTTGTAGATAATCTTATACATTAGGAGTAATTTTATAATGGTAGTTCATCACTAGTTTTATTAAATGCAACATACACTGAACAAGAAGAATTTCCTGTTTGCTTATACAGAAATATTATCCTGAAGCATTTTTTCCCTGCATTACAGTATATTTTATAGTTCTTAAACCCATTATTTATTCCTGTATGATTCCTATCTGCTAACTTTTACAAAACAATTTTTGAAACTACTGGCAATCTAATTTGAAATACTGGCAATGTAATTTGCCCCATGATACATGGCTAATGTTGTTGCAAATATTATCCAGTTCCAGGGGATTGTTTCAGCCAGATAAGTATGAAAATAATGTTTAAATTTACAGGCTTAAGAAAGAAGAAATGAAGGAAAGCACCATTCGTGTAAGCAGACAGCTTCTAAATTGTGTGTCTTTCACTTAAGTTATATGTATCTATATAGCAAAAATTCAAATATTTGATGCTTCATACATCTATCAAAAGTGTCAGTGATTTTTACATCTATACAAGTGTATAAAAAAGAAAAACCGTATGAGCTATTTGGAACTTTTTTAAAAAACATATGTTCATATTGTTTTCTACTGGTGAGGTATTCTAAGTTTTGATAATTCACACCCCACCCTCCCCAGGAAGGGAAACTCCGTCCTCTTGCATCTTAAAACCATGACGAAAATATGAAAATTAAAGGTGCAACCTTAGGAAAATACTCAGACACCCTTTTCACTTTGTTTTACTCCTGTAGGGTGTTTTTTTTTTAACTCAAACTAAGAGAACAAGGAATAGACACATCCACACCAACCAGTCAACACCTGTCAAATAACATCTATGGCATGCTGGTCCGAACAGTTCAATGAAATCCTCTGAGGATTCAGGATCCCGAATTTTCAGTGAATCCTTTCATCATGACATAGAAAACTCTGATACTGGTAAGCAACCCAAGCTTCTTTGCATGTCCTGATCTCACCATTCAGGATCTCAAACACGTAACACAACTGCCTGTTACTCAGGGAGCCTTTCCCTACAGCCTGTCTCCTTTACAAAGGGCTGCTATAGCAAAGCTGTTTCAAACACCATACCCCAAACAGGACGAATTTCATCTCATACATGGCCAAGTCATGCTTCGAGCATGAAGCTTTTCAGAGCAACAAAGGCTGCAAGGGTTCACTCTCAACCGCCGACTCCAATGGAGTCCTTCCTCTAAAGACGGAACATCTCTGGCCATCACATGAGTGGTGAGTGGCAGACGCTGGCGTTTGCTAATCACTGTTCTCACTCACCTGCTGGAGGGAAAAATGTGATGCAAGCAGGAGCACTTTGAAGCCACTAATGATGCTGCTGCAGTGTATTTAATGGCCAGCATGTTAGCTACGATGAAAGAGGAACCTCACATCAAGTACATTAAGGGATCAGAGGAATACATACTCATTACTCACTGTAATTTTACATCCCCAGTTTTAAGACAAAATACTCACATTTTTCTCATACAGCAAAGACACCCTATACTGCTATAGAAAATGAAGGGGTCTTTTTTCTTCTTTTTTATTTAATATTTTCTGTTTCTGTATGTAGCTGCAATTATTCCTGTTCATCTTTTGTTTCTAGCTGCGTTTCCTCAGATGGAAACTGGTCTCTCATCTCCGTACACCATCATGCAATTAAATCAAAAAAGCAGAAAAAAGGAATCTGGACTTTTTAGGTCCAGAAATCAGCAGTGAACTCATGACTGCTCTCACAGGTTGCTACTTCTCTCCAAATTATTATGGGGGGGGGGGGGGGGGTCCCTGTCTTTTCTAATATAAGTGAAATGGAGAATACTGCAGAAAAATGAGCCCCTGAAAGACAGCCCAAATTCAGTCTCTAATAACACGTTCAAAGCTACAGAGCTTGTATGTAAAATTCAGTGCCAATTTGGGTTAGATCTCAATAAAAAGTAAGCACACCTAAACTGATCCATAACCCAATGACACAGCTAAAGGAAAAACTTAAAAACACAGCAGGTGATATAACACCACCATGCTTAGAGTAACTGCTCATTCTAAAGTAACAGCAAAGGAAAGTTGAGATGATAGGAATTAGCTAAACTCCAAACTTCACGATCTTTGTCTAGCAGCTGCGTCCCAAAATGAATGGTAATTGAGCTTAGTGAGATTCTTATAATTTGACAAATATAATAAAAATAATTCTTAACAGTATGTAAGAGCTACAGAATTATGTAATTAGTTACTTATATTCTCAGAGCTTTGAATTTTAAATAACTACAGGGGATTTGTTATCTTTAATCCCATAATGGAGTTTATCAACATGCAGAACAAAACTGAAAGGTCTCAAATTAGAACTAAATCTTTAGATCAGATTGTAAAAGAAATGAATTGTATACATTTTTCATAGAAACCAAATAATCTGAAAAAAGTCAGGTGAAATAAAACGCGGTATTTAGCCACAGCGAGTCATAAATTGGGCATCGGCAGTGTCCCTCCAGTGTAAAGCAATCCCAACCTGAGGGTCCACTGCACTAATGCATAGTTTCTATTCTGTGGATATTCAGATCACTTTTTGCTCATCAGATTGTCAGTTATGATTACTTACAATAATAGCAGTTGCTGTAGTTATTATGATGCACCATAAGGATGAAATGTAGTTTGTTTTGCTTTTTTTAAAGATTTTCAAAGAATAACAACACCACAGCATTTATTGTGTTAACCGAAAATAAAATGGACTACTAACCTGTGCTTCATCAGCATGCACATCTTACAATCACTATGAAAAAAACTGGCTTTCATCATCACATGTCAGGAATACATAATATAAGCATACCGTAGTCTAGGTCACATACACAATAGGATTTATTGAAAAATAACAACATTTATATGTCATTTACAGTTATGTATCTTTATACATATAGGTATATAAACCCCGAAATACAAATAAGGAAACTACACTTTTTAAAATAAACTAGAAGTGCATGTTACAATGTATTTGATTTTTTTAATATTCCTGCTCACTTTTTAGTATTTTAATTTAATTCCTCACTGGTAGGAACTGCAAGGTTGCACAAAATACATTGCATTTCCTCTAGAGCTGGCATAACCTGCTGGTTTTCTGAGTTAACCACTAATTAATAACTTGAAAACACAAAGTCATTATGTCATTTCCAGACAATGAGCTTTTAAATGGTGCATGTTATGTCCTAGCCTTTTCAGTAAGAAAAAAAAGTTTTTTCCTCTGGAAACCAGATGGCTGGTAAGTGTTACTATGAGGCTATGTAAATCTCAAAGCAATAAGCATCAAATCAAAACAAGAATTCATTCTCTCTCTCTTGTCATGATTGTTGTTTTGCTGAACCAACTTGTGGAATAATACAACTCCTACAAATTAGGCCACTGGATGCTTTGGCAATGATGAGCTGATAACCCACCTCTTCTTTCACAGCAAACAGGGGCTCTGAAAACATTTTTCACCTATACTTTCAACCTTCCTAATACCTTGCTCTACACGCCAAATTTAAATGAGGCAATCTTATTCCAGGCTGAGTCTTGTCAGTACACTTACTCACTTGAAAAAGTCTACCAGCTCCATTACTACTATAATTTGATGATCAAAATATCCTTGACTGGATATGGATGTTTTGGCCAAGGTTTTTCCTTATTAGGAAAGAAATATGGAAGAGTTATTTGTTATTTTTTCTCATTTAAGGAGTAAACACCTGCACTTCCATGGAAGTGCCAGTTTCACCCTACAACTAAAGCTCCACACTTGAAAGAAGCCTTTCAAAGTTCAACTGATACAGTTGCATTACTATGCAATGCTCTACTTCATAAGATTTGCAGATTACTCTAAATAATCTTATGTTGCTAGGAGTGAAAGAAAACTAAAAACTAAATTCCAAATATTGATTTCCAAAGGAAATCAGCTTTTAAATATTTAGAATCATCTGACAGAACATACACTTCTAAAAACTTTCTGTGGAGCCAAATATTTTGAAACGCTCTGCTATGGGAAGAAACTGTGAAAAAAAAAATGGCTTGGAATGTCATTCTATATGTCTTAGTCCTATTTTTCACTCTTTTTTTTACATTTTTCCATGACACATTCACTACTATTAAATTTTAGTACTGAATTTTATCATTTTGTATTTTAAATCCTTACACATGGCATTTAATATTTATGGAAACATTTCAGTATTCTTGCATCATAATGTTTCCTGTCTGTATTAACATGTTAAAAATAAAACATTTCTAGCTACTATTACATTGTGTCATTTTATGATGCGAATAAGAGCAGTGACAATTATGTACTACTACTATTGGTTTATCATGAAATAATGTCAAAATATGACTAAAGAACTAATCCATAAAATAAATTGAAACTCTTTTTTCCAACAGACTTCTTGTCAAATGCAATTCCCCTTAATGAAAAAAACTTTATTTGCCAAAACATTTTCCAGTAAATAATTGCCCCTTTTTAAAATTTCCTGCCATAGCTACTAACATATCTGTCTGATCTAAGTGACCCTGTCTGAGCAGAGGGCTGGGCAAGATGACCTCCAGAGGTCCCTTCCAACCTCAACCATTCTGCGGTTCTCTAACAGTATGAGGAGATCCACATTTTCTTGTACTATCTCATCAAGAGCCAAAACCAACAGAGCAGCCTGTAGTATTCTAGAACTTCAAAACTCAGCATCAAATAGACCTAAAGGTGAAAAAATTAGAATAGTCTTCAATTCCCCCACAACTATCAAATCAAGAACAAATGTTCTAGTGGGATTTTAATTATAAAGAGACCATCTGTACTGAGTACTGAGGCAACAGTTCCAACAGATCCATGAATGCAAACGCTGCCTGCTTTTGGGCCATGGAAGGTTTGACTGCACATTAGACAAGTTCTTCACTCCATCTTTTCCTTTAGTTTTACACCGTAAGTGCATTTCTTCTGTCTGCTGGTGTTCTACTTTAAACCTGTGAAAACTTCACTGACATTCTTCATGTGACATTCTTCATACACGCACAAGCACATCCCTAGAAAGGCAAAGCTGAATTTACATACATGCTCCAAGTTAAATTTACTGCGAACTATCTTCCTTATAGACCTGGGTCCTGTACGCTGTGTGACTGCTGAAATGCAAGGTTGAACTTATTTTTGTAATAACAGAAATCATGGTTTTTATAATATAATATACACACAGCACCTGCTTCACTTTGAAAGTATAACATTTAGAGGTTCAATATGTTTAGTAATCACACAAGATCCACTGCTGTGTTTTGTTTAATGTTGCACATGGTATTTATGAAAGAATAATGCTTAGTTAACTGAATTCAGTACCATTGAACTGAGCCTGTAGGATGGCAAATTATACTGTGCCAGTGCTGACCCAGAAACACAGATACTGTTATCATACTTTGCCCATTTCAATTTTAAAGATCAAGACGTTGCTTTTACACAACTTAAAAAAATTATTTTTTAATGGAAAAGACATCACTATAGCATTTTGCCTGATGTTCAACAATAATTTCCCTTTCAGTTTTAATCCACTCCCCTTCATTATAACCCCTCTAAAGATACACTTTTTTAGATGTTTATACCTTCAAATACTAACAGCCTTTTGTCATGACCCTTTAAATCATCACCTTACTAAAAGGCAAGCGTTCCTAGAAAGTAATACTTCTCATATACTGTGGCCTAAGAGTTACTCAGAGATCTCACTGCTTGAACATTTGAGCGCTCTCCTCTTTTTTTTTTTCCCCTACATCTTCTGGTACTACGGCGAGTAGAACTGAACACAGCACAATTTCTGCATGTAGTTTCGGCTTCACGCTGACGGAAAAGGCAGAAGATAGGCATTATGTAGGATTGTGACAGCACAGAGAGCTCTGAAAAAGGGTTGGGAACCCATGACACGTGGAGCAGAAGAAGTGCCAGAAGTACCCAGGACTAAACAAGGGGTTGAATCAGATGTTATCCATTAAGGCACACAGACAACCAATTCAAGTAAGTTGTATTATTAAACACTGTCAGTTTCAATACTGCTTTTAGAAGAAGAGGTTTGAAATCAAAGTATAAAATGTAGTAGCAGTATTGATAATAATGGTCAGCCGTGGTTAGTAATACAGAAGGAAACACTAAAATCAGCTTGTCTCACAGCTTGTCACAGGCTATAACATTGTCAGGCCACATGATAACAGAAATTCTTCTGAAAATAATTAGATTTTCGAGATGGACATCTTTATAGAAGAGACATTGCTACTAAAAATGTAGGTATAAAACACTACAGCCTGCAATAATATGAAATGTCACCATGCATTACAATATTTTGTTACTCCTGTGGCTGAAGAATAAGGAGGAGAGGAACTGTGGTTTATCTCCCCAGTTTGTGCCAAAGAACTTGGAAAATATTTGAAGATTTGCAAGGTAAGAAAACCAGTCCATGCAATGGAACTTCTTTTCTTTGAGGGTGGCAGAGCACTGGAACAGGCTGCCCAGAGAGGTGGTGGAGTCTCCGACTCTGGAGACATTCCAAACCTGCCTGGACACCATCCTGTGCAACCTGTTGCAGGTGGACCTGCTCTGGCAGGAGGTTTGGACCAGCTGATCTCTAGAGGTCCCTTCCAACCCCTACCATTCTGTGATTCATTCCACAATGGCAGTCAGAAGCTGATGTTCATTTTTACTGTTTAATAATTTTCTCTTACATTTTACTTTCCTCCTCCTCCTCTCCTCTGCCATCACTGCTGCTCAACTGCCATCAAATACAACAGTTCAATATACTTTAATTTTAAACATTTTACAGTGGATTCATGTTATCACGACTATCAATATTAGACTATTATGCCAGCATTACTGGAGAAACTATTGTTACCATGTCACTACCAACATTTAATTTCTATTTGTTTAGTACAAGGCTGTTGCATTTTTTTTTTCTTTTTATGTACCTTTTTGAGAGTGTTCTTGATGTCCCAGCAAAAGAAACAGCGAGGATAGGAATTTTTTCTCATCATCAATACCCAGGCTTGAAATATCCTTAAAGGGTTATTCTGTTGCCAGTTAATGTCTTCAGATGTCCTTCCAGTTTTCTCTGGCAAGCAGTATCAAACTTCGGGGAGTAGTACACAATACAAACCAACATACTTGTGTCTTCACCGAAACAGGTAATACCAGATGAAGGAATCTGTTTTGGTTTTTGACTTAAAAAAGAAAGCCACACGGCAAGGGGGAAAAGCTGTGAACAGAAATTTGCATCAGTCTTCATAAAAACAAGCTTGCTTTCTTCCCTGTCACCAGACGCTCTCATGACGCTCTTACTCACGGGCTTTGCAGTCGTCCATCCTGACGTTCCTAAGCCTTTGTGCCTAGAACCCAATACTTTTCAAATCTCACACTTTCTGGGGCCCAGCCTTCCAACATAAGCTACAAACATAAAGATACCACACTTTTTTTAAGCCTCAGAGTCAAGAACAAGGTAAGGCAGAAAGACCCTACTGCTACCAGCCACTGCCAGGAAGACAGTACTTGGTTTAGACCAGTACAGCTAATTTATGACGAGACGTATGCGAGAGACTGTAGTACCAAGAAAACATCCTTGGCTACAACCAAATACATAGGAAAACAAAACCATTTTGGAGCGCAGCTGGTACTGTGTAAAACTAAGTTGTGTTGTGCTGGTAGATACATTAATTAATTTTATTAATTTAATGAAAAATAAATTAATCTAATTGATATTCGGTTACTGTCAGTTACTTCTTTGCTCTGGTTATTACTGGTGTACTCTACTACTCTAGAAGACCTAAAGCTTTGATAGCTATCCTGTTCAAAATTATATGTATCTTATTCTTGATAGACAAAGACATTTCTACCGCCAACGGGTTTTTGTGAATAACTTCATCGAACTAGTTACATGAAAGTTAAGAGGAAATGAGTAATACTGGTAGATCAAAAAAAGTTAAGGTATATTTTGAGAAAAACGCATCAGGGACAAGCATTGTAAAATTAAGCCCTATTATCTGACTGAAACAAAGCTATACAGTGGGAATTGCAACATGAGAAATCCTTAGAAACATCTTCTTTGAACTAAGTGGCAAAAAGGAAATCAGATTGGGTTTAAATATCTTGCAGAACTGTGTGGCTAAGTCCTACAATGTTCTTACATAAGACCTAACCTAAATAAAACTACTAAGCTCTTTAAAATGGAGTTTTCTTTAAAATCTTTACAAAACGCAGACTCCTGTGGGTGGTGGGGATGGGGTTGGGGGTGAAGAGGAGGGAAAATTTCCACGAAAGTTTGATGGTTTTCAACACAGTTTAATACAAAATAAATTTTGTAAGAGGTCTACTAATTGACAGTGCTAATGCCAGCATTCTAAATAATTTCTAAACCAAGTCTAGAAGCCCTTTTTTCAAAAAATGTGATACAGCTATAAAAAATATGAAAACTAGTGAGTATAGCAGATACGTAGTTTCATTCATATCTCGCTTCCAGTGATAATATCACTAGAACAATAAAAATATCTGGTGTTTATCTGATCAAGATTCATTCTCTTTAAAAAAGGCTGGTAGAGAGCATTTTACATTCCCTGATCTGATTGGTGTTAAACAGGGCTATAAAAATGCATGGAAACTCTGAATATACTCTAATATATTCAAACTGGGATCAACAGTCCATACTGGCTTCAGAATCATCCATGAAGGAGATCTGCTGTCAGACTAAATGTCTTTTTAAAAGGAAACTGCAGGCTCATCAGTGTGACCACTAATTAATCTGCTAACTCCAGACTGAAATAGTCTTCTTGTAAAGAATACAAGACCTTCATCAACTTCATGTAATAAAAGCTTGGTTTGAGATACAAGTAATGGGACTATAACTAGGAATAATAGACATTCAGGTGGCTACTTTTTGAATATATAAGCACAGATAAGATTTTTAAGTGTCACGGTTTTAGTCTGAAGATGAACAATAAGAACCTCTCATTGCTGACTGAAGTTGACAGTCACTGGAATCACGGATGAGAAGCCCAAAAGTAAATCAGTGCATACCTACACTGCTGTTTCTACTCAGTTTCACAGTGACAAATATGTCTATGATGAGGACAGTCTCTGTGCCACAGCAAAGGGGAACAGGTAGCATGTCAAGTCTCGGAGGTGAACAATTACTCGCTGAATACTCATTGAGAACTACATGATAACGGCTTGTGGTATGCAGATTGTGCTTCACTCCTTTGGCAGAAGATTTTCAAATTTTCTTTCCCTCATATCCCTTGCTTTTTTTTCATTTTGTACTAATTCTCTAGCGGATGTTTCTTACTTAATAAAAAAAAAAAAAAAGGTGAATAAAATGTAAAATATTCACTGTGCCATAAACCAATATTGCTTTATGTCATACTGACTTTTGTGAGTTGTTTTAGTATTTCATGGTAATAGTTAAGAGTTACTCAAGATAAGAGCCTAAACTGATCTTAAGTACCATCCAGAAGGTTTATACATTTTCAGACTTATAAATTATCTTTACGAATTGGGAATCACTTAAAAAGCTCTGGAAATATGGAAATAAACCATAAAGTACAAATCACAGTGCTAACACTTCTAATTCATCTCAAAGGTGAAAAGGGGCATATTCTTCACTGTCAAGAGAGGAAGGTTTTAGCCATGAAGTTTGATTGCCTACTGTTCTGAGTCAGATCTGGATTCTTTGGAACTACAGGGTTAAAAAACAAAAATAAGCAAAAAAACTGCACCCTCCAGGAATGATTCAAGTCCTTAATCTTCAAAGGTGGATAAACTGAACCTTATGCAGTTTACTTTATGAGCAGCATTCAGGCACTCTACTAAATAACATTTTTCCCAATGAAAACAAGCCACTATATCTTTAGCCATATGTCTAGCCCTACCCTTTGCTGGCTCTTCTGCTCTGCACCACTGCAAGTACTTACTATTGGTGAAGTGCACGCACTATATGATGACAGATCAAGTGAAAAGTGACCTTAATTTGAGATTTCACAGGGCAAAAACTTTCCAAAATTATGAAACCTATCCAATAAGAGAGGCCAGTGCAGACTAAAATTTTTATTTGAAAATTAAACTTCTGCATAAAAAATTAGCTCCCTAGCTGAAAACAATTAAAATGTATTTATTTCTTGTCTGTCCAAGAAAGTAAAGTCTATAATTTACTGTAATTTATAAACTACAATTTACTTTGTTAAGCCTTGTTCTGATGTCTGAATCATAAAACCTCCTAATGCAAACAAATGTCTTAGAATTTTATAGTGAAGATTCCTGTATCAAGTGTGATTTCATCATCAAGAACATGGACTCAAGAAAAGGAAGTTATGCCAGCTAAGGACAAACTACGAATGCCACCTGGCTTATCTGCATTTTGAGGGGATGCCAGGCACTTTCTAAGGGAGGGCATGCTTAAGTGTTGCACCACTCCTGAAATATCCAATAAGCCACCTTTTGCTGAAGAAACCATTGTTTTGAATTATTTAGCTTACTAAATATATCCTCTATTTTCCCAACGAGCTATTTAAAAATCAAAATGGGGAAGTCTCTAATACCAGCTAATAGCTTCTAGTAGCCTCAATTTCATTCAGCCATACCATAACCGTTGCTGAAGAGGACAGTCTCCTGTGAACAAATGCAAAATATCCACATTTATTCTGTCGAAGCGAAGTCACTCGATCTCTTCAAATATTTCTACTTATAACAGACATGCCAGGGAATGATGATTCAGACAGTGCAGGAAGTTGAATTCAGGCGAGAAAGAACAAGGCTGTAGATTAAAAATCTTGCTTCTGTGGTGCCTCCCGTTTCCAAAGACATCTGACTTTCAGTATACTATTATTTGTAGTCTTGAGGGGGTTTTTTTAATCATTTTTTTAAGATCAGAAAAATTATGCCTACTCCATCAAATATAACCATAAACTTGATCACAAACACCTATACATTTCATTCCTATGAGCTTTCTCACTGTAATTAATAATGTTGAGCACAATTTTTAAAATAAACTTAAAAGATACAACCAGTATCAAATTTCTCTTCAAATTACTGTTCAACTATCTCTCTGTCCTAACTCCCAAATAATAGAAAGTGCAATTCTCACAATCTCCTCTTATAATCAGACTTATGACTGGGCTTTCCAAAGGAAACTCTAATCTGTTGGAGCAATGAAATAATTATCAAAAGATATTCATAGGCATGAAAGTCAGAACTTTCTCAGGACCTGAGATTAAATGTTATAATTCACTTCTACAATACATTCACAGTTAATGCTTACCTACACAAAACTGTTTCATTATTATTATGATCCTATATGTATATTTTTACATACAGTGGCATACCATTACCCCCGTTTGACCTGACAAAATTATTTTATTTTCTACAACATAAATCTTCAACCAGATATTACAGTTTAAAGCACAGGAGGCTGTTCACTTCTTGGAAAAATGCATACAAAAGTCGACCTACGGAACCATGTTGGTCAATACACGACTATCTAACACAGGTTTTGTTACCTCTTCAGCCAAACAGCTGCAGCCTGTAATTCAAGCTTGGATACACAGTACAGATATTAATCTAAATTTGAATCTATGCTTTGAGCCAAGCTTCTATCCTTCAAGGTTCTATTTCAAAGTATAGGTCTCACTTCTGGGAATCTAAGAAGTTACTGCAGATGTAACCAGTGACACTAGGGCTTCACTTTTAAATAACATTTTTTCTTATTTGTATTATTACATGATACTTTGCAGCTGCACTGATTCAGCCATTTATACCTGTTTCCTCACATGAAAACATTACATATGGAATTTTCCATTAAAATTCTACTTAATTCTAGTTGTTAAATATACTCTGTTAGTTATTAATCTGTAATAACAATAAGATAAAAAGCTGCTTATAAAGGAATACTGGAGAACCCTATTTTCTGCTTTCAGTCACGTTACATTTCTTCAGGACTACAGAATTTTAAAGAAAAATCAAAAGACAAGAAACAAGTTCTCACTGACAGCAGCAGCAAATCCTGCAATACCTTTTACTTCTGTTTATTGCAGTGTGTTTTCAGGCAGGACTTCAGGAGCCGGGACATCTAGTCTGAATTTCTAAGTAACGGAATCTTTTTTTTGCTGTAATACCTGGGTTATAATTCATCTTTCTTTAAAAAGTTAAGTGTTCCCAGACCTGGACGGAGGAATACAGCTTGCTACAGTTTTGAAAAGAGTTGTGACTTACTGATCGGTCCTACATGACTTACAGAGGTAAAGCAGAATTCTTGGTGTAGTTAGTAAGTATGACTGATCTAAAGCTCATAGGATTTAATAATAAGGTCTTGAGAGACACAGAAAGCCAGTGTTTTTAGAGCTACTCTCACACAGAGCAAGAGCTGTGGCTGTGCTTTTTGGATTACAGCAATTCTATCTGTTTATCTTCAAGCACAAGATGGATGGACAATTTGATGACATGATGACAAGACATTAGAAAGCATCATGAAGACATTACTACTGAGTGTGCTCCAGTGGGTACAACATATGCTACTGAGATACTAGAAATATGATGTAACGATAAGATACTGCCCAGGGAAATCATTTACTGAAGGCAGATAAACAAAGCATGAAGTGTTAAAACCCAAAATAACACAGTTGCCTCTGTAGAATAGCAGAAAGTCTACTAGTAAAACCATGCCTCAGTTTCACTGATCTGCATTTAAGGAAAATACCGAATGGGCTATGTTATTACCAAAAGTAAAACGATTCTGGCTTCTAGGGTGACCAAATTTTAGCCGAGACTCTAAGTGTAATGGGACCCAAAGACATCTAGCAAAATCTATTCTCGCCTCCTGATTAAAGCAGTCCGTTGATAAAGGGCAGATACACTCAGCTAAGTCACTAATGTCAGAAGGTAATTCAGCCTGGTCCTCCAAGAAGTGAAGGACGTAGTGTGTCCTTCTCAAGCCTCACGTCACCTCCACAGAGCTCAGAAGCATTTTTGTGGTATCAAGTGCCTCAGCTTCCTCCAACCTCAGTGTGAGAGTAGTCATAGAATCAGAATCATTTAAGTTAGAAACAACCTTTAAGATCATAGAGTCCAACCATTAACCTAACACTGCCAAGCCCATCACTAAACTGAGTCCCAAAGTGCCACATCTACCCATCTTTTAAACACCTCCAGGGATGGTGACTCATCCACTTCCCTGGATAGCTTGTTCCAATGCTTGAAAACCCTTTCAGTGAATAATTTTTTTCCTAATATCCAACTTAAACTTCCCTCAGTGCAACTTGAGACTGTTTCCTCTTGTTCCAACGAATGACCCTCCAAAGGAACACAGGTCTCCCTGCAGACTGGAGGCAGGAGTGGGGGCTAAAATATTTAACACAGGTACTCAGAGTAACCTGCTAAGGCTACATTTTTAAATACTCTGAGTCTGATATTTTTAAAACTTTTTAAAACTCTGACACCTGTACTTGGCATCTACAGTGCTTCAGTCCTTGAAAGAGACTATCTACTGATAGTACTTCTACCGTACTTTAAATGATGAAAATTATTAAAAAAAAGATAAAAAGAAAAAGGATGAGGTGCCAATGTGTAAGAAACTTGGCAGGCACAGAACATACTGAAAGGGAGAAGGCTTCATAGAAGGAACACATCTGGAGCGCTATCTGTGCTTGCAACTTCTCTATAAACAACTCTTTTACTAAGTGATGGTTTCACTTCAGCAATGAAGTCCTAACCAATCCCACAGCCACGTAGCAAGCTTTGATCAATTAATGCTTTTAGGTACTTTGACACTGGATAACATATTATAGAAATGCAAAGACCTATTATTACTTTCCACTCTGAGCTAGAAAATATTACGTAATAGGAACAGGGTAGAATAAAAGCTATAAATTACAATGAAGTAAGACAAATGGTCATTTTCCAACTCTATGTTCATTCACCAGTCTGAAAAAGAGTAGGTAGAGCGTATTGATGGTTGAGTGCTATTTCCTGAAGTTTTAAAATGTGTGCTGAATCACACAACTGACTTAGCCTGTAAATACTCGTATTCGTTACAACCAGACCTAATGTTGACCGAAGCAGATGCAGTATTTTCAATTACTTCAGATGCTTTTAGCAACTTTTGTCTTTATATCAGAATAAGAATAAACCAAGTAGGCCATCAGGAAAGATATCAACCAATAATAACCCACAGCCAATAATAAGATCCCACGATAATGCATAACACATTTCTGGCTGATTGTTCAGCAGTCCTGGAATCAGCAAGTTTCACCTGCTCAAAATTTTGTTCATTGGAGTCTACTCAATTTGCAGATACAATCATTTTATCATTTTTCTTCAGCAAAGTATAAAAGCAAGTTTGTCAGAATCATTGTCTCACCATTAATATTAAAGCTCCTCATTATCTCTTCTGACAGAACAGAGCAGTCTTCGAACATCCTGGAGAAAATTCCAATTCATTCATGAAAGTAAGAAACCGAGCAAACACCACGTGAACTGCACACAGCTTTCAAGACCAGCGTATAAATCGCGTTTTGGCCTCTGTTGGTGAACGGACAGGAGTCACTGCCTGAGGCTACACACAGTTGCCCCTTGTCTCTACTCAGCCTCGCGATTAGACCCACAGCTGCTTGTTAAGCTCTGAAAGTGTAGAGTCCTAATCTACAATAAAGCCTGTCTACAACTGCTGTCAGAGGAAGCAGTCAGGTACTAGCCCTCCAGGTCGCTTGTGTTTGATAGGTAAGCCCTGCAACATCAACCTATGGAAATTCACTGCCTGTCACAAAGTACTTGCTAATCAACTAAGTTACAATTAAGCCAGGAACTGAAGCTGTAACTGCTCCTAATTCAGACCTTTGGGCCTTTTCATGAAGCTTTGCTTTAAGAAAAAAAGTGATCAAAGTTTTAATCTTAACTCTAGGAAGGCAAGTATAACAAAATCTTAATACAACACATGACAAATGAAAAGCGTCTGCTAATTGTAAGTACGTGGCCATGTAAGACTTGAAGCAAACCACAGCCATTTCAGGAATGATTTTGAACCTAGCCTTTTTTTCTTCAAATGCAGTTAATCAAGAGTGCAATTAATTGAGAGTATAAGTAATGGCATTTTGATCAGATTCTGCCATCAGTTACACCCATCCAAGCCCACAGTAAATTACTTCAATAGCCCACTAGATACAAACCAAGGCAAAAAAATTGTCCGGTTTACAATTATGGTTCCTTTTACTAATTTTCACTACATATGTGTAATTTTGTAATTCATATTTGTTTCATATGTTTACTTGCTATTTAACAATTATTCTGTCCTCTACAGGACAGAATTTTATTTTATCAGCGGGTACAAAATATATATGGTACGCAGCAAGGAAAATCAGTTTTTAGCTTTTTTTTTTTTTAAAGTAAATATTTAAACTATCTGCCTTAATTTTGAGCTTAACAACTAGACATACAAACAGTGAAAAAGACTTGATTGCTTGTCTGCAAATTTTAGCATGCAGCACAAGGTGAAATTGTCATCCACTGCAAGTTTCATGATAGAGTAGAAAAACATCTCATTAATAAAACATCACTATGCCAAAACCTAACATTTTCTAGACGTTACCAATAAAAATACCACTTAGTAGAGCTAATTCTCCTTGCCCAAAAACAACTATGCATGCCAATTTATTTGACTGTGATTTCCATTTTCTACGTGCAGTGTTTATCGCATTTCATTTTTGTCTGAAAACTTACAGATTACACATATGTTCTACACACAAATCACGTGTAGATATGAAGCTAAAACCAGGGAAAAATGTTCAAGTTTAAAACGTGAGGAGACTGTAAAGCACTATTTTCTCTACATCTTGTTTAGATATTAAAATAAAAATCTAGATTTCTGTAATATATGTTTTATTTTTTGAGCTACAAATACTACAGAATGTATATGTCTTTAATACAAGGAATTAACTAATCTGTTTCCTTCAGATGACCTGGTTTACCCTGGCTTTAAAAAAGAATCTACCGATGCTGACAGTTGATGAAAATCCCAAACACTCATGAGATTATAGTCACCAAAAGTATTCTTCCCCAAGAGCTATCAGCGATACTTTTTTCGTCTAGTAAGTAACCTATATACAACTTCAAGCTCAAACTTTGCTTCTTATCCTCCACTTCAAAGATGAAGGTAACTCTTCCACAGATAGTTGATATGCATAGCATCTTTCATCCTAACAGAATTTAACTAAATTTAACTGTAACAAAATAAACCAGAATATGTTACTAAGAATAACACATGGTTTCTGTAGAGCAGCAGATCTTCCTAACTGTACACTACAGAGAGTGAAAAATTCTGTATTAGAGTGACACCTGAAAGACAAGGTAGAAACAATTCATTGAAGACTCCAACCAGACCACTGGAGTTACCACTTGCCTACCCTAACAAAAGGCATACTGGCTCCGTTTACAACTGTATTCAATGATGATCCCAATTCTCTCTTCATAAAAAATGTGCCATTTCCGTTAGTAGAGAATATGCAGTAACCTGCAGACTGACAGGCTTCCCATACTTAAATTCACATCTTTGGTTAAGTTCCAAATATTTTCAAGAAAGGCGCAAGCAAAACATCAGCACAGATGATCTCATGGGAAAGCTTCTATAGTCAAGCTTGACTGTTGCCAGAAGAAAAGCAAGTACATTCATAATCTGTCTACCAGCTATGGGTTTATTGTTGAGAATCAGCTTAGATCATCAGCTACCAGTGAAAATGGAACCTAAATCAAACCTACAACTACTCTAGTAAACGTAAGGTAGGCAGAAAGTGATCTAAGAATAACAGAATCAACTAGGTTGGAAAAAATCTTTAAGATCATGGAGTTCAACCATAAACCTAACACTGCCAAGTCCGCTACTAAACCATGTCCCTAAGCACCATGTCTATACCCGTCTTTTCAATATCTCAACTTACGCACTTCCCTGGGCAGCCTGTTCCAATGCTTGAGAACCCTTTTGGTGAAGAAATTTTTCCTAATATCCAACCTAAACCTCTCCCGGTGCAACTTGTTACTTGGGAGAAGAGACCAACCCCCACCTCTCTACAGCCTCCTTTCAGGTAGTTGCAGAGAGCGGTAAGGTCTCCCCTCAGCCTCCTTTTCTTCAGGCTAAAAATCCCCAGTTCCTCAGCTGCTCCTCATAAGACTTGTGCTCCAGACCCCTCACCAGCTTCATGCCCTTCTCTGGACACGCTCCAGCACCTCAGTGTCTTTCTCGTAAGGAGGGGCCCAAAACTGAACACAGTACTCAAGCTGCGGCCTCACCAGTACTGAATACAGGGGAACGATCAGTTCCCTAGTGCTGCTGGCCACACTATTTCTGATACAAGCCAGGATGCTGTTGGCCTTCTTGGCTACCTGGGCACACTGCGGGCTCATATTCAGCCAGCTGTCAACCAACACCCCCAGGTCCTTTATCACCAGGCAGCTTTCCAGCCACTCCTCCCCAAGCCTGTAGCATTGCACAGGGTTGTTGTGACCCAAGTGCAGGACCTGGCACTTAGTGTCATTAAATGTCATACGATTGGCCTTGGTCCATCGATCCAGCCTGTCCAGATTCATCAGTAGAGCCTGGAAGACTCTATGGTCACTAACACTGTTGAACTAAAATCTCACTTCCCGATTCTGTTTTGATCACACTGTCAAGCTCTACTTAAGACAAAATTTGCTATAGAGGAGCTTAGCCCTAAGCAGTATGGTCATAAACCAGTAGATGCTATTGGACTTCAGGACCAAAGCTAAGTCCCTGGCCTTTAAACCAACTACACACAACTGATGAGATTTATGAATCCTAAGGAGTGTTTTTTAAAGGCATCTGTCAATAGGTCTACATAAAAACTCTACTTCAAGCACAGGAGGCCCCGATCAAAAAGAGAAATTAGGAACAAATATGGCACTTGCACAGCATTCAGGCTCTTACATTGAAAATTATGACCCTTGACCATTTAGCCTAGTTTTTTGGGCTCTTGAAAGCTATAGTAACAGAAAAGTTCATTCCCTAAACTTTTGCTTTTGCACAGGAAGTGACTGCCTCCACCCTGGCATGGCTGAACAGCTCAACTGTTTAATTTATGTCTAAGAATAATTATGAGTCTCTGGCCAAACATTTCTCCAGCTAAAGAGCCTGACCTGGTGTGAATCAATCACAACAAATTTGAGAAAAATATGGTGGATATAGCCAAAAACACAAGATGAACAAACACTATTTCCACTTTGCCCCATTATGAAATGGTATAGTGGGAAGAGGACTAAGCCCAGAGTAACAGAAAAACACAGGAACTACGGGCTGGTCAGTCTCACCTCTGTGCCCAGCAAGATCATGGAGCAGATCCCCCTGGAAACTGTTAAGACATATGGAAAATACAGAGGTGATTGGTGGCAGCCAACATGGCTTCACTTAGGACAAATCGTGCCTAACAAATTTTGTGGCCTTCTATGACAAGGTTACGGTGTTGGTGGATAAGAGGAGAGAAACAGATGTCATCACCTGGACTTGTGAAAGGCATTTGACACTGTCCCGCATGACATCCTGGTCTCTAAATTGGAAAGGCATGGATTTGATGGATGGACCACTCGGTGCCTAAAAAACTGGTTGGACAGTCATACTCAAGAGTTGCAGTCAACAAGTCAATGCCCAAGTGGCAAGCAGCGACAAGTGGTGTTCCTCAGGGGCTGGTATTGGGACTGGTACTATTTAAACGTCTTTGTTGGCGACATGGATGTTGGGATTGAGTGCACCCTCAACAAGTTTGCTGACCACACCAAGCTGCGTGGAGTGGTCAACACGCTGAAAGGAAGGGATGCCATCCAAAGGGACCTGGACAGGCTTGAGAGGTGGGCCCGTGACAACCTGATGAATTTCAACAAGGCCAAGTACAAGGTGCTGCACATGGGTCAGGGCAATCCCATGCACAAATACAGACTGGGAAATGAATGCACTGAGCAGCCCTGCTGAGAAAGACTTGGGTGTGTTGGGGGATAAGAAGCTCAAAATAAGCCAGCACTTGGAATACCCCACCTGAAATACTGTGTACTGCTCTGGAGGACATGGACATCATAAGAAGGACATGGACCTGTTGGAGCAGCTCCAGAGTAGGGCCACAAAAACGGTCAGACGGTTAGAGCTATGAGGACCGGCTCAGAAGGTTGGCATTCTTCAGCCTGGAGAAGAGAAGGCTTCCAGTATCTGAAAGGGGCCTACAAGAAAGCTGGAAAGGGACTTTTTACAAGGGCATGTAGTGATAGGAAGAGGAGTAATGGCTTCAAACTGGAAGATGGTAGATTTAGAATATATATTAGGAAGAAATTTTTCACTATGAGAGAGCTGAGGCACTGGAATAGGTTGCCCAGGGAAGCTGTGGATGCCCCATCCCTGGAAGGGTTCAAGGGCAGGTTGGATGAGGCTTTGAGCAACCGGATCTAGTGGGAAGTGTCCTTGACCATGTCAAGGGCATTGGAACTAGACGATTTTCAAGGTCCCTTCCAATCTAAACCATTCTATGATTCTAAGTTGTGTGGTGTCCTAAGTTTATAACCAACATTTCTTATCTCCCAGACCATGCCAGAAAGTAGGACAATGGATTTAGTGCAAAGGCATCTCTACCATTCAGTAATTGCACACTTTCCTGTGAGAAAAGGTCTGTGGGACCGTACCTTTCAGAAGGAATGCTTTTCCATGTTTTAAGTATATTAGCTGATCTATAATAAGTAGACACCTAAGAAAATATATTGCCCTGCTTGCCTATTCACCAATTGCCTAATTAACCACCTGGGTGCCTATCTAAGCAAAGTCAGAGTGTAAATTCTTGTGTGATAATTGCCACGTTCTGTAGTACATACTCAGCAGCTGTATGTATAATCGTATTGATGGATGTGAAATTCCAGAAACTGCAGAATTCTCCCCTTGAGGGTAAAAAGGGATCTACAAAGGAAGAAAATCAGAGTAGTCATTTGGATCTAAGCCACGTAAATGTCTCTATAAAAATTTCAACTATTTTCTTCAACGTATGTTTTAAGAAACAGATCTGTATAGCTTCATGACGGCCTAATGTTGTCATACAACACTAACTAGTATCAAATATTGCATATATTTACCTCATAGCTAATAGGCCACAGCACCTTAGAGATTGTTTGAACTTAGACCAGGCTATCTGTAACAAAAAAAAAAATCAAATCTATTCTTCTTCTCTCATAGGCAGAAAGATGTCTGATTCAGACTTCCTGGCAGAGGGGGAAGATGGGGGGGAAAGACTTTTTGGATTCATTTTACATATTTGCTGAAGTTTCTTTCAAAATCTAACATACTTAGTGAATCAATAGGGCACCTTGTAATACTGGTAATAAAAGAATTCCTACTACCTCTAAATAATAGTACCAAAAGTGTTCTAAATTTTGACCATTTGCCATTTTTTCTAACTTTTTCCTCACCTTTAAGGACACACACCACAATAACCTATGCTGATCACAACGGATCTCTTTATGGCTTTCAAAATGCCGTATGTGAAGGCTTCTAAAAGTGTTTTTAGACAGTCGTCACCGCATGAAGAGGTATGTCCCTATTTAGTGCCCATCCCACTGAAGGTTTTCATTTGGAACTAGAGATGTATGACCTTAGTTCTACTTTCACTTAACCATTCTTCCAAAGAGCTGTGAATCTTGGATGATTTGGGTTTTGAGTCCAGTCTCATCCCGTCCCCTAACTGGACTTCATGGCTACTGTCACTATATTACGTCCACCTTGTGTTCCTTAAAGGGCAAGCCTAAAAGCAACAGTGACTTAGATACCCCCTTCTGATTAATTTTAAAGTGTTCAGGTATGTGCACTTATATACAAGTGAGAGTTGAATTCTGATGGACATTATCATTTTGGTACCGTTATTTACAACTTTTGTAACTGCCCAGGAAAGCAGCTGAAGGAAATGCACTAAAGTACTGACTTCTCTTTCCTAAGATCTATTTAATTTCACTTTTTAAAACCATCCCTTTTTTCCTAGAATTTAAAGGTATGAATATATTCCCTTTCCTTTTAATTTCTTTCCCACTTAAAAATCCTGGGGGACTTTGTTTTATATTTATTTTATCATGTTTCATTTTGTTGTCTTATATGTGCCTCAACGTTTTTGATGGTAATGAAAGGTGCCACATAAGTAAGATAAACTCCTTTTTGCACTCATATTCAAAAAGAGAATATCAAAAGTACCGCTGCTTTAAAATTGTATATTCAGCCCTCAGTATAAATTTTCCTTCAGAATGTGTACATATATATATATGTGTGCATTACATTTACATATGTCATGTTAATGCAGTTTAAATACATATACCTCCCACAGGTCTAGAGGAGTTTTACAACCTTTTTCACATCTATGGAGCAACAAAATGACTTACTCTACTAAAATAAATAAATGAATACTGAACTACAAGGTAAATAAAGCAAAAATATTTTGAAGTATTAAAAGAATTAAAATTTTACAGAATTTTCTTAAATATTCATTTAAGGGATTATACCAGAATTTTGTGTAGTAACACTTTTTCTCTTTTATGTCCAAATATCACAGGTATAAACTCAAAAAGGTATATGTCACATAGTAAAACTATTTTAAAAAATAAAAAATCAGCTTCTGTAATATTTTTTCATTTTCAGAACAAAATTCAATGGATCTTTTTACAAAAATTGTAAAAACTGTTGATTAATATTTGTTTTAAAAACAGTTCTAGCTTAAATAAGTATTTTTGAAACAGGAATGTTGGTCTTGTTCTGACAAAATTTGAAATTAAGTACTTAAGATAATGTAAGTATGACAAATTGAGGTGAGAAAAACACACATAAACCAATCATCAAGTATATGAATCTTTTCGTCAAAAGGAAATGTGTACCGTGTAGTATCAGGGGTAAAACAAAGTTACCCACAGCTTAATTTTTTTTAGGTGGATTAGACTATCTATCATTGGTTGATGCAAATGAATTTCTATGATTGTAAGAATTTGCTCTGCGTCCTGTATGATTTGTTGCTTAACTTCTCGTAAATACTAAAGAAAAGTAAGCTTAACAAACTGATTTTTAGAAATTATAGGTGGTGTTACACACAACCACTTATTCTTCTTTCTATTCCTTCTAAAATGTAAAATGCTGAACTATCATGTAAAAGGATTCATATTACCTAATTTTAAGCACCTGTAAATCAGACATCTGATCTAATCCACTTTATTTTAGATCATCCCATCTTTTCTTGGACACCTACATTATCAGGACAGAATTCAGTTCCCAGGCAGTACCCACCACCATGATTGAAAATTAAAGCTTAGACAACCAGCCAGATGCTTACCTTTTAGATGGTTAACACTACATAAGACGAATCACTTCCCCAAAATGCCTAAGTACTTTGGTATTTCAGGAGTAGGTATTGGATTGACACTCACTAAGAGAGGTTAGATATGCCTAATCTGTTAGATTTGAAGAAAGTGACCACAGTGCATCCAGGCATACACCACACTCTGCAGGAGTATCTCTTCCCTCCCTTGGGTATAAATATTGCAGTAACTACAGTAATAAATACATTATTCTGAATTATCTTTTTACCTGTAAATGAATAATGAAATTTGAGGAGCAATAGCAACAGTACATACACCAGGTGAAAATGAACTGCAACTTCCCCAAACAATTGTCCCATCTTTCCATTCCATGATGCTGCATTTCCTTAAGCTACGCACAGACTGCTTCACTTCCCCAGAGAGCTTCTTTTCTCCACTCTTCTCATGTCATTTCCCCGTTCTTCATACATATACAAAATTTTTCTGACTGCTTTTATGCATTCATAAAAATGTTTAAAGCAAAGCAAGTCTAAGGTGAATATTATGAATATTACACATTACTGTGAAATCTTTCCAGTACCTCCTCAGCCTCCTGGATTCTCACAGACACACTAAATGTCTACTACACGTCAAATATGCACATTTCTCAATGCTTAAGAATAACTGTATTTGGTTTTGTGAAATGTGATTTTTAGGATACTGTAATATTCTCAGGCACATGGGCTTAATATTTTAATAAATAACATTAGATATTATAGTATCATTTAATATCATATTATACCTAATATAAAACCACATAAAACATTTCTTCTAAGACACTTTCCCCTGCCTACACCTTGGCTTTCTGCTCATAATTTAAGTATAAAAGTCTCGTAATTACTTGTTATGCATCTTACTCCTTCTTGCTATAAATCATTTATTAAATTGTCCTATTTATTGCCCTAGCTAATTACTGCTTGTCTGAACTCCATTAGCACCCTTTCCTCCCTCCTCTCCAAAGTAGACAAGTCATACAATTTGTACTGCAATTTTAAAATACTGTGTAAAGTATATTTAACAAATGGATTAAAAGTTATGAGTAGTAATTTCATTATTTTTTCCTCAGGATTGTTTTTTGAAGGAGTTATTTTAATTACGTAAGAACACACGTGGCCCTCGTAATGAAACACAGGAGACACAGATGCTTCATCACAATCCTAAAACTTCTGATCTAAAATTGTTAGTGGGAGGAAAAGCAATAGAAACATGAAAAATTGCATTTTACAGGAGTTGAGATGCCATTTAGGCAAAAGAAGAATTGAAATAATATTTTGTTTCTTGATTTGACAGTATTTTTGGATTTACTAGACTAAGCGTAAATCATTGAAGCTACGCAAAATATTTTTAAAATGGGAAAACTGCTCTGCATAGAAATTCAGGCAACTACGCTACAGTCATAATGCTAAAATGTCATCTAGAAATGACATGTCAGTGGCACAGCGACAAAATTTTTACATCTTCTAGTGAAAATTAACAACATAAACTAGACAATCTTCAACTTTCTGGATTCAAAGCAGGAAAATATTTTACTGTTCTATTTATAGTTTTGCAAATTATCATGTTTTCCCTGTCCATCAAAGCAAATCACATGAACTTCACTAATGCAGTGGTGGGGAACACTTCAACCCAAATTATATTCACAGTATTAACGGGTCATAGTCTTAAGATTATTACCAAATCCTCTATAGTGTTAAGCTTCATTATTATTATCCACTTATCAAAAAGTAATCAAATGTAGCATGAATACATTACTACATTGCTAAACTAACATAACCACCTTTTCTATACAGTCAAACACAACAAAGCAGTGGTATTGTATTTATTAGTTTCTACAATCAAAGGTAACTAGTATCATGAAGACTTAACAGTTCAGTTCTATCTAGTTCTGTCTTTCTAAAGCAAATATTTGAAGAATATAATTTCTTACACTCACCTGAGTTCAAGCCTGTATCCTTTACTCGTGAGGAAAAAAAATAAAAATATCTTCAAGAAAAGTAGCCACAGAAAGTTTACTTACATAAGTATATACATAAGTGAAGAGGCTCTGAGGCAGATAAGGAAAAAAATGTCACAGCTGATCTCATACAAAACTCTCATTTAAGACTGACAGCATTCTGCCTCTTGCAATATTAGTAAATGGGCAACCAATATATCTGCTACGCTAATTACATATCACTACCTACTACTTTAAACAAAGCAGAGCATATTTTTGAGTATCCCAGAGTGATTCCATCCTGAAACAGCTGTCTAGCAGTGTAGTGTTATTATCTCCTCATGCCAACACCACCCGGCTCCATTCCCAAAAGAGGCTGCCCTACCCTTCTGCTTGGTCTTACAGTCACGCTGCCTTCCTTGTTGGATTAGCACAAGTATTTGTGTGGCCATCAGGTGAACTAGATAAAGAAATTGATTTGAATTAAAATTGAACCACGGGGAATGGGGGGAGAAGCTGGTTTTCGCTTGGAACAGTTCCTTTCCCCAGCTGACTCTACGGACATGCAAACGTTTTTGCCATATGTCAACAGCTGTAAGAACCGACAGCCACAAGAAAGAGGTCATCACCGTCTTTCTCAGTAGCTTGCCAGTTTAAAGCAACCCTGGAAGTAGGGTGCAAAACTGAAAGAATGAATGACCCTCTACAATTATTTCCCTTCCTGTAGAGGAACCTAAATAATTACCTTGTCTTGGATGACAAACAATTAGACAGCTTACACAACTATCACTGCACATGAAGTGACTCTTCTGCGAACAAGTACATGTTCAAATGTATTTCCACACAGTCCTCTAGCCTTTTAAAAATGTGACTCACAGGAGTATCCTCATTTCTCCATATGCCTTTCAATGAAAGTAAACATGCTTAGACATCTATAAAAAACCCACAAACACCAAAATTACAACAACAAATTATTTTCCTCACTTCCTTCTGCCTCTATCCCAAATAATTTTGTAGAGGGAAATTATAAGCTGTAATTGTAAAAACCTGTTAAAACGGAAGGAAAAGATAGCTGAAGTTGTTTGGATAGCTTATATTAAATGTTTCCTAAAAATGCATCTATGTACAAACAGGGAGCTGTACACTAGCACAACCTAAATATGTAAGAGTTGCTCCAAGCAAGACAGCTTTGAACGTTAAATTCTCAAAAAGTTCAATTTGAGCATGATTTCTGGGAACTTGGTTCTACATTTACAATGTCAACGGCTCTTGACTTCATCAAAAACTGTTCTATCATATTTTTAATCATGCCAAGGTCTGTTTAGAAAGGTGTTTAAATCTATAAGCACTTAGAAAGCCATTGTTGATCTAACTGCTATCTTAAGAGCAAATCTAAACTTGCAATGTTTAGAAACTTTTAATTCAGTAATTGCAACTCAGAACAATTCAGTGTATTTGGGTATTGTAATTCTAGTATTAATCTATGGAAAAAATATATAGAGAATACCTTTATTTTCAAAAGCTAACAATATTTAAAGACTATTTACCTTGTGAGATACGCACTGAATTTGTGGTATTATAAAGTAAGTGAAAACTGCCTAGATCACCAGGCTTAAAGGGTTGCTATCAAACCCAACTGGAGTCCACAGGTATCCCTCAGGCGTTGGTATGGCTTAATATCTTCGTTAATGGTTTGAAGAATATGACAAGTTTGAAATGGTATCAAATTGGTAGGAACTGCTGCTACTCAGAGGGGACCTGGAGAAGTGGGTTGTCAGAAACACCAAGTTAAATAAAGTCAAATCCTAAATTCTGCACATGGGACGGGTTAATGTCATGCACCAGTACAGACTCGGGACTATCGTACTGAGAAACAGCTTTGCTACAAAGGACCTGGCCATCCTGGTGAACAAGGTGAGAGTGAATCAGCAGTGTGCCCTTGCAGCAGCAAATGCCAAACACACATCCTTGGACTTAATCAAGGGTCTAGGCAGCAGGCTGAGCTGATTATTCCCCTCTATTCAGCAACACTGGGATCACATCTCCAGTACTATGGCCAGTCTGGGGCTCCCCAGTACAAGACACATATAGACTGTTTTGGAGTGAGTCTGGCAGAAGACCACAAGACTGCCAAGAGGCTGCAGCAAGGGAAGGTCAAGAAAGCTGGGACGTCCAGTTTTAGGAAGTGTTCTTCCTGCTGTCTTCAAATACCTAATGGGAGGGTATAGAGGAGACTAAGCCACACTACCCTTGGAGGTGCTTAGAGATAGGGTAAGAGGCAATGGATGTAAGACACAGCAAAGGGAATTTTGATTAAATACTAGGGAGAGTTGACAGTGATGGTAGTCAAACTGTAGAACTGGTTGCTGAAGAGGTTGTAGAATCTCCATCCTTGGAGATACTTAAAAACTTGACTGGGAACCTGATCTAAATGGGCTCTGGTTTGAGCAGGAAGATGAACTAAATGATCTCTGGCGACCCCTTTCAACATAAAACATGCTACGATTCTCTGGTTTTATTCTCAGTTCAAAAGTGATTACGGAAAAATAATCACCAACTTGGGTCAGTACTGAGCTAAACATTCATAAAGAGTATACTTCAGACAACGCAAGTATTCAGGTATTTTTGTTAACATCATGGCCCTGTTACATAAATTCTCACATGTTCAGTGAAGTAACTGGGCCTATGCCAGTATAAACTAACAAATAATGAGATCTCACACTTCAAAAAAGTATTAGAGCTTCAGTTTTACATGTAGACTTTTTCACAGCACACATTCTGCCATCAATTTAAAATTAAACAAGTCATCACTGTGTAATTTTTTCCACTGCATGAATTTGCTTTAAAAGGACAAATTTAAAATGTGTAACTAAATTTCCTTTCACTTCTTAAAATCTGCAAAGATGATGAGGAAATATCTGGGAGAAACACACACATCTTCCTTCCTTAAAAACTTACCACTAACTCATTCTAGTATAGATATTTGAGTGTTTAGACATCCATACATACACTGCATTTATTTATTTTTTTAATTCAATGTGAAATCAGCAAAGGAATGTATGTGATATCCTTTTCATCAATTCTAAAGGCATGGAGACAACTTTGCTAACATGCAAATTTAATGGCAAAGATACTTGGTTTCATCTTTCCATTCAGACTTCAGGTTTTAATGGCATTAGGAAATTAACAAGAAAAGCAAGAGGAAAATACCATTAGCATCCGCAGAGCTGTTCATCTGCTTCGCTTTCTTCCACCACAACGGTAAGCAATGGAAGGAGCAAGATTAAAGCTCAGAGTATGGATATCATTTTAGAGCTATTCAAATACAGAGAAGCTAAATGATCATACCTCAGCTGTACACGCCTATTGCAACTCGTGTTTCACTTCCCAAATATACTGGGTTTAAAACAGAGCAGACTGCAGTTTTGATAACATCTGCTACAACAAATAACAAAAAAAAGAGTGTGAAGTCTGATGAATGTTTAAACAGAACATTTTTTATGGATCAGCTAAATCTTTTCTGCTTTTTAATTAAAAGTAAAGAAAATGGAACTTAATTATCCTGTAAAGATTAGCTTGTGGGCATCTTCCTGTAAATTACTTCTAATTGAAAGCAAATTGTCAAGTGACATTCAAAGTACTGTCCTTTAAAACACAGCTGTTCTATTGCTGATTTCAGAACATTACAGTGCTTTCTTGTTACAGTAAGGCATATTTGAATATTTTAACAATTTGACTGGGTTTGTATGGATTTCCATTTAGTATATCTTAATCACATTCCCTCCTCCAAAAATCGGAAGAAATATTAGCTACCTTATTGTACCAATTATCCTAAAGTAATTTCTCTTTGCCTTTCATTTTGAAGCTTATCGGTTAACCACTGATTAGCACATGGCATGGTTAACCAACCAGTTCCAGCTGGTAGCCTGCTACCTAGCCTGCTAGCTAGATCATTCTTATTGCCAGGAGTCAATTTACTAACAAAAACATTTTAAATATTTGAAGCAGTTTCAAGTAGTTTTATGGTATCAACTACAAACTGACAGTTTACATTCTATTTCTTTTAGTTGTTTATAAATTTATAGATTCCTGTGATGATATCTGATATACTGTTATAGTAGATCATTAATAATCAAAGAGCAAGATAAAACTACAGAACATTAATGTAAGTTTAGCATCAAATATATTTGATCCTTTTGATAAACCACTTAAATGTGACTTATCATTCCACTTGGAACTGCAACCTCAACCCAAAAACTTGTTACTGTCTTTTATTAAATCTTCCTTGAGACTGCAAGATTTCATTTGGATGGATTAGATTTCAGCCTTCTCCTTGCAGATGTACTCATCTACCCCGGGAAAAATTTGTTTTATCCTACAACCATAAACAAATCCAAAAATAAAAAGAGGTGAATTTCACGTTTCTACGAAAATTACCGTAACATTCGGCATATCTAGTGCAATCCTCCCACTTTTACAAGCTTTACTACCTCCAAGACTGAATTTACACACTTCTCTGTGGCAGCGAAAGTAGATTCTTAAAACTTTCACATGAAAAGTGTAATGCTTTTACAGCACTAGGCTTGGAAAGCACGTCTACAGCTGAACAGAATTGGCTTAAGAAGAGTGGACACATTCGTTTTAGACAGCTGACATACGATAAATCGCACAGTTTGCTGTCACAAGGCTGATGGTGGGCTTGAACTCCCAGATGTGGAAGAGGGTGAGCTGGAAGGGACTGCTCAGGGTATCGTTTGCGTTTTCTTAGCACCAGGCACATGTGCAGCTTAGCCATTTTGTAAGGAAATGGTGGTATCACTGGGGACATACTGCTTGTGAACCACTCACAATATTTCCCTTCCCCTTTTTATCTCCACAATGTAGGACACATGCCTTGTGGCTCTCAGCCAAATTCAGACTCATGTGTGTGCTTCAAAGGATTAATGCTTGCCACACTAGAAAGGTATTTATGAACATGCAATGTCATCACTGGATTTGGTAAAAAGCCCTCATTTCTCTTACTTTTGTATGAAGTTGTAAATATTAATCTAAAATAATGATAAGAAAAATTTAGAAGCACAATTTTAATAAATCTTAATTCGAGTTTTGTATCTGTGGTTTCCTATCAGGTTCATAATATACCCAAACAACTTAGTAAAAAACTAAAAAAAAGGTAAAAAACATGCAGGCTAATTTTTTTGTATCTTCGTTTCCAATCCCCAAATATTTGGGTTTTTTCCCCCACCATAAGCAGGAATGAGAGAGGAAAGAAAATCATTTTGCACTACATCCTAAAGACAATGAGATACAGGGTTATTCATATTTATTGTGGAAGCAAAATTAGCAAGATTACACAATGTTCTGCATAAGATACACATAAGTGCCTAAGACATAAAGAACATTCAGTATATTCTTAAAAGCAGTTGTTTTCAATCGCATCTGCAGATTGTACTAGAAGAACATCCTACATGATCAGCAGCTGGTGTCAGCCATAAGAACGCCGCTAATGTCCTCACAATCATTAGGCACTGTAAGCACTGCAGTAGTCACCTAGGACAAGAAGATGAAGAACCATCGATTACGTGTTCTTTGAGGTTAAATTTCCAAATCTAAGATACAGCAAAATAGACTAGCAATGGTTCTTGTCATGTTCTCTAAAGAATACTGGAAACCAAACCCAATAAAAATATATGCAAGTAACACATTCAACACCTTGGTGAAATTAGAACACGAAGAGAGTTCATTTTTGCCACAGTCTAACTATCAAGGGTCTTTACTGCTTCTGATACCTTGAGAGAAACTTGTGCTACCAGAGTATGCCTAAGCAGCCTTATCAATGCTGTCTATGGGCTATGCCGATAGACTTCTCTGGAGGTTACAGTATCTACGAGAAGATATGCAAAACAGAGCACTGAAGCTGAGCCTACAAATCATTGAAGATCATTACTCTCCTAAAAAAGAATTCCCAAAAAGATCACCCCAGCTTAATGCGCCCTTCTGACATTCCCACTCCAACACGTCATTTTTCTTCCCCTTTTTCAATGTAATATCCAAAACGCCGTATCTAGTGCAGTGCACTGCAAGTGCAGACAGGGGGAAGCAGAACCCGAAATTTGTAACTACAACAAACAATCTTTTTTAATGTTTTAATTTATAAATGTCTGGTTGGTTTCTACAGTACTGTTCTGCATAATCCTTTGGCAAGACAGCTAGGCAATACTTTTGTTCTGACATCTATCATGAAAAGAAGACAGGAGACTGATAATGCACATTAGAGGGACAGAGGTCCTCAAAAGTTTCACAGAGAGGCCCTCTAGGACCTAAGGGGAAATATCCTTTCTTAAGAGACGTTAAAACAAAAAGTGACAACCAAAAAAACCCAACTCCCCCCACACCAAACAAAAGAAAACCTGAAGAAACCAACAACCGAAAAACAAGCAGACAAAATCCACACACACCTCAATAGAGACCAATGTGCCTGTCACTAAACCACATCTGATCTTGGCTAATAAGGAGATAAGGAATTTTAAAAAATAATCAGCGAAATCATTCAAACCTGGGGGACGAGGAGAGGTATTAACAGAAGATTCCCAAAATACGTACCACCAATCGTCAAAAGTAGCACAGCAAGCTTGAATATAAATGGTGCCTCAGTAGCTGAATGTGTCCTGGAAATCCTGGAGAAGCTTTCTTACAAAAATACAATTACCATAGGAATCAAATTTCATTTCTTTGTCATAAGCCAGACATGTTTTACTATCCCTATTTAAACTTTCCCTAAGGCGCACTCCACCACTTTCCCTACATGGAAAAATGGAAAAAAAAACCACCTTAAAATATTTTAAACAAAATTCAAACTTTAGACTGTAGACTTATATGACAACTTGTCTACAAGGAAATCAAATGCACTAAGGAAAAAGAATTATTCTTCTTTTGCTATTACATACAGGGCCAAGAGTAAATCACACAACACAGACAAACATTCTGTTTTCAGGAGCCCTTATTCAATGCAGGAATAAGGAAGAGGTAAATCCCACAGATCTACCACACCTAGTATTGACTCTTCCTTCTCACTGAAGATTGTGAAGATTACAAATTTATGGTTATTTCTTCCTTTTTCATAGGGGACTCTTTAGTATGGATATAAATCCATCCATAAAAATATGAATAGTTCTATGATTATTATTACAGCCATTATCATTCTTATACATCACCTGAATTACAAGGCTATTTTAGGAACATTAACAGACTTGCAGAATCGTAAAAATTTTTTTGTTTTTACTTTCAGTAAATGGAAATTGGGATTCTTTATGCTATTACACTATCTCCTGAACAGCACAGAGCTATGTCACTTACTGTGGAGGACTATCATTAGACATGAATAGGTAACCACCAGCTTGAACATATCGTAGATCCCATAAGCCAAGCTCCAAACTCTGTCTTATGAGGTACAACAGACTTTGCCATAGTTTTCCTATCCACTGCTCCCGTTTTAGTGAAAGAAATCATTGAGGCCTTTGATCTCTGCAGGAAGCAGCAGATGTAAAAAAGGCAGATTTTAAACATTTTCCACAGTTTCTCCTATCCAGATATCAAAAACATAGAAATCACAAGCAGAAACAACATAGAGCTTCCAAAATGCGAAGTAGGTCATTTTTCAGTAAAATCTACAAGAGTAGTAGTTTTCATAAACAAAAGGTAGGGATTAAAACTAAGAACTTTCCTATTTGGATATGGTCTTCCAGACAGTATTTTTGGTATATTAATCCTGCCTAAGACAGTAGCATAGCACTAAGGAATGTGCGAGCCTTAAATGCCTCTTTTCATTAAAGCCAGATCATCAAAATCCCTGTATCACACACAAAAATGCACTGATAAACAATTTCACATACAATTCTGCTTCTGAAAGAAAATGAAGCCTACAAATTAGGGCATGTCTATTGCAACTTGGTATCCCTCATATGATTAGGATATCAGTAGTTACAAACAAAATTATTCAAGATTCTGTAGTGCAACGAGAAAGAGAAACAAAAAATCAACCTCAAAATTCATTAAGAAATACAAGATCCTAACACTTCTTAGTTTCCTCCGAGTAGCCTGTCTAGAATCCTCCAAGTACTAACGGACTCCTATGTAGGCACATGCACGCTATTTCCAAGACATCTACTTTCTGGATTTAAAAAATGGAGGATGAATTTGCTGATACACAAGGATGAACACTAACTCACTCCTTATCCTAAGGGAGCTAATGAGCTTCCCTTTGTGGCTTCAAGCAAACGAGAATCTGAATATTTGAGCAACATTTTATTGCTAATTAGAATTTGATAAATACATTCCAGTTCTACCTATGCAAAAATCTGTAAACTCTTTTTTAAGCTGAAATATTGTTCAATTTAATTTTTTTAAACAACATAAAATAGAAGTACATTTAAAACATTTATGTGTAACACTTTTCATCTGGCTTTTATTCATGAGGTGGATACAGATAAAAGGTAAATTTCTTACATATGTTACAACACTTCAGATTTCACTTCTGTCATGTCACATGCTAGCACCTGTGGTATCTAAATTACTGGCTGCATCCTGATACTTACATCATTATTAGGTGCCCAACACAATGCAACAACATAGTACAAATTATTGATTTCTTTTGAAACTTATCTTCTTTGCTGCAGAAAAAAAAAAAGCCCTCAAGTGAGATCTTCTGGGAATAAAAAAGTATTGATATCAATATTTTTCTTTCTACACATTTGTTGCATTTTTTTAAAACATGATCCACAATATCAGGATTGCCTCTGTAAAAAGTTAGCATAATGAATTTTAAGATAACATTAAATGGAAGTATCAACTAGATGGGTAGACATAATCTGAACTTCAGATCATCCTTCACAAAGTTCCATTCTATGGAACTCTGTAATATGTCCTTACAGGAGACTCATACCCAACAAGTTCTTACAGGCATTTTCACATCCACTCCTACGCTGTAGAGATTTTTCTATACCAATCTTCCAAGGACAAAAAGGTGTAACAGGTTGCAGTATGGCAAATATATGCTAATTCTCAGACTTGAGGCTGAAAGAGAATCAGGACTAGAATATCCTCCATATGGACTGTGGGGGATCCTATTCTAACTTTCAGAAATTGCCGAAGAGAAAGTATTTGTTTTCAGTGTTCCTACACTGATCACCTTAGTTACAAAGTAAAAATAATCATTTAGCAACCTAAAATAAAAAAAAAAATTGATCAGAATTCTTCAATGACAGTTTCCCAATACATACATGTAACGCATGGGGAAAATACTGAGCATTTGAGCATATTAAAAAAAAAAAAAAAAAAATTAAGAATTTGGTTTACATCTGTTTCCCTAGCTACTAATAACTGCAAAAAGTTTGTGTTATAATAATGCCTTAATTATAGACTAATGTCTACTTCATTAAAAAAACTGTTGTTTACACTATCAAGTTTAAACATGCTGTGTATGTTAAATTCTCTTCTAGATGTATTAATTGCTTATGTGAGGTAGGTTTTTGCTATATAAACCACTATTATACAGGTATTTCCTGTACTTTCACCCACACAGCCAGGCTGCCTTAAGAATATTCTTTTCAAAAATCCAAGTTTTCACATGATTCACCTGTCAGGCTGAAGTATGACCGCTGGGCTATGTGAAAAAATGGATGCATACAGCAGTCAAAGAACCATGAGGGAAACCCTCCCCTCTTGGAAGAAGGGTTTATATTCACAGATTGAATTTGTATACGCTCCTTCTAGCAATGCAAAAGTACTTACTATTTTGTCACAATCTCGAAGTACAAGGGAAAAGGATATAACTCACACAAAATCACCCTCTGTCTGTATATATAAACACAATGTAACAATTATGAACTATTTTTCCCGTATTATGCAAACACCAGAAATTCTGAATTTTTAAGGACTGCATATGTCTGCTTCCTATCCCATTTCACCTTCTTCCAAAACTACAATCTTTTAGTACTTTTGATCTGTAATATCAAGAAATAACTTCCTTTTGGAAAGATTTTAGGCAAAGAGAACCATGATAAAAATTACATTTAGTTTATATGCTTTTTCCTCATATGAATAATCTGGAAAAAATCTTCAGGTTTTATACCTATTTTTACTTTTTCTTCTAACAAAAGAACTTGCTATACTTACCTAGGTTCTTAAATAGTATCTGTTACATAAAAATTTAAATATATCCCCAATATTTAAGCAGGTAACAACTGCCATCACAAACATTGCTTGCTTTTGTCCTAAGTAATTACGTAAAATAGCATGTAACTGACTTCTCAAAATTCTGAGTTCTATGAAGCCTTCTCTCTGTTCATGAGCGCAGTGACTGACAGTTAAGTAAGATATTTTAATATATAAGGACAGTCTTGAGAGACAAAAAACCACTGCCAAGTAATTACACAAACATTAAATAACTTCAAATTAACTTAGAATAACAGTGATCCTTCTATATAAGTGGGAATATACATGATGGAAAAAAGTTCAGAATTGGTATCTGTACCTTGAAAGTATGAAGTAAGTGCTTGTAGTAGAAGGATCACCTTTGGAAAGAATAAAAATAAAAGGATAGCTTGCATTCAACATCCCAGCGTGTTGTTCTGGGTTCCAGATATTTTAAAAAAACCCACAACGCTCACACACACACCCCCAGGAAAAAAAAACACCACCAGAAAAAAGAAAAAAAAACAAACCCAAAAAACAGAAAAACAAACCAAAAACACAACCAAAAAAAAACCCAACAAAAAACCATATGCACTTCAGAGTTCAACACTGATCTGAATACTAGTCTGATTTTTGGGCGCCTGTTTGCAGATGCGGTAGAGTTATCAATCCGAACAGACACACAATCCGGGTCCAATGTCACTTCTCCTCATTATGTTAATAGTTAATACATGCAAATGAAAACACTCTAGCAATTTGATTTCTTTGAAGATAGTTTGCATATTGTCTTAGCCATAATGACTGTACACTTCTCTCAGCCTCGATTTATGCAAGGGTAGTTTAGTTCATTTTTATCAGCTCAAGTTCATTTTGGCTGCTACCGGAATGTATGTGTGTATTTCTTTTTTACCTTTCACCTAATTACCATTCAGGTACCATAAGCAGATTTTTCATGCTATTGGTGTTTTTCTTAATTAAGAAACAAATGAATTCTCCCTAGCAAAAAAGATGGAACAACAGAATAAGATGCCAGAGGCTGATGTTCTGCTTCTTAATTGAAGCTGCTTCATTGTTAGGTGTCTGTTATGAGGGGGCAGAAGTGTCATGAGTTTATTGTGAGTAGTATAAAAATAAAAGCATAAATAGTACTTTTAAAATTACAAATGAATACAGAAATATTAGCTGTACAGGCATAATTCAACTGTTTTCCCTTCCTTTAGGAGAATAAGTTCTTTAAGTATAAATTATTCTTCACATCTGGAAAGCCCCAGGTTCTAATCCCAGCCCAGAGTGAATCCTTTCTTTTTCCTTTGTCTATTATCTGCACCCTGCTTGTGTGCTCATGTTGTTCAATTAAGGAGGTACCTGAATTTACCAGTGAGAAGAATTTTCTTTCCCCTTCATCCTTTCAGCAAAATAAGTCTCTCTCGCTCTCTCTCACTCCCTCTTCTTCCCTCCCCCTCTCCCCGCTTCTAAAATTATGCTTTTCTGCTTCCTTTAAGTGCGAGGTTTTCCCATGCAATCAAAACATCACCCCCGCTAGCACTTGTAAGAAAGTTACGACAGTATGCTAGTCAGGACAATATTCCCCCACGGTAATTTAATAAGAAATTTAGAACTCCTAAGGAACAAGGCTTCCTAGAAATGTTGTGTTTTTCTTTTAACACACAGCCCATAAACTAAGGTCCCAGCCCCCTAAACCACATGGCACATGGCACAGGAGTAAACTGGGGTTTGAACAGGTAGATGGAGAGATCATCGGGTCCCAGAGTCTGGAACTGTAACACAGGGTCAAACATCAGCTTTAATCACAGCAGCTTAAATGCAGAGACCATCACTGCCATCTTATTTGTAATGAATATGTATCAGTTGCGTTAAAACTGGAAAGCAAGTACCTGACAGAGACTCCTGTGAAATTGAGATTAAATCCTACCACTCTTTGTGGACACATAATCTCTGTTTCGGTAAGAACTGTAAGAATGTAAGAACTACAAAATCAGTATCTTCCCCCCACCCACAAGAAATTAACTCGCTTTTCCATTCAGACACTTTTCCATTATATAAAAGGGGAATACCAGGAATAGGAGGAAAACCAAAAATATTTTTTAGTACAGTATCAATTTTGAGTACAGATCAATTTTGAGATAATCCATATCATACTGAAGGGAAGAATTGCGTATTGTCTTGAAGAAGTACTAATAGGTCTGCTCCCAACAGACACTGACCCTCTATGCAAAATCTTTCTGTATTTTCTCCATCTGCTTTTATGCATGGTTTTGGACACACAGAACAATTGAATTTATTTTCTGTTTAATCAATGCTATCATACAATGGGTTTCATCAATATTAAAAGTAAATTGATGTACCTGTTGATGTAAAGGATGTGTCATAAGGGAGTGATAGATGTATTTTGAAATGGAAACTATGGAAATGTGTGAGGACTTTTTTCCTCCCACTTCCTTCCTTGGAACATTTGCTGGAGGTTGTTTTTTTTTCTCTCAGCCGGAGAAAGCTAGATCCAACACATAAAGCAATTTAACAGTATGCTGCTTCTATTTTAAATCTTTGCTTTTTCAAAGACATATACTGTAATTTCAGATTTTTTCTTCTTAAAATATACAAAGATGCCAAACATCACGAAGAAATCAAAGATTTAATTTTCTTCATTTTTCTACTGATGTTACATATGCAGTTCCTTAAGCTTAACTGTTCTTGTTTTACACCATTTTCAGTGAGAAGAAAATCAAGCCTCATGTCAGTAGTTTAATTTCGTATAGAGCTGCAATCACCACTCACCAAAAAAAAAAAAAAAAAAATAAAGAGAGAGAGAAAGGAAAGGGGGAAAAAAGCTCTACTGGTAGTCTCCATACAGTGAACAACAAACCTTAGCTCTTCACTGACTGGACTCCCTCTTTCTGCATCTCTGCTGCAGTTTGAACTTCGTTTTTCCTCTCAATCAGTCTCTGACCTCCTCACATGGTGTCCCTGCCAAATTCTTGGCATTGGAAGTGAGGGGGAAGAGGCCATACCATAAGCGTGTTGATAATGAGGAGATAGAAATAGAAAACCAGCTGGATTGTCCTAATAAAGTATGTCTGGGATTCAGAGACACAACAACTCCCTGTTCAGGTCACTGTTCAGCATTTTAACCCTTTGCATTCCAGCTTGACCTTTCACTGATCTCCATTAAATTATTAAATTAACATTTAATATGAAATTGTACTTGAAAAATTCACTTTGATTTCAATGAGACCTATGACCTGCTTCTGTCTAACTGTATTTTAATTATGTAATTTTCGCCTGAGACATGCAAGTCAGTTCTGAAAGATTTTTTGCCCATTGTTTTTCTCCTTTTCTGTTATCCTAAAAACGCCAGTACTGTCATATTTGATCTTTGTTCTTCTGCTGAAGTATGTCCTGGGTTACTGATGCAATTTAAAAGCTTTCTAAATCTCTAATGTATTAAGTTATTGTTTTCTTTTTACATCAGTTATTAAGCACTGGAAATAAAACAGGTGCTAATACACACAAAAAATACCCATGCTTAATTTACCTACATTTGTGACCCCCTTAGTGCTAAGAAATCCCTGTTTAAGCTGATTTGATTCAATCTTTTACAGTATCACACTCCAGGGTTCGCCATGCAGCCCTCTATTCATTTACGCCACTGATAAGACATATCATCTCTAGTAACAAGTCAAATCAAGAAGGGAGGAAAATAAACTTTGTGGTTTTGTTTTTGCTTCTTAGTCACACTTCCAATCTTTCTCACAGAGCACTATCAAGCAAAACGGGCACAAACCCACTGCCCTTAAAGACAATACAAAACACTTTTTGTTACTAAGATTATTTGCTCTTGCTATTCATTCTCCAGCGACTGGTCACACACAGCAAAGGTAGAATGCCAGATATAACACAACTATGAAGGACAGCCCTCAATTTCATGAAAATTTGCCATTGATTCCAACATCGCATAACTTGAGTCACTTTGGTGAAAAATTTCAGTTACTCATTTAGAAAAGAAGTATTCTGAGACTATTTATAGAAATTGTGAATCAAAAGTTGTAATTTCCCAGCTGTTATGAGACAGCGGTGCTATATCTGATGATACTTTTTAAAACAAAACAAAACAAGCCACACTTGAAAAATGGCTAAGATACCAAAACTAACGTTTTGTAGGGGGATTGTTTTTCACTCTAGAAATAGTCTTCAAAAAAAGGAGAATAACAACTAACTTGCAGACAACAAAACAAATATAGGTCTTGCCACTTACATTAATGCAGAAGAGCTAGTAAAACACTGGCATTCAATTGTTAGAACAGTGTTTTTTCTGAGGTAATACATATAAATACATAACAATAATTCTATTTCCAATCCCTCAGTTGCAGCCAGCAGAACACCGAGATCCACCTTTTCTATCCATTTCTATTTACTGGCCATTTTTAGTAGTGCTTTGAAGGCCAAGTGGGACAACCAAGGAGCAGTGGGACAACCAAGGAACAGGCCTTTTCCCAAATTTACCATTCCCAAATTTACACCATTTACCCAAATGATAATTACTAACTTCTTCCCATGTGCCTCAGGCAACAAGTGCATTTAAGACGTAGTCAAACTATTCCATAGAGTGAATCCAGGAAGGGCCACATGGCATTACTTTTACGTAATTTCTGTTAACTCAGCAAACTATTGGCCTTTTGGAGTCCCTTTAGCTGTACAGGCAGACCACCTATATATATTTCAGATTTATTTATTACTTGTATATATTTATGGGCATGTTTATGTCAAAGACCTAGCAATCTCTTCTTGAGCCTGTTTTTAATTTATTAGACTGATGTGATCAAGGCAATAGGTTCCATCGTCCTTTTTTATTAAGAGATATTTCTACAACTAGCAAGCTTTACTGTAGAGATGAGTAAAGTTAAAGTACTCCAGAAACTGTACTGCATCAGGCCAAGCAGGCCTCCAAGGCCCTGGGTCCTATTCCAGGCTCTACCAGTATCTGCCCGATAAGTAATTTCCATTCTCTGACTTAAAGTTTTGCCAAAAACTGGGTATTGATATTGATTGTTCTTCAAAGAGGAAAAATGCAGAGCAGCAAACTATTATTACTCACCAAATGATAAGAGAATGTAAGAGAAGTACATGTAAGCCTCACACTAAAATGCAATGAAGTCTGTCTACAATTCCACCCACCGATTACTCTCTATTACTAGCCAAGAACACAAACAAAAATATGTAAAACCCTCTCCATTAATAGAGGATATATGGCCTTACCATTGCTGCTTGGTAGTTTTCTTTTAACACCAGAAAGCACCCAGGAAAATTGGCAAGACCATACATGTATTATTAAGGAATTTTTAGTCTACAGACTATGGAATGTGTCTTGCTATTACTCTGTCAAAATATAATTCCTGTAACAAGGTCACCGATGCTGTATTTCAAAAGTGAGTCTGTAACTCAGTAACAACTGTTATACTCCAGAAAAGATTAAGTAATTATCATCAGATAAGTAACTACCACCAGATATAAGTCAATCAAAATGCAAAAAAAAGGAATGGCATAATAATCTAAATATATATTTGTTGTTATATGCAGGTTATCACATGTGTAACATCTTGCCATTGCGTGAACTTACAATTAGAATGAGCAGTGCATCATTAATGCATACCACAAAATGAAATTCAAACATTCGTTCCACGTACTTCACTAATAAAGTATTATTACATATGAAATTCAGAACATTTAACACAGATCGTCCTGAAGTTCCTCTAACAAGATGCCTAATACTTAATTAAGCACCAAAATACAGACATCAGAGGTGCCTACAACTTTTCTTAACACTTGACATACCAATGCAATGACGTAATTCAAGTATCAAAATATATTTGAATGTAAAATCTATCAAAGCTATCAATAATTATGGCTTACAGATTTTCAATATAGCTTTACACAGTACAAACAAGTTCTATGCTCTTCTCTCCCAAAAGAAGAAAGAAAAAGGAGGGAATAAAAAGGTATTACAATGTCTTAAATTCCCTGGGTTCGGTTATTTCTTTCTCTTTGCTCTCAAATGAAAGAACAGTGCTTCCTTCTTCATAACACTCCTCTTCTAGGAGATAGAACTCCCAACAGTTTTTTGAGGCTTTTCTCATGTTTAACAACATTCAAGTCATCCTTCACAAAACTGAAATGTAATGTAAACAAGCAAGAATACACTAGCAAATATTCACCATCTTACATGAGAACAACTTAGAATGTAAAACCTAAAGCATAAAAATCAGGACTTTTTGTGAAAAGCTTAATGAAAGAAAAGGAGATGACCACATATGGGCAAAATACTGTTCTACGAATAATTCAGTCAGAACTAAGTGTTGTATGATAGCTCGGTTCCCATAAAAACATTTTATTTTCACTGAATCTTACAGTCTGTTTTCAAAAGGCTGAGAACAAACATCATCACTCACTGACATGCAAAACTTTCTACCCTTGCCAATTTTATTTCATCTCTGTGTCCATTTTTTATGAAGGTAACTTACAGAAATTCAAAATCCTTCATTTACAGTCTTCTTTTCTATTACTACTGTTAGCAAAATGATTCATGATCTTCATAAATGCAGTCCAGTTTTCCATAATATGCGTGCTTTCTTCATAATATTATACCGCTATACATTCTGGTATATTATAAATGAGAGCTATATAAAGCAAGTAATTAGGTATACATTGAAGATGCATAATCCTTAAGGTGCGAAAAACCCCACCAGACTTGGCACTGGCCTTTGTTGTTTGGCTTTTTTTAAAGAACAATTTGGGCATAATAGTTGTTATGAGAATGACTGGCATCTTAAAATCACTCAGAATGTAAGACATCTGATATGTATGAAAGAGGAACTGGTTTTGGCACGGCACTTCAAAATTTCAAAACTTAGGTTAACAACCTAGGGGAGATAAACTGTGTATGATTGTGCCTATAATAGTGTAACATTAAAATCCAAGACACAGAACCTATTTCCAAGACAAAACTCCACACCATTATTAGCAGCTTAATAAAAACAGGCACGGCATACTCTTCAAGTTCAGAGGTTTCATTGTAGCTCCCCCTATTTATGATCTTGCTATAAAGTAAGATTTTAATCTCAAATGAAGTATTTCTGCAGGTCTTTTGGAAGAAAGAAAGGAAAATCTTCTGAGAGCTATACCTGGCTATTTTAATACACATTAAAGTCCAAGGTATACAACACACTGATATTAAACACACATGGAAATTTCCAGTAAAAGGAGGATAACATTATAGCTTAACGACAGAAATGGGCATGAAAAATCTTGATGCTACTCCTGATAGCACTAGTTTGGGCACGTTAACAACTGGTATCGGCAAGAGCTGTAGGTGTTGAGAATCTCCGAATGTCAGGCATCAGTATCTATCTAATGCAAAAAAACAAAACCAAAAAAACCCATGGACTGAAATGTATGGACCACAGTAGGAAACCTAAAACTTAAGCCTCCATTTTTGTATTACTGAAATGGAGGTAATATTTCCAGGGTTTGCATGTTTCAAGGGGGCTTTTTAAGATACAGCATACAAGATTACCTGAAAAGTTCAAAAATAATTACTTCATAATTTCAAGCTACTTGCTTATGAATAATCTTTACCTGTAGCATGTTTTTTCTTCAAACAAAATAAGCATATTTTATACTAAATTGCTGCTATACATCAACTTACATGCCTCAATTCATACTAATTCTCACATACACTGAGACAGATATATACACACACATTTATTTAACTAAGTATAATTTTAAGGGATTCTTAAAAAAGATACTGTTAGAAATAGATCTCTAGGTCAAATTAGTAGGCAAAACACTTCCATACATGCAGACACACAAAACTCTCTATTTAATGTGTGACTTCAATTTTGGAGACTTTTTTCTGACGTGACCTGTTATAAAGATGATTATTCAAATAATTTCTTGCAAATATGAACTACCACTGAAGAATTATGTATCAGTTTAGTTTTCAGTTCACCACAGATAATAATAGTGAAACCTCTAAAAAGAGGCCAAATAATACCATCTGCATCTTGGTACTTTTAGTAACAGGAACATCTGACCGCTAAGAAATGGATGAAGACTAACAAACTGATTGTGAAGCATTTTAAAATGTTTATCTTATAAGAAATCCATATTTTAATAATAAATATGATTAGTCACCAATATTTTTTTTGTGTGTTTTTTAACATCCCTGCAAACAAAATCTGCCTCACTGAACAACTCAGCACTTCACTAAACAGCATTCTGGAAGAATGTGGGGCTCTAGATTAACATAAAACTGTAGCAAGTTAAACATATAATACAAGCCAAAACTGCAGTTATTTTCCTGATGGCATCACATGAATCCGTATTCTCAAAATACATTTCTGTGAATGCAAAAGTGGGTTTTCAGTTTCAAAGACAAGTAAATCAGTGCAAACCAGGTGTGATTCTTCTCTTATGCTGGTATTGCACAGTGTAACGTACATCGTGCCACAAATGACTCCCATGACTTGAAACAACTTCAGCATAGCAAGAGTAACACTCCAAATGTGGGGTTTTTCTCATTTGTTTTAAAATGCAAAGGCCATACCTTCAAAAACAATGCTTTGACTGAAAATCGATGCTGAAAAACAAATTTAGCGAGAACTTGGTGGCATAAGAATCCCACACCTTCTCACCTTCTTTCTGGACACTGAAAACTTCTGAACCAAGTCAAAAGAACATCAACATGAATGTCAGGCTAATCAGACTAGTCATAACATTCCCAAAGCACACTCCCACTTCAATGAGATTTCCTAAACTGCAGGACTAATCATAAAATTACAGTGTCTAGTTGGTCTAAGTAGCTGATTGTTGCTCTCCATTTACAAGAATTGCTCATCTTGATTATTTCAGCTACATGACTTTTTTTTCACCCTTTTTGATTCACCAACCCTGATTTTCCTTTTTGTGTAATTAAATGGGTCTCAGTTGTATACCCTAGAGGCATAAAACTCCCTAACAGGCAAAAAAGCAGGCTCCGTCCCTGGTCAGATGCAAGTATCATACTTCGAAGAGAAGTCTAATAAAGCTGTCTTCAGTTTTATTAAGTATAAAATTACATCTGGAAAAACTTCGGTACAAAGACGTTCAAAAAAGAACTACTTATTCTGTGATGCAACATGTTTGTTAAAGAAATCCACCTGAAAATCTGAACCCTATCTGCAAATTATACATGGGCTTTTACAGCTAATTTCAGACCCCTTGTAGTAATGCTGTGAGAGCTCAGCATAACAACATATGAAAACCCCAGAAAGCTTTGATGTTAAAGGGATGTACCATGATACTGATAAAAATGGAAGGCGCTCCTAAACAATTCCACCGCTTTGTCTTAAGTCTGCGTTCATAAATACGTCCTTAAGCTTTGAGTTCTGTGTTTTAAAACATGCCTTTAACATACACCTCAAAAGAGGTTTACAAAATAGCCAGGATAAAACTGTGTATTTCTTGAATAAGACCTTTTTTATTATTATTTCTTAAATGAAACAGGTCCGCAGAGATTAGTCAGTAAGAAAACAACCTTTCTTGAAGTATAACTAATCACTGTTCAAATGACCACCAGTTCACCTACACTGATCACTTATTACTGGTAGCACTCCAGGTTATACTACAGGTTCTTTCATACTGCATTCCAGCTATACTATCAGCAATACAGCACCTTGCAGAATTCATCTTACTGATATTAAGCCAGCAGCATTAGCTGAGACCCAACTGTCCTTTGGAGATGTGACCCTTAAAACTCAGAGAAAAGCGATACATTATAAAGGATTTCTAGAGAGTATCAAACTGTCCAAAAATCTAAATTCAAATCCCAGGCTGTCCAAATTCCAATTCTGTGGCAGTTGTACACATTTTCATGCCTGCATTGAATTTTTTTTCATTTAAAAGCTATTATGTCTTCATTTTCAACTACACTTTTTTTTCCCCTTCTGTGACTATTACACAGAGAGTGCTAATTGTAAATGTTCTCTGAAAAAAAGAAAAATAAACCAACAAAAAAAAAAACCAAACAAAAACCCCAAGCAGAACCACAAAAAATGCCATAAGCACTCAGCTGTTCATAGCATGGTCATAGACTGATAAATTTATTTTAATGATATTTAAGTATACCATGCTAATTGTTCTTTATCTAGTGAAAAATACATACTTCCGTACAGGAGGTACAATGTGCGATCCTGTACATAATTGGCTTCAGAATAACAATATTTCACAAGCTGAAATTAATTTATTCACAATGTTTCCTTACAGCCCCTCAATATATATGTAACAAAACACGCCCATTGCAGCTGCAGTGACAAATATACTGTGGAAATCATTTTTTAAAATCGTAATGTTTTTAAATCATCTAGTGCTTTAAATTACGCTGTTTTAAGTAAATACATAACTTAAACAGCAAAAAATAAGGATTTCTGTAATTCACTTGTCCAACAGGTTTACTTCCCCTATTTCATTCCTTTCTCTCACAACTTACAGCCTTATTTTTTTATTAATACTGACCAGATTACTTGGCCTTTCAATGGACCATGAAAAGTTAAGTCTTGTAACTAAAGAAAAACATAATCCAATGCCCCACCTTGTGGGAACCCAGCACTGCCTGACGCTACGCAGAAACCGACCTTTTTGTCCTTCAGACTTGCCTACGAGGCCCCATCTTCTATCGCAAAAGCCAAATCATCTGATCCCAAACTAACTGTCAACTGCTTGTGATGGTGGGGAAGCCAGACATCAATCAATCAGTTTTTATCAGAGCCACTCTTCGTTTTTCTGTTGTGCTCATCTTATCATCTGACCCAGTTGTAGCCCTGACTTCAGAAGCTTAAGTAACTTGATGACAAAATATGCGTCTGTTTGTCCAAGATGCACATTGTTAAGGAGTGCACTTGTATTTTTAGCAACTAGCTAATATTTTTTCCAGATAAACTGTCAAATATTTGAGATTTTTCTCAGTTCTTAAGTTTTTTAGTGTTCACCGAAATACCATGATGCATTTTTGGAACTAATATCAAGCAAGTTTTGGGGTTTTTTAAGAACAGAAATACATATGCATTTTCATTAAAAAAATAGGCGGTTTCATTAAAAACTTATTTGTTATTTGCAAGCCAAGGGCCTCTCAGAGGTACTCCATCCTATTCACATACGCAGTGCCATTCAACTGTACTCCACCATTATTAATATAAATTATGGATTATTAACGTGTCCAAACCACCCAAGAGAACAGTACTTCTATGGATGTACAGATTTTCTCTTCTGCATCCCACAAAACTAGAGCATTTTGTCTACGTCCAGCTTAAAATGGATGAAGAACAATGAGCAGATACAACACTCAAATACAAATCTGACTGAAAGCTTTCAAAAATGATCTGTTAATGCTTCCAAGAGCCTTTTCATACATGTTTATTAACGGAAGACTGTAACCTTAGAAGGTGGGAGGGAGTGGGAGCAGGTTTTTTAAAAAAAAACTAGTGCAACTTCAGCTTTGATAATTTTACCACTGTCTCTGCTGGTTTCACAATTGTGTCCTAGTTTCATGCATCACTTAGAGCTGTTTCATTTTCTTTGCATAGAGCTGCATAAAATACATTGTGAAGGTCCTTGCTGTACTTCTTCAAAACTTTTCAGAGAAGAGATCTTTATTGCCATCTAATATGAAGTCTGAATTTGAAAGCGAAAAGTGAAGACAAAACCTAAGGATCTATAGAATATATGCATAATTTCAAGTAGATCTGACAATGTCTTTGCAAATTTTTTTCACATATCTTATAAACATTAACCTCCATGCCTGATAACAGAAATATACCGAAGTCTTAAACAGCAGGGTTCTAATGACAATCCAAATTACAGGAGTAAAACACGGCACTTCCTTTTAGGCTTGTGCTGCAACTACAGAAGTATAAACAATATGACCCTCTACAGAATTTCTTTTCGGCCTAAATGAACACTTTCATGTACCATCAGAAAAAGTCTTTTCAAGATTATTCTATTCCAGCAGAGAAAATATTTACAATACACACACGAAAAGACTTCTCTCACCATATTTGGGTCTATGAGGAATTTCTTATTTTACAGTGTAAGTCATTCCGTTCTCATTACAAATCACTTTCGAATAACAGCTGCAAGTGTGTTTAAAAAGAAATTACATTTTTCTGTATATTTTTGTGCCACAAAAATACATAGACCTTTTCTTTTCACAGATAATATGAGAAGGAACATGTATGGCACAGGGGGCAAAACCCGAACCATGGAATTCCTCTGAATGTAATGAAAACACTTCATTTAAACCAAGTCCCTATTCTACGTTACATTCTAACCTTACATACACCAAACTGTTACATATCATTTGTGGTTGTGTTTTTAAGCTCCTATCCTACATTTGCACATTCATTTTAAGTATTATCATCAACAGGACTGTTTCTATGAATGAAGGTAAAGAGTGCGTTCCTTAAGTTTCTCATACAGTATTTTCATACCTTCCAAAAAAGGACTAGACAGGTAGGAAACCCAGTAACGTGGAAAACGGTGAAGTATTTTACTGCAGTTGGTATTAATACCTTATTATTTGGAAAGGAAAAATGGAAAAGTGTCTGGTTTCAAGAAGATTTTCATTCTCCTCTGCTATACTGAATCTAAGGTTAAAAACACCAAGTACAGTAAAAACGGCGTGTGACATGCCGTTCTATCAGCTAATCACAGACTCAAAGCTTCAAGTCTAGTTATATGGAAGAATAAAGCAACAGTGCTCAAATTCAGCTACGTAAATACAGAGAGTAAGGTACGAGAAGAGTTCGTAGAGATGTCCGAGTAACTCACCAACTACTAAAGCACTGTTGTTTTTGATAGTCTGTTACTAAATTGTATTCACTCTGTAAACCTACTGTAATTGAACAAACCTTGGTTATAAGAGGGAAATTTCTACAAAACAATACAGTAGTAGTCAAAAAATAAGAAAGCTAAAGGTCACACTCTAGCTTTATTTACATACTTGCAGTTAAGAAATTGCAGGAATATAAATAAAGAGCGAATAGAAAAATGAGCGTTACACCAAATTAGCTCTATAAATACAAAAGGTTTCTGAGGATTAGTAATAGAAATATCATCTCAATTCCTAAAAATGTTTTAAAATCTGACTTAATTCTTCAAAATATTAAAAAAATATTACCATTTGCAAAGGATGACAATGTTATGTAACATCCTTCCTCAAGGCAGGAAATATGGGGCATACAAAAAATGAGAAGAGAGATGGAAAATCATCAGGATAAGATTTATTCCACATCTGTAATAGGAAGACAGCAATATTTTTTATTAAATTTTTTTAACTTATACAAACTCTTTTCATGGTTTTGATTACACAAATGGCATCAGAAGCTATTAAAATATAACTGAAGATTGGATACATTTACATCAAACTAAATCCCTTTTTTTTTTTTCAAAAAAGAAAAATCTACTGTGACAACCGCCCGTATCTGCTACCAACTCATGATGGCATTACCCTTTCAAAGCATTAGATAAAACTGAATAATCAATGAGAAATGTCAATACCGAGAAGTGATTCCTTCTGTAGTGTAAGCTTTATGCAAGCGTTTGGGTTTTGCTTGGTTGGGGTTTTTTTGTATTTTTTACAAGAACTCTTCTTCAATATTGCAAATGTACTGAATTGCTCTTATTATATTTGGGATTCCCCAAAACAATATTTACCTGCATCAGTAAGACACACAGACTTTTTGTTACTTCACAGGCTAGGAATGAAAAAAAAAAAAATAAAAACATTACTACTATCTAGCCAATGACTAGGAGACAAGCATATTGATACTCTTCATCTATGTTTCAAATACAGCATGTCCTAAGGAACCATGAAACAAATGAATACACACATATATTCACAAACAACTGGGTAAAGAAAGTGCACTTGTTTCTCAAAGCAAAACTTGTATTATAATCATGAAGTCTTTAAAGCTCTGAGAACAGGATTTACCCGCACTATGACTATATGTACTAGGAATTCAGGTGCACTGTCTAAGATGAGGACTTTTAAGGACTTAAGAATATGGAAAAAGGGAGTTGAGACATGATAAAACAGCATTATCAAGATTTTATTATCACAAACTCCTGAGATAATTGTATCAATGTATAAAACTCAAAAATAAGCGTAACTAGACTGTAGCGTTCAGATTTTCCATGATGTCTGTTTGCCATGAATTCCGGAGTGAAAGGAACACAGATACTATTCCTCTAGATTTCTCAGACACTTTTTTGAAAAATCTCTTAAGGTAGAGTGCATAATAAAATACATTCCTTTTACTGATTCACATTCCATGATTCTGTGCTAATTCTGTACTTATCTTTAACTAAGTGGAAGAAATCCTGACCATACGTTGCATGGGAGAAGTAATATTACTGCATAAATGCTACAGCACTTCCATACTTTCACTTTAAAACCCGTTTGCCCAAAGCGTAATTTACTAAACTGTAAATAATCCTGACTGCACAATTCTCCTCTACCATTGTGTCATCTCAAAAAGACAATTGGACAGTAATGGTAATGACACCCACTCAGACAAGCCTGTGGGCATTAATATTTAAATCTTACCTATCCCTTGTGATTGGAATTCAGCCTCTATTCACAAACAAAAACTAAATCAATGTTCTTAGAGTTCAAACTAGATCCCTAAACAGTTTGCCACTCTCCGTGCACAGATAAGATAAACTTTCTTTGACCCAAGAGATGAAGTTGCCATGACGATCAGAGAGTCCACTTTCTATATTGATATTTTGCTGATGTAACAACAAATAGAACCAGATCCTAGGGCTGATAATGGTGATTAATTAATACTAATATTGATCCCTACAAGTAAGAGACAAGGCTATTAACTTGAAGCCTGAAAAGTCAATTGTTACCTGTGGCAGAGATACTAGCAGCTGATTTTGAAACATAATAAACAAATGCGCTATCTTTATGCTAATACCTTTAAAGGGGCACATCCCTTTCTCAAGCACAGTCATTTTGCAATTCAAACGCGTTATTTTAATTAAATCTTTTCATCTGCATCCAAAGAAGAGAAATGGAACTTCAAGATTTCCAACAGAAACTACGCAAAATGCTACAAACTGAACACCTGTAACACGAACTACTAGAAGCACTCTTAAAGAATGCAGTGCAAGAAAGCTTAAGGAGACTTCAAGAACACGTAATATACAAGTCACAGGATTTTGAATAAAAATTGCGACCATACATTTATCTAGTAGGAAACCTATTTGGTCCCTCATTTGAATAGAGTAAAATAATAAAACCCCACAGGTGAAAGCCTCACTGTGAAGATAACATCCTTGAAGGCACATCCATGCAAATCGAAGAGGAAAACTGGCTTCAGCTACCATTTAATTTACAGGCTACATTTGAATTAACTGCCAATTATATCTTTGTGTTAGAGTGATTGCCCACAAGCTGAATTTGAGACATACATACCTCGTCAAGAATCTCTGAGATTCTTTCTTTGCCGTCTTTAGGAACATATTTTAAAAGTCACAAAAATCGTATGTGTGTAATATGGAAGAAAAAAGCTCTTCTTGAAAAACAAAAATCTTGTTCATCTCCTAACTTGCTTGTCACCTTACAAAGCAAAGTAGAACAATTTCCTTCTGACTTAAGAAACAGTGTTTTGATCAAAGGATGCCTTTTACCAGTACGCTGTACGACTGTACAGCAAGTTTTCTTATTAGTAAGCTATCCTTGTAGTACTCATGAAGCATATTTTATGTTTAATGGAAATAATTGGCACTACTGATGGATAGCTTCGTTTCCTCCTCACTTCTTTAAACACAGCCCTACGCGAATCTTTAAATTAGCCATTACATAGCTAACAAAAATAGGAATTAGTAGATACCAGAAAAAAAATAAAAATAACTAATTGCATTATTTTCCCCTCTCAGCTGAATGTCTTAAAAATACATTTCTAGTAATAAAAGACTGCAAATATGTATGCCGTTTTAAGATACCATGTGAATACCCTGCAACAGAAAGATCAATTGTTTGCAATGAATTAACACTCAGTCTCAGAAAACTAAAAATCATCATTCATGATTCACACTCAAGAGGTACAGGCAGCTGCTTACCTAGTGCTCTGCTTTGACGAAGCTGAAAGAATTGTAAGTGCCTTTAATGTGCTACAGTACAATTTAAAGGAGAGTACAAAGTGAAACTCTGTCAGAGAAGAAAAATGCCTATTTTAAAAAAAGGTAAAGATAGAAAATACTTAATTTCTTATCCTACTGTAGCAGTGAGACATTTTAAAGCTATGCGTGGGTTGTATTTTATGCTAACATGGAATTTTATAGCAGAGGGAAAACACAAAAAGAGAAGAGATTCTCTCCCCTCAATTCTGTTTCTAAACCAAACACCTACATATAAGCCTACTGGATCTCAATGACAATGCATCAATGTGCCTCTATTGCCTCTCTTAAACTTAAAAAACTCCATTGAATGATT
>VZSF01007523.1:239185-313598 GCA_013398295.1 Chionis minor | reverse complement strand
TTTAAACTTTCAGATGAGAAAAGGAAAGATAAGCCAACCAAGTACCTCGACTTTAATTAGTTTTCCCCTTGTAAATAGTGGTAAATAGAGAAATTTTGTTTCTTGCGTAATAGAAACCACCATCGGACACTTCTGTTCCCGATAGCGATTCCGCGTTCCAACCGAGCTAAACCACTAGCAACCCTCATCTTTACACTCTGTGTCTTCGGGACAAAATTTCTCTTGAACATTCCGTTCCAATGACTTAAATCATCTAATTTACGTACACAGTTGTAAATGACCCGTGATGAACAGACCAGGCTTTCTGTGCCTCACGGTATTGCTGAGCATTGGGTGCACATTGCCCTGTTGTCAGTGTCGTCAAACACTAACTTTGCGAAAATCTGAAAAAAACCCAACCACACAAGCAAAAAAAAAAAAATTAGCCTGATTTCACAGGTGCCAAGTAAGGACACTTTGTACTGAAACATCTTTATTACGGTGCTTCCAGAAATTTCAGATCTGACACGAGTGTACTGCGACGTTGGGTATTCTTCCAGCTTCACTAGCAGGGATTAAATGATTTATGTTCAGGTAAATGTTGAGCTTTTCTTTAACTCTTACCTCTGCGGTCCAAATATCCTCAACAGAAATAGTTTTCAGCTTGACCTCTCAAAACTTCCAGTGTTTGGCCAATATTGCAAAAGTCTTCAGAAAAGCAGCAGAAATCCTAACACAGCGCTGCACTAAAATTTTCCATCATGTTATGTTAGAAAATAATGTTTGTAAACGATAAGTGAATTTACAAAACCACTTTTTTTATTATTATTATTAAAGAAGAGAACATGATGGAAACTGAACTGTATCAAACACTTATTGTTCAGATACTGTAAAGAATCTGAGGAAATAAGAAATGTTTCCCATTTAGCTGAAGTGATTGTGGTATGAGAAACTGGTATTTCGGTTTCTTTTGTTGAGGTATAGGCTCATGTTTAAATACCAATGTAACAGTGGCAGTGTTTTCAAGAAGGTATTCTATGACAACAGCCAAACATGGGTAAGAGTCCACCAAATTAAATGCTCTGCTACAGCTTTGTTGCAGAGTTAGGCTCAAAGAGGGGCTTGAATGGATACCCATCTTTCAAATTAAAGTTAGTATTTGACCTTTTCCTAGTCGCACCATTTTCTTAAATCTCAGTCTGGTTCCCTAATCAGAAATAGCAATGTCTTTTCCTTCATATAGTTTGACCATTCTTTTCTGTTTCTGTTTTGTTGCCTGCCTCCCACACAGTGTTTTCAGTCTAAACAGGTAATTTGACAGATACCACCTTTAAACCTTCTGCTGTTTAAATGTAAAAGAATGGAGTTGAGTTACCTCTTTCCAACACTTAGACAATATAAAAACTGCAACTTAAAAATGAATATACTTTATGTGGTATGAAACAGTTGCACATAAGTGATAAACAGCAATGCAAAGTGAAGCGGTGCTAGAGTCTGTATCACAAGTGAGTCTTTATTCTTACATACGGTTTAGGGTAAATTACATAAGAGCATCATTATTATGCTGACTCTTGCTTTTGTAAATATTTAAGCAGCAATGTAAGTTAAGTTACATATTTTGTCTATTCCAAGGCATTAAGGCCGTATTTTACTTCGTCAGCTCAAAAGAGGATATACAAAGATGTATTATTTCTTTGACTATTCAGAGATATATGTTTGATCACTTAAAGGATTGTTACACTTGGTCATTTCGGTGTTTTTCTCTGTATTTTGAACTTGTTTACCTATGGGTTAAAAGCTTGTTTATGAAATTCCAAACGGAAACATACGGATGCCTGCTGTTTTGAAATGTAACTAATGATCTAAATTAATGAATGACTCTCCCTAATTCACGGCAAGCTTTCACTTAGTACGTTTTAGTGCTGCGTGAAAATTAACCATTTGCTTTAGCAGAATGGAGTAACACCTAGTTTATCGCAGCTGGAAAAAAGCTGTGGCAGCCCATGCCTGGTAGTGGAGAGTGGTGCAGAGCACAGCTCGGGCGCTGGACGTGGTCGCTGACACTGTGCAATGGTTCAGCCGGTCTCTGGTGCTCTTCACCAGGAGCTGCTCCCAACACACAGCGCTGGCAAGGCTCCGGCGGTGGGGCAGGGGCTTGGCACCGACAGACCCGAGTCAAGAGCTGTAGCTTTCCTTCAGGGCTGGAGAATAGACCCGGCATTTTCTCTTAACCTGCAGAGAAAGTCATTCAGAGTAGATTTTTTAAGTCTTACAAATTACCTCTCCCCCCTCCTCAATTGCATAATTTGCTAAACCGCTGCAACCAAGGTTGCAGCGTCCGTGCCACTCGCTGGCTCCTTAGGTTCACCTCTGGGATATTGCCTGTAACAACCAGCCAGTGCTCCCAGTGCTTTGCCAGCATGGCCAGGGGAACGGTAGCCCCCGCCACCGGGGGGCAACTATGGCACCTGAGCTTGGGGCCAGGGGAGAGAATCTCTCCAGGGTTTGCACTGAGGGAATGGTGGCGAACTGCCCAAAAGCTGAGGGTACAGACAGGTAATGAGAAATGGTGGAGTAAGAATAGGTTAAAATTGTAGTGCTTTTCAACCAAAATAATAATCAGATGTGAGCAGTGGTGGTGTAGGCACATTTCAGAAGACACATGTTCTTAGTTAATTACAATGTCTCAAGAAGAAGAAGAAGAAGAAGAAAATAACCTCTGCAGAGGCTCACTTCTTAATCATCTCGAATTTCATCACTTCCAATTGTCTATGCCTTACTAAGATTTTATGAAGATTTATATACATCTCCTAACTGAATGGTTACCACCGTTCAAAACTCAAATTCTTGAAATGCCTCTACTCTGGCAAAGGAACTAGGAAAAATGCAGCTTAGATTTCCGTGATCTTCAAGTGTTAGCAACTGTCTTCCACATAGATAACATGCATACTTTTAAAAACAATGTCCTTCTTTGGAGAACACCTAGTGTTTTTTAAAACAACTTTTCAATTCCCTCATTGAGAAGAGGAAATACTAAAATATTGGAATATTCTCTTGGCAGCAGAATTAACCTCTTGACCAGCAAGTATGGATTTCCTACCTTTTTTTGCAAAAAACAGTGTACACTGAGCAAAATCACTTCAGAATTCTCACATAAATCTGGGTATGGGGTATTTTATACAAAGATACTGATATGCTGAAGATATCCCAAAGTTTAGGCATCAGTTGTATTCAGAAGAAAATATGCTTGATTTGTGGGATATGCACATTATCAAGCTCTGACCATTTAAAACACCCAATAAGAGTATGTTATGTTGAAAGTACAACTGCATAGGTTCCATTGGGCTCTTAGGTTTCCATTTCCTTTGAAAGGACTTGGATTCTTCTGTGATCTTAATCATGGTGTTTGGTTCTTAAACTCTGAAGGAAAAAGAAGAAAAAGGTGGTATTTTCCTAAGTGTTATCCACTCACAGTGTTAGAAAGAATATACGGCATAGCTTTTTGTAGCTTTACTCCTCTCCTTTCTTTAGTCAATAGTAAAGCAGTTAATTAGTCTGACCATGAAATTATTAAGGCTCTTACCCTATATAACATGAATATTCACACTTTTCCCATCCGTTTTAAGAAATCTACAGTTTATTTTAATTTCATAATTTGGAGATTTTCTGTGTGGTCATGCCAGACATACTTAGATTCTAAGGCAACAAGAAAACAGTCTTAAATATGTCACTAAGCAGCAGAAAAATGATTGAATTCAGAAGTAAAGCTTCCTTTGACTTTTGAAATAAAGAAGAAAAAGCTCTACCAATGTGTTTCTAGATGACACAAAGGAAAAATGCTACAAGGCAGATTCCTCACATGCGCAGGAACCTCCCGAAGATCTGAGAATATCCTGAGAGAATGGGTGAGACCAATGGATGTGTATTGCCCTTTCAACCAGTCCTGTAAACAAGTTAGAACTGAATTACTACTACATTTTTTGTGAATGTTTTACTCCCTAGGAGTGATCACAACCCTACGGTGAAGTTCCTGGCCGCAGGATTTCAATGGATGCAGCAATGTAGGAAGCTAGACACACAGAGTGCTGGAATCAGTGCTGAGTCAGACTTCATGTTGATAGTCCAGACCTTTGCATCCATTCTGGGAGATCTGCCAGTGTTTAGAGGCCAAAACCCATGTCCACTCCATATGGAGAATGAAGAGTGGCATAGAAATAAATGGTGACCTCAGAAACTTTCTGGATTCTTAAGCAGACTTTTCCTAAAAAGGGTACTCTCTGGATTTTAATTCATTTTTGGTCGGTGCAAAGCTTAGTGTTTTCTTGGTGTCAGTTTCCTCACTCTTTTCATGTATTTATTTAGAGCAGAAATCACTGCTCTCTTTCAATAGTTCAGTTATGCAAGATACTTTTCTTCTCACATTAAAATTTATATCTTATTTGTTATCCAGAAATAGTGGCAAAGATTATTCTTCATTTCCTGACTGGATGCTCTCTGATATTGCTCAGGTAATCTTATGGATGAACAAACTGTTCGTCTACCAAACTGCTTAGACTTTTGGGGCAACTTTAAATCAGAATCACAGAATCGCCATCATAATTCTCTTCATAATAATGTAAAATACTCTTTTTCACTGCACAGGATTGCAGTAATACCCTGGAAAAATTTGCATTTACTTCTGAAAAATTATACATACAAAAGAGCTCCTAATTTCGTCATCCATATTCTCCTTTACAGAAAAAATATATCTCAAGATTGGCAAAATTCTCCTGCAAAAATGACTTGCACAAGCTACCATGTAGTATGTCATGCCTTCAGCTGGGAAAGAAAATTCAGTATCTGTGGCTTAGCTAGAGAAAGCTCTTTGACTGAAGAAAGCTAAAAACATAGATGTATGTTCAGAACCAGATACTGTATTGCACATATGGCAGCATCTGGAGTCTGGGGTGGAAGGAACAGTGTCCTACGAGGAACTATTTCTGGATGCCTCGGTTGTCTGAAATGCAGCCCATTCACCCCCACTGCTTACAGATGGCCACTGAAAACTTAGAAATCTACTGAAACATGCATATAATCCCATACCACATTGCAAAATTCTGTCAGTAGTAAGACTGTGCAGCCCATAGCAGCAGTAACTTACTGTTTTGGCGTGTGCATGGGCTTCAGAGGCCAGTTTTGTTACGAGTCAGAGGACTTCTCTGCGTTCTGTGACCTTACCCTCCGCAGGAGCACAGTACCCTTAGCACAGTCTTAACGCTCGACAGTCTGGGCTTCTGAGAGAGGCACATTTCTCAGAAATGCAAACAATAATGTAGCATGAATTTTCTTTCAGCTTCTAAGCATAGAGAGAGAGGAGCTCAGAAGAAAATATGAGAAAAGGGAAGAAGGCGGCGAGGAACAATAGAATAGCAGAAACAGAAGGAAAAAGGGAAAACAGCTGTAGTGCTTTAAAAATCTTTATTTCTATCTCTATTTCTTGTTCAATAAGCCAAGAGCAGTATTTCATGGAGACATAGCATAACACTGAAAAGATAACATTAATATTGTCGAATTACTGTTTATGACTTCAGAGTGCAACACTCATAAAGTAGTGACATGAGAATAAAGTGCGACTTTAGCCACAGAGCTTGAACTAAAATAACATTTTCTCTTCTCCTTGGTCTTCCATTCCACTGAAGCTGTTATGTAGCACCCCTTTGGGGAGAAATTAGCAGTGTCTGTATCATTGCGCATAGCCAAATTAGGTATTAGGGGCATCTCAGTTTGCCCAGTGTGGGTGACAGAGCTTGCGTGCGCACTAGCAGCTCAACAACATACACAGAAGCATGATCAAGAGTTTAAAAATATTAGAAACCTGGAAACATAAATGATGATCCCCCTATAGGTACAGTGGTACCTATAGTTGACCTACCAGTTTACCATTATGGCTTTATAATCACGTTCATCAGCTTTTAAAACCCAGTTTTTCTTCTGCTGCATATCCATCTAATGGATGTTCTTAAACAAATACATTGTGATAGCTGATAAAGTCTGTGGCATAATCTGTCTTGGTATTGTTTACCAATTTAAAGAATATATAAAACCGCATCATCATCATAATCATAAATAACAATAAATAATAAAATAATTAGTAAATTATGAAAGCCTCAAAGTCTATGCCAGCATAGCATCTCTTTTTTGAGCTTTTAGGTTCCTCTCCGTAGCATGGGTATGTTTGCGTTTATTATGGGCATGTTCATAATTTATGCAACTCTTTAATTTATGCCGTTATCCTATAAATAGAATTGACTACATTAGAAAGGAAATCTTACCATGCAAACAGTCCTTCGAAAGTGGGACCCCCTGAGGTTTTCTACCTTCGGAACCAGATGCTTACTTTGCACAGCAGACTTAGTAAAATCAGTGAAAGATACTGTAGCCCAATGGACTGAAGAACAAAGGGAAAATATAGTTCAGAGTTGCTCAGTAATTTGTGACCCCCATATTCTTTTGAGAAAATTTAACAGGTTTTTAGTAGTCCACCTTACACCATAGTAAAGCTAAATTGTTCTCAAAATCGGCTGACTTAAATAAATTGTTGCTTTTGCTGATATTAGCAGTACACATACTGTTTATCTCCTTCATATCGTGTTTGTTCACAAAAAAAAATTAATTGAAAAGCTCCTCTCCTCCCTTAAATCTGCAAGTAGCATCCAAAAAATCATATAACACTTTAAAAGGTAAAACTATGGTTAAAATTTTCTGAAGTGTCTCAATAACTTAGAATCCTTTTCAGTCCTCCTTTTTAATCCCTCTTGAAAATGAAACTTAAATTTTGAATCAAGCTGCTTCCAAAAATGTTGCTCTAGAGACAATTCTTTGACGATACTGATAGTTAGGAATTAAAACAGCTAAAAAAGGAGGAAATCGGAGTTCTTGATTGTTTCCCAGTCTCACTGATTTTAAAAGGATTTAGGTGGAAAATCTCCAAATAAAAATGCTGAAGAAAAACCACTCCCTAGCCATTTCCCATCAGGCACCCAAGGACCAAAGTTGCCCTCAATTTTATAAAATCATTTTCATCAGTACAATTGAGTGTAAGGCATTTTTGTAGTGTTCTCCAATCATGAAAACAAATTACTTTGCACACATTGATGTAAGCAATGGAATAAAGCAAACTGTCTGACCTTTGGTCCAAAAGACCAAATGCTGCTGCATTCATGCAAAATGCTGATTAATTAATAGCTGTTATTAAAAATTCTTTGCATTATATATTAAAATGTCTTTCTTATGGACAGGATTCACTTCATATTCACTTACCTGAAAACCTAACTGGTGTTCTAGGTTCTGTCTACAGCAGAGCCAGCAGACGTGCACGTATGTAAATTAATCCCCTCTTAAAACAGATATCCAAATATTGGGTAGTTAAATTTGACTTATACTGATTCCAGCAAAATACTATTTTATTAACCTTTGCAAAATGATGTGCATTGGCCCTGTTTTACTCGTGATGCCTGTGAGAACATGGAGGTTGTTGTGTGGGGCTCAGACCAGAAGTGTCTGTAGTGCAAAAGCCCGTGACAAAGAGCGGTAAGGAAGGAGCAGATCAAACAGGAGACGGTGTTTACTCTCACTGAATTCTGCTAACTTCAGTTCCTTACTATCTGTAACGAAACAGTTCACTGTGTTAGGTCTTTTAAATTTCTTGTGTATTAGATATTATTTTTATATGATTGTTAGAGCAGCTGGGTGCCTGACATCTAGAGAATGTCTGAGCATGATATTTCTGCAAATATTTCTGTTTACTAACTTCTTAACTGCCACTGGTAAACAAAAGGTATATTATTGGTACACAGCCTTCTGGAGGATAACTTAATTTACAGCAAATGTTCTGTTAAAGAATGCAGATGTCTTTTTTGCTTCCGTGCACCACAAATTATTTCAGTAGTAGAAGTTAACCTAACTGGAGCAACAGTACAACAGTGATAACTCCAACGGTGGCTCCAGAGGCTTTATTTTTCACATGATAATGTTGAGTTTATTTACGTATATAGTCAATATTTTAGCTTGTTTCATTCAAATTACTTGGCCTTTATGTGGAAAAAGTTCTATAATGAACACCAAACAATCTAATCTACAGATCCTATATTCCTATTTGTATTTTCCTGGTTTTTAGACATTGACCAACAAAATCCTAGAGAGATTTTTGAAATGTGATCCTTACCCTGGAGGATGTTTCCATGGCCACTCTCTGGGCATGAAATGGTAGATTTCATGAATCAAATAGCCACAGAGGAGGCTATTTATTCAATGAGCTTTTACACTTATTTTAAATTCCCTTTCCCTCACTCCATAGGATTGGTTCAAATAAAATGGCAAAATTTTATATGTGAAAATGTTGCTGCTTAGTCATTGATTGTCCGAATGACACACTGGAGTTATTAGTGAAGAATTTTTGTATTATTTTCATGTCATGTGTCTCATTATTATTTTGCTACATCATTAACAGTACTACTTCCTTTGCCTTCTCACCACTTTGCTCCCGAATAGCATCTATCTCTTAATCCATCTGCATTATGAATATAAAGAAATTTCAGTACATAAAAGAAAGTCGGGTAACCTGAGGAATGTCTTATGAATAAAGCTGAGGAGAACCAAGGATGTTGCATTATGTCCAAGATATTACTGGGAGATAATGCTGGGAAAAACTATTCAGTGAAAGATAATATATAAGGAGGAGTAGAGTCATAGACTTCTAGAAAGGAAAGTTTAGGCTGCTAATCAACAAAATACATGTCATGGTGAGATTTTACATAATGAAAGTTTCAGAAAATGGGGAAGCCCATTCATTTATAATTATAAAAGCTAGATAGGAAAAAAAAGGTGGAAAATTTACTTTAGGTTTCCTGTATTTGGACTAGGTGATATAATTGGACTGTCCTATTTCTAGAGCCTTTAATTCTATGAAATCTCCATTGTATAAAATTGCACAGCTATTACCTATTTTCTTTACTTTTAGTATTTCATTTTGGTTTGTGTACATTTTGTTAAAATACCTACATATGGCAAATAGCATTTTGAATTGTATACAAGAAAACAAGTTGGAATTAATTTCAACCAGTTGCGACTTTTAAATTTCAGGACAAGGCATTTATAACAAGTCAATCTTAGAATACACAGGTATTCATATAGTAAATGCACCTAGTGAAAAAAACAAAAGCACCAGAGAATGTCCTTTATGATACACAGCAAATCCAGTTCCAGTATGTCCCTTTTAGGACAGGAATAATTATTAATCAGTGATTGCCTGTTCAGAACAAATCCCTGTTCTCTAAGAGTACTGTAGATCTTGAAATCATCACAGTTTCATACCATCTGTTCGAAAATATGCTAGCTTATACACAGCTCTACACTTCAAACATTTTATATGATCTGAATCTTAAATTGATGTAATAAGCAGCAGTCTACAAGACAGTTCTGTTTCTGTTTCTCCCGCTGATCTCCTGCAGTGTCTTCCATTTTCAAACTGCATAAGAGAGTCAAAGAGCCCAGTTCTCCTCTGTGAAACTAATGCTGTATCTCCCTTAAACTTCAGTGATGGCAGTAGGTGTTGAAAATCATTTCCTTATGTTAAAACTATACAAACTTTCAAACTGGTAATCAAATACAGATCTTCGTCCTGAATCAGTTCATGACATCAGTGTATCCCAGTGGCAAAAATGTTAAACTGTTACCAGGGATCCACAATATCACCGAAACAAAGCACGGCTGCTTTACATTATCACTTACTGTTATTTAAATAGCTCATGCTAGAATTGTACTTTCCAAAACCTTCCTTAATTCTGACATGAAGCTAAATGGCTGAGAGCAATATATTTCACTTTATGCAGCTTTCTTGTTAGGTTTCCTTACTTGAGATGACTGTCTTATAACCATGACTAAATCTTCAGCTACAAAATTAATTTGATTAAATCCAAGTACTTGACCTTGTCAACTAATGTCCCCAGACGCCTCTTTACTGACTATGGGCTTCTAAGCAGTGGAGCAGGAATATTTATACACTATCCCATGTTCTCTGCTCTCAATAACTACATCTTCTCCAAAATCATCATTAAAATCAAAAATTATTTAGAAAGATGGACTTTCATCCCTTTCAGGCTGAGGTATATTACTTAAAATTTATTATTTTCTTAAACCATTTTATCTTATCCAGATGTTACCTTGTCATGCACATCTCTAAGACAACTACTTAGGACCCGTACCAATCCCTTCTGAAGTAAAATTGAAATTAAAAATAGTTCTATGTGAAAATGACATTGCCTCAAGATGTTAAAATTATTTTAGATGCAGTTTAGCAGTCACTAATCAAATGTTTTTAAACAGTGGCTTGATGATACAGTGTCATTTTGGGGAATGAAATTATAAACTTTGTTTATTCCAACAGTGTATCTAAACTGCCTTTAATTTCAACCAAGACAATCCACAGTCCCATTCTTCTACACCAGATCTGTTTAAATATCAAACCTTAATTATTCAAAATCAATTAAAAATCTACAGGGATATAATTTATTTAGGTGAATGTTTAACTACAGTTTCTTAGTCTGAGAGATATAAAGAAATGTAACATCAATAAAGAACTCTAGTAATAAATTTATGATCCTCAGTGAATTATAAAACTTAGAGCCAGTGCTTTATGTGGAGTCCTGTTGCACGTTAGTGAGGTCTCTACGCAGACCTTGACTTAGTATGATCAGAAAAAGGCAAACCAAGTGAAGGAGCACCAAAACGAATTTCAAATTTAAATGATGACACTAAAAATAAATGAGACTATATTGACCATAAGTAAAATTGACTGGAGACTAGGATAAAGCTTGTAGTCATGAGAGCCATAAGATTTTGGAAGGTCAGCAAGAGAAGGAATACAGGTAATCTAAGAGGTTTAGGGGAAACAAGTGGCTTCAGAGAAAGATCATATTACATAGTACCTGTGATAGGAAGGGATTGGGCATGATAATTTTAATATTTTTTTTTAGTTATATGCCAAAAGTATGTCATTGTATATCTCAAACAAAAGATTATTACAGCATTTGTGACAGACCCATTTACAGTATTTAATTCAAGAGCAAAACTAAAAGGGAATAGTTTCATGTGGTGCAAAATTTCTCCATCATTTGATACATGTTAGGCATCATAAAATGCCAATATCCCGAGGGCCACAAACTTATAACCTTTACCTGAAGTGGTCATATTATATTGGGTTCATTCCTCTGCTGCGCTGAAGTAAAGAGGGGAGATAAAGATTCTTTTATGCCTCCACCGGTTCAGCACCATCCTGGAGATAAGAACCCAAGCCAGCCTTCAGCACAAAGCTGGAGAAATCACAGGGGTGCTCTAACGTCTGACAACTAGAACAAAACACTCAGTACCCTCTGTCAGCCCGAGCTGGAAGAGCATTCCACACCGCACCCGTCCCCGCTACTCATTGCCTCCAGGCATCACAGGCTGTCTGAATGTATGTAAATATATCCCATTCCTGAAGTTGACAGAAAATGAAGCTTTCTATAAAGATCGCTCAGATTCCATGAAAGGGAAACTTATGGTCATTTTACTTCCCCACAGGAGTGGAAAATGGTCCTTACAGTGGGTCCGTTTTGTTTCCTGCAGCACACTATTTTCTGTGTGTCTTACAAAACACACCCATAAATACTCCCCCCCGCCCCAAGTGTGAGTATGCAAGTATGCATATATTTGCACACATATATATTGCCTATATAGCCACACATGTGCATGCACACATGTAGAATTTTAAAAAGAAACCCAGAAACTCATTAAATGATGGCAACTCCACTGGAAAAAAAAAAAAAAAAAAAGAAGAAGTCCTCATTATAATCTCATCACATTATTTTCATATTAAACCTTCTCTCTTTGATTTTACAATGTCAGGTTTGATCTTGCACAGCTTAGGTGCAGTGTGTTGCCTCTTTCTGTGAACTATCCTCCTATCTATTTCCTAAGCTGTTGTTCCACACTTGTAATCATGTTATTTGAGTGCCTTATGTATTCTAAAAATAACCATAATAGAAGTTGCATGTAAGTGCAAGGTGAGAAGTGATGAACAGGACAGCGACACAGCACAGCCGATCATACTGAATGTAAATGGGAGACCAGACCACACTGCACAGCAATAAATGATTGTTATTACTACCATTTATAAAGAAGCCCAAGGTGTCGGAGGCACTTCAAAGTACACACAGAGACATATTCCCTCCCCTAAAGAGTTTATAATCGGGGAAAGTTGTCAGGCTGTTTCTTCTTGTCTCATGGGAGTAAAACAGAATAAGATGAGTAAACAGATGAGTTAAGCGCTGCATTATACTGGATCATGCATAAGCTTATACTGCATCAACAAAGTTTATTCTGTTCCCTCCGACTTCGTCATACTTTTTTGCCCCTAAGGAAGGAGCCATACCAGCAGTTTGAGACTTGCCAAAACTCAGCTTGCAAGATTATCAGTGATTAAACTCACTTGCACAGCCACAACTCGCAGATGAACTTGAATGAACGTAAAATATATTTCGCATGCTCATCACAACTTGAGCTAAATCAAACTTTCACTTCCTGGAGTCATCGTTTCCAAGTGAGACCTCCAGCAAAACTTTCCTTTGGCTCCGGGCCAATTGCCTGCACTTGCCTACAAGTGTGTCCTGCACCGCGGACCCTTGAACAATGGAAGTTCACAAGTTTCCGCAAACAAAACTAATCCATCGTTTCCACTGCAATAAAAACTACCCTTCATAAAAGAGAACAGTAAACAGATCCTGAAGAGGAGCAGTCCCTTCCACAGAATTAGTTCATCCATTCCTTTCCAAAACATATACATCCCTAATCAACTCCTCTCCTGCAATGCTGACCCTAACGTCAAACAATACCACAGCTGCTGGCAAGGTAAATGTAAGCAGGGGTGAGCTAAACCTTAGAGCTCTGTGGAAATTATATTATAGGGAAATACCATACATCTGAAGGTCAATAAAGGTGAGCTCAAAGACAAGAATCTGGTACATAATCCTTTTCCATGTTGGTATTTTACTTTCTTATGCAGCTTAGGTAGGCACCAAGACAGACTCTAATAGTCAAAGGAGAGCAGGAATTAAATCTGACACATCTGAAGTTAGTGGAATTTTTGCCATTTACTTCAGCGGGATCAGGGTCTCACCTTGAACTTTAACAATATAAAATTATTTCAGTGGGATTGCTCAAGGGTTAAAGTTCTACTTCAGTGTGAAAATGTAAAGCTAAATCTCACTCTTAATGAGAATGAGTTGTTTTCCAACCAGATACCATCTATATCAAATTACCATAATATAGTATTTTTTTTTTCTGGAGATTGATTTGTAGTCTGATTTTTTTATTATCTGTATTTTTGCTTTTCATACCTTCCACAAGCTGAGAAAAAGGTGAAAAGGCAATCTACTGGCGTACAGTGTCGAAAAGTAAAACAATTTCAAAAGTACATTTCCACACTGAAATTGTAAGTAACCTTTAAAGTAAATATACCTTAATGAGATTAGAAAACAAACAAAAATATTTGTCTCCCTTTGGTAATTTATTTTATGCATATAATAAATTGGGTTTGTGGTCAGTTTTATATTTTCAGGGAAAATGAGCTTTATTTTTCCGAGATTATAATACAGACTGATTGTGTCATTCTCAGGAACTGCTGTGGGAGAAGTTCATGTACATGCTTACCATTAGACAGTGGAAAGCAGTGATTATAACATATTTCAGCACATCCGTGTCACTGAGGAGACTGCAGGTGAGTGTGCAAGGAGAAGAAAAAAAGAAAAAGGATGCTCTTAGGTCCAGGTCATTTGACTCCAAAGATCTGTGATAAAATCTGGTTTTCTCTGCAGATTTTTTTTTTTCTTTTTCATTTTTTCTCAGTTTCAGCAGAAAGCTGGAACTTCGACTCAAAACCAAAGTAGAATATTTTTATTTCCATTTAAGAGAATATGGAAAATCCTGTGTGAAACTGAACAAGAACCCAGGCTCTGAGACTTCTGGCTTTCTATGGCTTGCCTTGATTTTGGGTTCTCCACAGTTAAAATGGGAAGGAGAATCATCCAACCTCTGCCTCCTCTTGGCTCTAGAGCAGAGAAATTGGAAACTCTTATTAAAAGTCACAGCCTGAGCCAGACCTTCCAGGCAGCTAAGGTAGCACTGAGGGACCAGAGCCTTGAAGGTAAGGACTGTCCAGCTCTGATCCAGGGAACAGGAAAGCACTAAGGCCTTCATGCTCATACATGGTCAGGTCTTCCCAGATGTCAAGGTGCAGGGCACTGGGCAAAGTTCATATGGGAGTGCTATCCAATTGCGGGTTCCAGTTGTTCCCAGTTTTGGAAGAGTTTCACAGAAAGAGTAAGCTAAAACAGAGGAATCTGGAAGGTGGGGACCACCAGCAGGTGGCAAAGTAAGATGCCCTGTGGGCTGCCAGGAAACTCTTCATGCATTTCATTGGAAACTCATTTGCCAAACAGAACAGTCATAAGAAATGTTTCCGTTTTGTAATGTTCACATTTTTTTTCTAAGGAAAACCTACCATCTTTAAAGAATCTTAACCATTTCCCAAAGGCATGAGAGAAAGTATGTCGAAGAGCTGGATTTTGTAGTATGGCTCCAGCTTTGTGTTGCACATGAGTATGCAGTGACAGAATGTTGTGGTGTGCATGTCTTGGGAGTGGATGGAGCTCAACAGTGCTATAATGTTCTCCATAATTTTCAGATGTTCATTACTTACAGGTAATGAATGGCAGCAAGGTGTTGTCACCTCACCTTGTTTACAAAAGGAGTAGTGATACCTTGAAAATCTGTATCCTCGAAGAGCCACTAGAGGAGAACTTGCAGCCAAGTAGGTAAAGTAGGGTCCAGGTCACAGGCTGGTTTGGCTTCATCTTCCAAATGCGATCCTGCAATAATTAGTGGCAATTTTTGTATTTATTTCTATAATGTATAACAATAGACTTGATATGTCAAAACCAGAGTATATGTTACTGCCTTTGGTTGTAATAATAGTAAGACCTTCATCTACTTTTCTTCCAAAATTTCCCATGTGGAAATTCACTTCTTGTTCGGTCTAGTAGTAATGCAATACAGGATTTTATTAAAAGAATCGAATGTGACTGTCAAGTGACAGGGCAGTAGTATTGGATATCTTGTGCTGGAAAGTAGAAATAATGCTGCACGGGAAATATCAATATGGATTAATCTATGGGACATGGATTTGACTGTTTATTAAATTGGTTTTAGTTGTATAATGTATATTAAAGTAAGATAAATTCACAATTCACATTTCATTGATTTAGCTAAGTTCAATTGAGAATTTGCATTGTTGTTTTGTGTGTTTATATTTGACTGTTTCTTCCTAGAAGCTTAATCAGGGTAGGCTTACATAGCCAATACAACCTGCTGTGAAAGCTTGGAGCTTTAATACTGTACCATAAGCCATGCTACTGAGGTAGAAAATGTACTGCTGGCCAGAAAAATAAAAATACCCTCCCTTCAAGATTATGGAGTATATTTCAAAAAGAACTCCAGCTGGTCTTCCAGCTAGTTGGTTTCTGAGAGGGTATTTTAGACATAGAAAAACATAATTGTGTGCACCAAGAACTGTGCACATATGAAAGACATAGCATGCAAACAAAAAAGGATAATGACTTTCTGTCGTCAGATGCATATATTAAATCCAGTGGCTCTCATCATCTACATACTACCCAGATGTGTAACACCTACAGGTGTGCATGCATTTCAAGGAAGCCTTTAACTTTACTTGGTAAAAAGCCTCTGAAAAAGTAAATCCAGTGACTATTTTTAATTGTCTTTTACTATTGAATACTTATTTTTCAGTTCACAGGCTTAAGTATTCTTGTTCTCTATATTATACTAAGCATACAAGTTTATGACAAAAATGTGTATTATTATGCATAATGATGACACATTAAAAGTCATGGGTATTCACATCTCACTTTAAAACATATAGTCTGATTTTGCTATTCTGTATATATCAACAGTAATTTTAATATTGAACGGCAATACATATTTACGGCAATATGTAAAAGTCATACCTTTGCAGAAATGACTTCCCATCAGTCAGTTTTGACATAGCATTGTAGAAAGAGAATGATGGAGAAACGGACAAAGAAGAATTGTACCTATCCAGACTAACAAAAGCGTATCTTGAGAAATGCAAATAATATGACTACTCTACTCAGCTAACTTTGTGTTCACACTAATGGTGCTATTTACCATTGAAAAAAGAATGGTTCTTGCAGTTGTGCTTGTAATAAACAGGGATTTCATTTTAAGTAGGCTTTGTAGTTTAACTGTGTATTTATTCTACAGAAATCAGCTTTGCATTGCTATCCATAGGATAGCAGCAAGGTTATACAAAGAAGTAGCAACAGTATAACTGACAAACTGAGGGGAGATTCAATACCCAAGTTGATGGCATTTCTGTCTACTTCTACTATGCAATGCCTGGAATTCTATATTTCATCAATTTGTGTGAATCAATGGGTAGAACTCAATTACTTTGCCTAATACCTGGACAGGGAAAATCAGAAATAGATGGAACTCTGATTACCACATCCAGAACCTAAAAGCACCTCTGTAGCAGCTTGTAGACTTTCTAACATAACACTTGGCATCACTTTCTCACTTTTTAAAGTACAGAAATTCCTGAATAAATTGTTTCCAAGACACAGAATGGGTTTCAGAATGGTGACTTGGAAAAGGGGAAGGGGTATGCGCACGGAAAACTTCTGGCATGAAAGTAAGAGAAGAGCGTATCCTAGTGTGGGAGAAGAAGAAGAGTAGGTATATATCTAGAAACTCTGGAAGAAAGTAAGGAACTGAAGGAGCCACAAAGAGTTTGCAAAATACAGAGGAGTGGGAAGTAGGTAGCCAGTGCACTTAGAGGGGAGAATAAAGGCACCCCAGGGTGCACAGTAGGCTTGACCTGTGGAAGTAATGCACTATGTGACCCTCTTGTTGATGAAACAACAACAGCAGTAATAAAGGATTATTTTCTCTGGCACTCAAAAGCATGCCACATAGCACAGCCTTTGATTGATAGTAAAATTAAATTAATATGAAATAATCTTGAAATTACAAAGCTTTCTAGAAGGGCCTTTGATTTTACACACGACTCAAGTAAATATAATTTTAAAGTAAATATGTAAAACTGAAATTAAATAGACTAAGTTGGAAAATCCACCCAACCATAGCCACTGCCACTTTGCTATAGATGCTTTCTAATATTACCCAGTCTTCACATAGTGCAATTATAGGCTTTGAAGAAATGCTTAAAACAATGGAAATACGCAGATAAATTTAACTTCTTTCAAATTCTACTTTTTGCCCCATTTTTGAGGTAAAGTTTTGTTTAGATTAGCAAGAAATGATCATCCTGTGTTTCTGGGAATTTGTTCATGATGATGATGATGATGATGTTCATAATGGCATATTTTCCTTTTCTACCTCTCATTGCTAATCTCTTCCTTCTAAGCTTATGTATAGGTGGATCTTGAGAACAGTAGAAGTGGAAAATACTGTGAATCTCCAACTTTGCATCATGAGTTGTCTGTTTACGATCTGTGTGTCCTTATTGGCCAACTGCTCTTCTCTCAAGTGGGAGATGGAAAATACTGTTTTTCTTAGAAATGGATTCTTTTTGCTATCTTTTTTTTTTCCCCTTGGGTTTGTTGGGGTTTTTTTCCCTGCTGTTTTGCTTCTTCCATTACATTTCTTTTTTTTTTTCTCCAGAGTTTTTGCCAGTGCCCTTTTAAAGAGCTAGGAAAAACTTCTTTTTCTTTGTAGTTTGTGTCTTCTTCTGAGCACAGGAGAGATTTTATGAGAAGGATCATAACTATAGCTCAAACGAGCAGGTGTTAAGTAAGTCAGTTTACCAGATGTAACAAGATATCTCTCCATTGTCTTCTCTATGACGTGCTTTGTCAAATCATCCAGCACAAACAAATCTTTCCTAACTGGTATCGGTACCCGATAGTACAAGAGCAGTAGAGTATGCACAACCGTGCAACACTTGGCTGTGTTATTGCTTGCTTCTGTGTTTGTGCTCTTTCCTCTTTTCTTTTTTCCACTGATCTAACTCTCAGCTGAAGGTAATGTTTAAATATGAGCAGCTACCAGGCCCTATTTCATCTCAAGCCTATTTGGCACTGCACTGAAGCTTCAAGATTTTCCAAGCAAGTCTAGAGGGACTGGATTCCTTCAGTCTCTCTACCTGGTAAACAGGATGGTTGCAATTCCATTTTAAAATCAATGTTAAAGAAGCACTGATAGCTAAGTATAACATGCATGACTTTTCTGACATTCCGTATTTTTGTGTCTTCAACTTCCGTGTTCATGAGTTAAATGTATCAGAACACCAGTCATGGAATTAATTCATTCCTATGGGTGTAACTGATATTCATGATTTACTGCATAAAACCTATGAGCTCTTAAAAAATTTATTTTTACCTCCTGTTCCTGCCACTGGCCTTTTTGGACATGAATTTCATTTAATTTCTATTTCATATATAATACAGTATCATATATGGAAGGTAAGCCAATTCAGGTTTGGGATTTTTTTAATTGCAATGATTGTCAGAAATAAATTTATTATGCTTATTTCTAAAATTACATATATGACCATTAGTCTACCGTAACGAAAGAAAAAGAAGAAAGAAAGAAGATGTCAGGTAGGTTTTTCCTCAACCTTGCACATAAATTATTGTATAGATATTTCTGAAAAAAAAAATTAAAAAAAAATGATGAAATAAAGCCATTCATAAAATCTACAAAGATGCAAACAAGATGGAAGATGCAATAAAGTAAAATTTACAATATTAAAATAATACCTCTAATATTAGCACTTACAGATGGGATCCAAAAATAGGTTCTGGTTCTTGAGAGTATGTTCCCAAGTCCTAGATGTATAATTTTCAAAGTCCAAAGAAAATTACGTTTCTTTAATTAAATGTTTTAGCAGATTTTGAGAAACTAAGCTACTTATACCGTACATAAGCATTAAGAAGTCATTTAGCCTTATCTCCCATCAGCAGTACATAGCCATTTCTTGTTTTGAACAAAGTAGGGCAACATAACAACACTGCACAACTCTATTGCACGTTCCCTGATCTGGTGAACAGCATGCTTATGGTAAAAAAATAAGCAAGAGGAGTCACCTGCCACAGAGGACAAATGGTTTGAAGAACTGATTGTCAATAAAGCAGCTGTATATAATTTTAAGATTCACTAATTTATGTCTTAAACCAATATACATAGCATCTAAATATCCAGTAGGAGTACCCAGTTTTGTTACATGTTTTGGAAGCTCTCATGATGTGTAGAACTGGAGATTAAGAGCCCAGTCTAGGTTCCAAAACCATAAATATATCTTCCATGTGCTCATGTATCTTCTGCTGACTTGAATAAGACAAAACTAATTCCTCACTTGACGTTTCAGCCTTGCTTAAACAAAGTCAGGGTGCAGTAATTTGGAAAGTACCTCTAGGGAAAACACCATCCTTGCCCACGCAGGATAGAGGAGAAAAGGATCCACTCACTCCTAAGCTGGCTACCTTCTGAAGAAATATTTAAATTTGGAGGCAGGAATAGAATTAACTATTCTCTGTGTTTCAAAAACATGTTAAGCATAGGAATGGAGCATCGATGAGAAGTAGCAGGCGTTATCATTCCCCCACATTCTACCCAGTCCTCCAGCAGTGGGTAGATCCACTAGGACAGGATAACTGACTGTTACTTACATTCCTCAACATAAAAATTATGGTTTGGAGCCTATCAGTACATAGAAGAAGCATCCAAAAGTTTCTTCCCTGCCCTCTCTTTCATTTGCTTTGTACAGATAACACTCTGAATTCTTTTGTTTCTCTCTAGATTGGAAATTTCAGAATGTTTATTTCTGAAAAAAACTGTTGATAGTATCATGTCTTGAGACTGTGACAGATAAAAGGATTGACTTTGATGAGAAGGGATAACTAAGTCTCTGTGTTTGCTCAGTCTTTGGTCCCTTTATTGACTTATTTAACAACATTATCAAGCAGCAAACAGTTTCCACTATGTGCACAATCTCTTGGTAACTACACTAATGACAAATTCAACTTCAAAACAATCATTTGCCCTAATCTACATTAAATCTGAAACTTTTACCTGTTTCTTTCAGCTATTCTAAACTGAATAATAACCAGACACAAATGCCACATAGCCTATTTCCTCAATTTTCATGAGGTATTTTCACGAGTTATTTTCACACGTTGTTCCTATACCCAACAGAAAAATTCATCCAGCCATAATAGTGAATATGCAGACAATTTTGTGAATGCTGAATGAAAGAAAATTCGGTGCATTTAAAGTGTATTTCCCTTTTTAGAAGAAATGAACTAGTAAACAAACATTCTTAACCTTTGCTAGGTAACTAAATGCAGTAATGTCCCTTTTCTAATGTTTGTGTTATCTAAGGAAGAAATGGAGAGGAGTTATTTAGAAAGCCTCATTGGAAGTGATTTATTTACCAACCTACAAATGTATAAATACCTTACCTGTAAGTCTCAGCTGTACAAAGACTATTAGCTACAAATGTGTGCTTAGATGTAACATAAGTGCTAAAAAAGCTGCATTCTAAAATACATTATTTACATAAATGGGGTTCAAATTATAAAACAATGAACTCTAGCTCATGATTTTTGGACATTTTGTGTAGGCAATAAGTCAGATGCATAGTGTCTGGACAACATATGCATTCTTCAGAAAAGCATTCCCATTTGGACAAAAGAGAGTTGAAAATACTCCCTTATTCTTGGGAAGCCATTTTAAATGCATCGAGGAAATCCTAGCGTAAGTGTTACTAACATAAGTAGGAGTCTGAAGAATCATCAAAAGGTAAACTGATCAATAAGCAGGATATCAAACTAATTCATAAAACTAATTTTTAATATCAACTATAGAATTGAAAATGAGATAGCTTTGTCCCTATGTATGGTTATACACTGGCCAGTTGGAGAACAAGATTAACATAGGCATTTCCTTCACACACTTAAATATGAAACCCGCACATATAATGTGTTTCTATATAAGCACTCTATATGGTTTGGGGATGCATGCACATATTCCATCAGTTCCCAATGTATAAGTATTTAATGATCTTCTGCATGATAAAGCAGTCATAAAAGCAAAGATCTTAGGAAACTGTGTTTCAGACTTGGAAACCTACTGCCTGTATCCCTTCTGCTGCCTCTGAATTGTGTAGCTGACTTTTGTATGGCTGGCTAACTCACTCTTCAGCAGTGCTCAGAGAGGTCCAAAGTACTCCAGAGACTGAACACATCTGAAGTCCACTCCAGCACTGCTTCTCTCTCAGCTTACCTAGTGTCACTAATCAGCAGCTCTGAATCAGGCTCTTAATGAGGTGCCTCTTTTGCCTAACTGCAAAGCCAGGTATCAGCTGCAAATCTTTACTGACATTAAGTTCAAACTTACTTGCAGTTGAACCATTCCATGAGGGTTCACCTGTAGGAAGTCAACATTGCTGTCTTTCTAGATTGTATTTACAACATTTTGTAATTAGTAATGCAAATTAAATACTTCCTCTGCTGGCAGATTGTCAGTGTAGTGCTTGGTATTTAAAAACCTAGGCATTTTGCAGTACAGTAATAATTAAATAAGTATATATCTTCTGCAGCTGGTAATTTTCTAAAGATTTCAAATATCGTATTCGAATGTCAAATTTCAGGTTGACAAGCTAGGGCATGACAGAATTTGTAAATCCTCAATTTTCTATTTAGTATGTACTTCTTAGTTGTTTTTCTGTCTTGTCCCGATAACTAAAATACAGCTTAACAGAAATCTAAGCCAGAATCCTACTCAGGTATTGTCAGCAGAACAATTTGGATGATGAAAGCAAGTGCTGCTCCATCCTGTATGAAGTGTCTTTCACCCTTATGTTCTCACAATCAACTGTGGAACACAACCAGTGAGAAAGAAAAAAAGAAAGGCAAAGGAGAAATTAAACTAAGGGCTGAAAAGCAAACAGTAAGAGCTGATTCACTGAAACACTATTGAAAGGTTATCTTGATAGAGACAAAATATTTTTTTCCAGCAGTGTTTAGTGGAGGGCCTAAGATTTTGAATTTCCTTGTCAAGAAAGGTGGAGAAGATAATGATGGGGAGAAGTCATTGCAGAGTAGAAAAAGGTAAACAATTAAGCGTCATAATCAGAAAGTAATTATTGAGCAACTAGGAGGGAGGAACAACCAGAAAGAAATGAGCAAGGGCAAGGAATTATTTGAGGGGAGAAATACATTGAAAAGCAAACCAAGGAGACCTGAAAAACAGCGGAAGAAAAGCCTTGTCGCATAGCAGAAGCCACTACTAAAAAGTGAAAAATGTGTTATATAGGCAGGAGTAAAACTGTCTATAATAATATATTGGAATGAGATAAGAAGAAATTAAATCTATAGAGCCTTAGAAATGATCCACATGTGTGAGAAAGCTACAGTTGTCAGAAGAACCGCTTAGGTCAAGGAGAGTAGGAGGAAATAATGAAGTACAGGCAGCAGAAAGAGGGAGTCACTTAGTCACTAAGAGCAAGAAGTGAATTCTACATAATGGCCAGATTGCAGTCTAGACTGACATTGGGAAAAGGTAGCACTGAATAACACAAGCATGGAAAAATTAGAGGAGGAGTTTTTCTTTAAGGAGAAAAAGGTAAAAGTCTGTGCAGTATTTCTGAGGAGGTTCCCTTTAATTAATAAATTTAGGAAGATTACAGAAGCATGAAAAGAGAAAAGATATGAGAGATGTAGTTATGGAAGTAGATATCAGCCTGGAGTCATGTTCACTACTGAGAAAACTGTTAGATTGCAAGGGAGAAATACATCTTTTCAACTACCCCCAGAAAACACTGTGAGGGAAGAATAGCCAGGCTGGTTAGAGAAGAGAATTATTGATATGGAAATGGGTCAGTGGCCACAAGCATACATCAAAATGAGGAAGAAAAAGAAATTAGACTGAATTTGCAACGGTTAGACATCCCTATGGAGTATCTGATGAGATTTACCACTCTCCTAGCAGACCAAGATAGCCCTGGCAAGGACATGAATACCTGAATGGATTCAGTTTGTACAGAAATCCACTGGCAGCAAGAGGCTACAGAATCCCTCGGGCAGGATCTGTGGATGTCACAATAAAGTACTGCTGTTTGCCGAGTACCGGTACGTTGCAGTTCAAAAGTGCAAAGCCCTCCTTTATAACTTTGTTTTGGATACTGAGCATTAAAGAGAATTATAGCACCTCTGAGAGGTTTCCTTGGCTTCTCACCCAATGCCAGCAAAAGGCAAAGGGTGCAAATCCCTCATCTCCTCCAGCAAGGCAGTGTCAGGGCACTCCAACATGTCTGGTATGGAAAAGCGCACAAAAATCAGCCAGCAGCAGGAAGGGTAGGAGCTGTGCAGAGAGCAGGGAGCAGCCTGCCTTTGGCACAGCCTTCCAGCCATGGGCCAGCTCATACAGGCTGCTAGAGAATAATGTGCAGCTCACTGCAGGCCTGGGGAAAACGTGTTGCCCAGGGGCTGGGAGAATTCACACTGCCCTTCAGCAGGTGAGCTGATGGCTGTAAATAAGCAGTTAATTTTTATTGCGGTAAATAAATGCTCGGGGCAGTTCCTAAAGCTGTGGGAGTCTCATTGCTGTCTCCTCTCCTGTAAATTCTTGGAAACAACGTTATCCACGATACCTGTGAAAAAGTACATCAGCAAGTGAGGATTCTTAATAAAAAAAGCCCCAATAAATTCTCATTACCACCAAAAGTAAATGCATGCAAAAATAAAAGCACCATCTGGGAGACAGCGTACTGTGGGGTTTTAGGGCTCTGACATGTACATTTGAAGGCCATGAATGCCAATGAAGTCTTGAAGTACTGAAAAATTAATACAGATGTTATGGGAAAATTTGCAAGCCAATTGACAACCCAAATATATGATAGATATGAAAAAAAAAAATCTGGTAGCGGGCGTATGCTTAAATATAATCAGAACTTCATGACAGTGTACTGAAAGAAAATGTTTGTGTAGAAAATAATTAAATAATAAAGAGTACTGGCAGACAGAAGGATGTTGCACTTTGGTAATGTGGGCATGGCTATAAGTGGGGGACTTTGGAATTAAGGAAGTTGCGTTTAAGACTTTCCCATGGCAAGATCAACCAGTGAATTTGAATCCTGTCAGCCTAAAAACCCTGGCTGGCTCCTTTGGCAGAATTTTTCAAGAAGGCAATATGTTGATAGGTGTCATTTTGATATAGTGAACATATTTTTAAACTCAATAAATCATTAAACAAAATTAGCACCTGGTTGTATGAGAATAACATCTTTCCTATCATACTGAGAGAAAGCAAACTCTTTTAAAAACTCACATTTCTTTTGCGTTGAGGGTGGCAGGATACAGTGGAAATTTCAGCAAGTTTCCAGAATACTAAATGTACCTTAAGTACTTTTGTGCACATCAAAACAACTTATACTCACAATGTCGCCAAGTATATTCCATATTTATGTCTTGAGGATTATGTATTTTGAATAGCGATAGTTTAAAAAAAAAACCAAACCAAACAAAACTCAAAACAACTCTTACAAATTGCACATTAGTCTTTTGCAGGTAACAAGCATATAAAAATAATTTTTTTGAAATGTGTAGGTAAATTTAAAAATGTGTGAGTAAATATACGTCTATCTATACCTGTATGATCATTTATTTGATCAATGAGCTTGATCCATGCTGTATCTATTGGTATTTTTCATTATATTTAATTTTAATTCATTTATTCATAGTTTTAACCTTTGTAAGAACATCAGTTATTTAAATGAGTAGAAGGTAAACCACATCAACAAAACTGCAGTGTTTAATGTTGAAGATAACTGACATGCATGAAGTCATTGTATTAAAATATTGTTTTTCCTATTGTTTAGCACAGATGGTGCTGGTAATTAATATTGTGCTATTTTTTCATCAGGGGATTCCCTGATTACAAAATTCACGCAGTATGTAATAAACTGCTACATTACACTGTATGAATAAATGATTTATGATTTATATATTTATTAATGAGAAATCCATTATCCAGTGTTTCAAAACTTCTTAAGAAGCTTTTTTTTCTTTAAATCATGTATTTTTATAAAATCCGTAATTTATGAAACACTGTATCCTATCGAACAGACCCTGTTTACTTCTGTATTTCCTAAAGGCCTTATCTAAGTGTTGGTGATCACAAACAGGCTAAATGAACAGTCAAAACATCTTTGAGGGTATTCTGATACTTCCTGCAGAGGGTATTGTAAGTTCAGTTAGGAATAAATTCTTCTGTCTTTACCATAGAAGGGTAAACATTATGTCCTGTGCACCATCTTTATTCCAGGGGGTTGTTTAAATGACGCCGTACTTCTAAATACTCACTGAAATCAAAGCTTATATTCTAGAAACTAATTTCTAACTAGGAGAGTAGAAACATGCTTATATATGACCGCCTAGAGTTACACCATCTTTCCTTGGTGGTATATGTTTCTAGACTTTAGAGCATTTTGCACTGTCACAAAAATGTTCATGGGTAGTTTGAGCAACTACCAAGAAAATCCAGTGGTCCTGTGGCGGGGTCCTATTTGACAAATCTCTAATCTGCAGAATGCTGAGCTTTTTCTCCTGATGCGGGCAACTGCTTTAGTGTATGCACTCCTTTCCCAAACTGCTCACCAGGCGAGTAACGGTAGCAAAATTATTCCAGGCTACTTCCCAAACAGACACACTACCTGTCCATCCACTGAAACTGCAAATGTAGGTTCAGGTGGTCGGAGCCTGCCCTCCAGACTGGAGGAATTTCTGTCCCTAAATATGTATGGCAAGCTGGCAAGGATATGCAAGACATACAACCTACATGAAATGTGCTTCGGTTAACCACAAGCGGGAATTAGTAACTATAACTAGTATAAAATGAATCCTTGTGCTGGTTCTGCACATGCTCCACCCAGAAGTGGGTTTTTATCAGCTGCCTGTAACCTTTTATTGGCAGACCTTTCTCTTGTACAGTTCACTTACATGGTAGATTATTGACTGTATTAGACATGAAGAGCCCTAGCTTTTCCACTTCCTCAACTTTTCATTAGATTGTTTTCCTGAAGAACATCTTCAATGCTATTTTTCTCAGAATGAGGAGAACAGGTACTTTCCGCTTGCTACTTTTCAGTGTCTTCGCCTTCATCTCCTGACTTGATCTGGGGAAAGTGAAAACCTTATCTGTGCTGATCACTTGGAGAATGAGGGAAAAAACATGTTTCTCTCCTACCTAAAATACAGCTACTGGGGTGCCTGCAGTGGGTCAAAATCCATTCTGAAAGAATGGCACATGTGGGAATGTCACTCTGGAAGTGGTTGGGACTGTAGGGGCAAGAATTATATGACTTTTTTACATTCAGTCTGCATTTGAGCCCTAGAGAGTGACCTGCTCAATCAGATGCCCTTGTGCTTTTTCAAGAATTGAAAGAGGTAAACTCTTAACTAAACATTTTCCAGGAAAGTTTGCATGTTTTCCTGTTCTACAGACTGTATTTCATTTCATTTCATTTCATTTCATTTCATTTCATTTCATTATTTCATTCACATGCAGTTCAGGGCTGGCATTTTGAATCAGAAGATCTAGATACTCAACATGACACTTGAATAGAGCAGAAAGTAGAATTAAAATGTCCATATCAAAGTAAAAGATTCTTTTGTTTTCTGAGTCAAGATGCCTAAGTCCTAAGCAACAGCGACTACCTACCACATGATACTACAGGCTTCAGAAATTGTATTTCTTAAAACAGTTGGGGTTTTTTTCTGAGCAAAATCCTAATTACATCTACTACAAAAATAAGTAATTTCCTGTATTCACTGGATTATGAATATATTCACTTAAAAATGTAGATTTCAGAAGCATACTGGATATAGTTTGTCTCCAGTTTTTGTTCTCAGATATTAATGTACTTCTTTTTGAGATATGTGAAGATGGCTATTAAACAGATGAATACCATAATTAATAACTGCACTTAATCATTAATAATAAAGCAATAGATAATTTGAATGTACACTTATGCTATACTACATGTTGTCACCTTTAAAGTACAGATTTATTTTAAAAATCAATACCTTTTAGCTATTGCAGCTTTCATAATCACTTTAAACTAAGTTGAGTAGTGCTGGATATTATTTATGTTTTCATCAGGCATTTTGCAGATTTCTCTCAAGTATTTCTATTGGTATGCATCACTAACAGGGAGGACAAAATTATGTAATTATAATGTAATTTGTAAGTAAATGCATGTTCAGTTTAAAAATGTGAAATTATTTTCCCTTTCAAATTAATAATATCTGTCATATGTTATGTTTTACAATCTACAAATTTATTATGATAGTGTTGAGTTCCAAGAATCTCTCTCTGATTTTTGTCCCCACACAAACAGCATATACATTTGTGTGGGTTCTTTAAAGTTCCCTGATTTGTTAGGCTATTATAGGATGAATTAATACATTAGAATGCAGACTATGTTTCTACACCATAAACTTTTTGGGGAGAAAAGCAGTATTTCAAAACAGACTAATACAAGTACAGTATATAGTACTTATGTTTTGCTGCATGGAAAACAGCAGGTTTTAAAAAGAAACATTTGTCATGAGCAATTAATCCAGCCTGTTAACTTTTTAATGGAAAGATGTTACAAGAAGTGTAATAGTAGCTCCACTTGTAAACTATCTCACAATTCTCAGTTCTCTATTAAATATTACTGTAATGTAAAATATTGTATGTTTCAGATTTGCAACAGAACAATTTAAGAAAGAGCTAATAATTCCTGCAAATAAAGCAATAATAAAGCTCATACTGATCACTGGGACTCTTCTCCTAAAGTGGAAAATTAGTTGCTTAGGATTTCAGCTTTCCATGAGATTTTTCTTTACTGTTTTCTGCATGAAAATGTTTAATGAATATGGGAGGTGAATGTGTAATATCCAGCTTTAAGCTAGTATAATAATCTTTCTTTCAAATTCATATTTCACAAATACAGTGTTGACTAGCTGCATAAAGAATATTAACCCAAATCATAGAGGATTTGTTCTTAAATCAGAGTCCTTGAATCACACGCTACCTAGTCCTTAATGTATTTGTATATGAAGGACTATTTATTTTCCAGTAACAGTGGAGGAATTTAAAATGTGTGAAACAAATCTTTCTAATACAGTATTTTCTACTTTATGAGTTCCTGCTTTGACTAGTTGCTTTAATTCTTAGTTCCTTATATGTCTCATTTAAATCTAGTTACACGACCGTACTTGTGTATTGTTTGCATGAGTAAGAATTAAAGACAAACTAAAGCATCATGAAACCAGCTCTTGATATAAGTTGCAGTGTATTTTTGGGTCTTGCCACTGCAGTCTTCTGTCATGCAAAACTCACAATATATGTTCTTTCACTGGCCACAATTTTAAGCAAGTCAGGATTACAGCTATGCATCCAGAAGGGCTGTGTGGCGTAGGCTCGGCTCCTGAGAGTTGTTTGAAGTTTTCAGATTCCTCCACCTTATTGTAACTGATTGTAAGACTGAGGTCACTGGCTAATTTACATCATCAGGCTTATTTGGCCAACACTGAATCTCCAATCCAAACTGTAATAATTTGTGATTGCAACACAGGTAAGCAAATGTGTATGTGCAAATACAAATCAGACATCTACATTTTTTGAAGACCTCTTCCAGCTATTTCACTGTTTATGATGGGCTATTTTTGATATGCGCAAGGTAATATATGCCAACTGTAGGACATCATACTACTGTGAGAAAATAATGAAATCTTGGTTATTACAAGAAGATACTATAGAATATCTGGTTTAGTTAAACAAATGTACACTTTTCAATGTAGATCATCTTTATCTGTAAAAAACATTGTAAGGAATACAATTCAAATCAATTAGAAGTTAATATTTTATCTAGAACCAAGCAGAAACCTAGAGCTAAAGGTAAATTGCTTTCTGTACTTCAGGGAATAATATTTTTAGCAATATTATTATCCTTGGATATGCACCATTAAAACTTACTACATTGAATTAGAATTTTCTTTATGTTTCATTCTGCCAAGTATCGTACCTCGGGATCAATAAGTAGATCATAAACTTCATTTATTACATTGAACAATTACAAATGTGATCTCTGGCAGATGAAACGTGGTACTAGGATTGAGTAACATTCTAAACCTCTATAAGTAACCTCCTTATGGAGAAAGAACAGCACTGCAGTTATTGGACACTTCTGCTCCAAACATAGTGATGAGCGTGAAACAAATATAAAGATTTGGAGGGATTTCGTACCTTGCTCTCTACAGCTCTCATCCTTTACTTTTACTGATAGATTGGAGGTATTCATTATTCTTTTTAAAGTATCTACAAATATACAGTTCTGACCATATTTTTATCTGTATGCTGAACTTTTTACCCAGTACTCCAGGGTTTGACAGTAGCAGGAGCTATGTGTGAGGATCTAGGATAGCATATGGCCTGAGGTCCAGCTGGATGTCTGAGTGTGTCATTCCAGACGCAGGTTTGGATTGCTCAGTAATTAGCAACTGACTGTTTAATATTGTTAACTCGTTTTTTCTTTAGAATTCATGTCTCGCTTTTCAGAATTCTAAAAGCACAAATTGTGTGAGTGCCAGCAAAAAAATAATAGTAATGAGCTCATTTCCATAGCATTGGACCCATTTTCATGCTGACTGATGATGGTTTCCAAAAGTGAGTTTTACTGGCAAAGAGGGTCCTGCTAGCATTGTCCTTCCAAATGCCTGGAGGAAATAATCCCAGGTTTCAAATGGAAAAATAAAAAATATGCTCAGTTCTGTGTAGGTTTTAGCTTTACTTTTGTTATGAGCTGCAATGGCCCATAGGAAACAAAGCTTCAGAAAAAAATGAGTTTTTCTTTGTTAACAGTTCTAAGTAATTTTGTTCCTGCTCATTAGATGCCACAGATTCAGACAGTTGGGCTCCCCTTGCTCTCTCTCAGTGAGGCAAAGAGACTTACTGTGATTTATCAAATGTTGGCAACTCTACGGCTTTGCCTTTTCTATTCCCCGTCTGCAATCTGCCTCGGAACAGATCTGCAGCGGGAAGTTTTTCCTCTAGTGATTTGCGCTTCATTGTTGAGGCATATCTGTAAACAAGCAACCACAAAGTCATACAGATGTGGCACCAACAGGGAAATATTCAATGGCCGTGTTTCACTTGAGCACAAAACCCAGTTACTCCGAGAAGGACCATCTTCTTTTCCAATAGGCTGGAAACCCTCATCCATTATTTCTGGGTTTGCTATTTCAGTGCCTACATCCGTTTGCCCTTTCAGTTTTGGAACGGTCGCCCCCACTTTTATGTGCCAAAGGCCATCTTCCATCTTTGAGTCCTATCATCAAGAACTGTTCTGGAAAACCTATCTGAATGCAGCGGGGGTTTTTGTACCACTTCATTTGTGTATGACTGACTGTATGTTACAGAACACTCTCTCTGTGTCACGTTGACTCCACGCTTGGTCCCGAGTCAAACTGCCCCAGGGCCAGAGAGGAGGGGCTGAGTCTGTTTCTGATTCTGCTCAGCTCTCAACAAATAACAAACTATCAGGGTGAGTACATAAAGCACACAGTGGCATTCCTGGTTCCAGGAAATGATATATTTTTTTTCTCTGTCGGCAACATTAGCCAACAGTTGAGTGTATTTATGGGCTTTTCATGTAAATATTCCTTTGCAAATGTATTATGCTGGGAAAAGTTATGTTTTCCTCTACTTCTTCTGGCTTTTCTGGTACAATGGTAAAAAGACATATATTTTACCTACACTGTAACTTCTGTCCTTGAGAACTCCGGCTTACAGTTTTTTCTAATACAGACAATACCTTTGTAGCTCCGTGCCAAGATTTGTGGCAAAAAGAATTGGTTGTACCCAGCATTTTACCAACATGCCCTGCTCTTCAAGAGAGATTCTGACATTCGCTGGAAGCTATCTACAGTCCATTCACTTTGTTTTCATGGAACTAAGGAGTTCAGGATTATGCATGCTTTAGTTCTCTCCCCAGGTCCAGAGGAAAATGAATGAGAGGAGGAAAGGAATGGGAGAAAGCTCCCTGGATCTATCACTGTGAGCGTTGTGGCTACCTTGTTGACCATAGTGCAGCATCTGAATATGTCAAATATTCTGCACATAGGAAAACATCACATTTTCTGAGACAAAAACAGTTATCTTAGACACACCAATGTATGATAACATCTGGCAAGTTATTTCTTTGCTGTTGCTGCTGATAGTTCATCCTGGAGGTTGCAGGTGGAGTTAAGGGTACATTTTTGTGTAGGATATAAAAGGAAAATACAAATCTACTCATATTAAAATGAAGTGTGACATCTATCTGGCTGGACTTCTCCTTCTCCTGAATCTATTTGTTCCCTCATAGCTCTCTAGAAAGCTCTTACTGCTACATATCCATAGCAGTAGGTTACATGTGCATGTAATCTGACTGATCGTGTCTTAGGCCAAAGATCATTTGAGGACACGCAGCAAAGCTCCTTCCCAAAGACAGCCTCCCATTGCATCTGTCCACTTGTTTTTTATGGGAGGCTAGTCGTTTGGTTAGTTGTGTGAGCTGAGATAAGATTTTGTGTTGTTCTTTGCTTTAACTGCTGTCATAATAGCAAAACACCAAGTTCTCTTAATGGAACCTATGCATGGATTTTTATGGACAAATCATCAGAGCCACTTATTCTTAAATAACTCTGTGCTTGTCTACAGCACTTCGTCTCCTTGGTTTCTAAGGGTCTTTCTTCATGGGCTGCCTATCACAACTGTTTTCCTAGGCCTCCTTGCTAAGGTTAACACACTGGACACTGAATAGCACAGCCACGCTCATTACCAGACTAGCAGCATAACGAGGACTTTGGGTTTACGGTTCATGTCTTCAGGAAGGTGAAAGCAGGTAGACACAAAGGCTTTCCAGTGATCCTGAATATCAGTCAGTCTTTACATTGTAAATGATGCATACATATCTGGACAAACAATAAAACTCCTGTATTCTGAACACAGTCTGACCAATTCCAGTACATCTACGGCATTCCACAGGATCCTGGTTCATCACTTGACCATATCTCATGTGTGCTCAAATCCATAGCTTGTGCTGTAGTTTTTACTGGATGGCCTGATATGGAGAGGGCATGTGCTGTGGACATGAACCCTGTATAGGAGCTTAGAAGCATTCCCAGCTTCCTTGGTATAGATGTCACTGAATATCCCCAGCACATTAAACAGAATTCATATACTGCACAAAACCAGAAACCCTAAATTAAACAGAGTGAATATTTTTGGAAGGAGCAAGGAAATTCCTCCAAGTAAAATTTACAAATCAATCAGTAATTCATTTAGAGTTGCTTTCCAGTTGTAAAATTGAGGATAGGTTAATGCCAGGCAGTGCCATGCATGGATAAATTGCAGTCATTTGCTTTGCACTGAATCTAGGCTTCTAAACCAGGGTAACATTTGTGCTGACCACTGATCTCAGTTTTTTTAGCTACATGTTGATGTTCTATAAGGCCAAATCAATAAAGAGCTTGATAGCAGGGAGCTTGAGAAATTTGCATTTATCTTTTGGAAAAAGAAAAGCTGAAATATGAAAAACTGGGAGATCATTGTGTGCTGCAAACCCCCTTTTTCCTGCATGCTGTGGCTCTTGGAATGCTTTTCGGGTGCAAGAAGTATTCATCCTACACAGCCATGCCAAAAAATCCTCCAAAGAATTAGTGAAGAAATTTTGGTTCCTGAATCAGTAAGAAAAGAAAAATATCCTGACTTCTATGTGTAAAAAATCATGCATATGTTTACTATAATGCAACCTTCCATGCAATATACCTACATATATAAAATAGCAGTATAGAAACTAGGCATTTGTAGTTACCTAAATAATTATTACAGAGTATTATTACGTACAACAGGATAAGAATATAAAAGGTGGAATATATATATATTCTTTTTATATATATAAAAAGAATATAAAAGGCATATATTCTCAATTGATGGCTAAAATTTACTTATAGCTAAAATAAGTTCAGTATGTTTTAAATATTTTTGTATGTGTTTTAATGATGTAAAACCTGAAATTTTGAGTATAAATTCTTAGGAGAATGTTTTTGTTAGAAAAGATCAACGCTGATTGTAGTGTAAGCTTAATTAAACTTTATTTTACTAATAAAATTGTAGTGAAATGCAGGTATAACTAATGACAATAAAGATTTTGCAACTGATTTCAAAAGAGTCAGGATTTCCCTATAACAGAATAGGAAGTTCTGTGCTGATATGCAGTTCATGTACTCTGTGTACTATTTTTTTTTCCTCCTAAATTAGGTTGGAAATTGTTATTTTCACTAAAAACATGACACAACTGGAAATGCATCTCTCAAGCACTTTGACTATTTGGCTATTAATGTATTATTTCCTTATTTAGGCTACAGATATATGCAGAAAGAACACAGAAATTTCTTTCTTTAGAGATTGTATTTGTCTGCTAAATACACAATTTTACAGGAGATTTTAAAATTTTGATTCTTTTAAATGTAGTTTCAACTATTTATCTTAGGAGCTAATAGAGTTGAATTAATATGAACATAACTATTTCTTTTTTTTATAAAAAGCATTTTTTAACATTTTGATTTTGCCAAAACCATAATGTTAAAATTGTCATATGCCACAAATATCCCCAAGTTCACTAGTGCCTTAGAACTGTCAATCATTCTGAAGCAACTGGAAAACCTTCTTTGTTCTCTTTCAGCTATATAAAAACATATCCTAATGTGATCACTAGTCATTCTTGTATGGTGCTTTTTATTGCCTGAAAATCCGAACTGCAATGCTGACATGTTATTTACTTACTAGTGACCTGCATTTCATAACAGGTGCTAATTTTATATGTTAAGATGGCCCAACCATGTATTAAGCTCATTTTTTTGTATCTGAAGTAGATGTTGCCACAAATATCATTGTTTTGCTGTATGCTTAATTTTTTTAGCTCCGATATGTGCCTGCCAGTTCCTCTATTTTTTTTATTTTTATTTCTTTCCCTTGTATTTTTAAAATGAAAGAGGTCTGTCTCATAATGACAAAGGTTTCCTAACAGCTAAATCTCCATTTGCAGTCAGTGTAGCAACTTTTCCCCCTCTGTTAACTGCGAGTGTCAACATTACCTTCTACAACAGCATAAATTGCTGATTTCTAGCATATGGACATGGAATGCCAGATACGTTGTGGCTTAGCTGAGGCATTAAAGAAATCTCTCGGTGTTGCTGAATGCCGCTGCTTCCTAGGGTCAAGGAAATGAAGGATGTGAATTTTGTGTCAGAGAAACAAAAGGAGAAGAATATCTGGATTTTGGTAATATTTGCGGAAAAAAGAAGGAGAAGAGGCAAAGTCCTAGCTCCCCAGCAGCACTCGTTGTTCCACGTGCAATACCAGGCTGCTATGGAGTACAGCTGAGCCCTTTCAAACTGTAAGTACAATCCACAAGAGCTGCATCGAAATAACAAAACACAGTACGTGTTGTAAATGAGGTGAACGCAGAATCTCTAAGTGTAGAAAGGAGGCTAAGAAATGCAAGCTAACTTTGTGAAAGATATAAAAAGAGAAACCGTTTTTTTGGGGATCGTGTATTGGCACTTTAAAAAACCCTTCATACTAGACAAAGTCTAAATATGCCCTACTAAGTTTGGCTCCTGTAACTGTACAAAATAGGAGCCTGCGACACTGAGTACATTGTTTAAAGACTACTTCAGGACGTTTTAAGAAGAGGATGATATAATCTAAATATGTGATAAAAAGAGATTACTGGTACATATAATATTCCTCACTGGCAGGCATTCCTATCATGTCATATCAAAGTCTAGCAAAATGTTGAAAGTTAGAAATGTTATCTAGCATTAGCAGGCATTTAAGGAACGTCTCTTGAATATTTCTAGCATAAAAAAGTATTTCATGTGATGTAAATGAATGGTAATTTTCTGACTTTAAAAGAGAACTGTGCCAGTACATTTCAGCATTCTGGACCCAATTCTGCAAACATGGAGATGCTTTCAATTTGCTCTGCCTGCCTTCCCGCCTTAGATGGCTGCGATTGCAGCGAAATTAATCCATTTAAAAATCTGCGGCTTAAACTTAAGGATTTTCAGTTTTTTTCCCTCTCTCTTTTTTTTCTTAGAATATCAATAAGTTCCAATTGAAGAGCGGATTCTTTTGCAATTCAGGCATGTGCCGGCGATAACGGGCGAGTTGGCATGAAGAGAGGCAGAGATGGATTAATTATGCAGAGAACATGGAAATTCTGCTTATCATCGGCTAGCAAAGGAGCCCAGCTCACATAATCAGCAAACGAAGGGAGAGAAAAAAATAACAATGCAATGGCACCTTCCAGCCCATCATCAGGATTTTTTCTACCCCCTTGTAATTAAAAAATAACATACACTTATAGCCCTATCTCCTGTGCAGGCAAGGAGTGGATGTCCACAAAATAATTGCACTGGGATATTAGAGCTGGGAACAAGGGCTGTCCATTCCTACTATCCCTTACTCTCTCCCTCCCTCTCTCTTCTGGCCTCTCCTAGGCACTTTCTTTCTGTCTGCATTCGGAATCAGATGAATGTCTCAGGTGACATCCTATCTCGGTGTCCATAAGTCCCAAACCTCACCCTTATCAAGATTCAAGCAAACATGTATATGATAAATATTTGAAGTGCTGAAGCTGTGGGGTTTTATCCTGATCACCTATGAGCTATCTGCAGAAAATCACTTTGATGAAAACCTTTCCAAATAGTCTTTCTGAGTTACAAAATAGACTGATTAGAAGGATTTTTTTTGTTGCTGTTTCTATTTCACTTTTACTCAAAGAAGATTGTGTTACTTGTAAAGTTGTTGTTTTCGGTTTTTTTTTTTCTTTTTCATCTCATGCTTTTTTAAGCACAAGGTAAAAAAATAAAGAAAAGCAGCAGATTTATTGTTTAGATGAAACTATAGTTGTTTAACAAGGTTAAGTAGCAATATATTTGAGAACTATGTAATAAAAAACATCAAACCTGTTTCTTGTAAAAAAAAAATAGATTGAGTCTACATTTGTTATTGTTCATTTTACTAATGGTATATCTCAGGCAATTTAAGATGCAGACAGCGTTTTACAATTTTGCTCCATAGGCGGACAGTTTTACAAATGTCTTTTGCCGCTTTTGTATCTATCTACTGTTTTGCCCGTTGCTCTGTGTGAGTCGTGCTCCCAGACTTCCTGAGCCCCAGTGTCCCTCCCCCCGGAATCATTGGTCAGCAAGGGAGACTGAACGGGGAGAATGAAGCCCAGAACGACAAAAATTATGCAAGTAGGAAGGGAGAGCAGTAGGCCAGGATTATAAAGCTGGCTGTCTCTGGAAATTTAATTTATTCATTGAGTTCCTCCAAAGCAGGGGACCAATGTGGGGCGCAGTTTGCACACTAGTAAATGAGCTCCTGGGGACTTTGATGATAGCTGGTTCTCTACTAAGTTTTTAAAAAATTTTTAATCCCCATTTGGAAACAGCGATGAAGCTGGAAAAGAAAAATCTGATTCCATTGCAGAGTTACGCATGATAAATCAGTAATAAATTTTCATCAGTATCCTTAAGAAAAGCATTTACAAAACTGGCATCTTAAAGACAAGATACTGTTCCAAACTCTGCTCTGAGGCTCCATAGTATAAATCCAGAATAAATCCACTGAGCTCATTACATTATATAATCAAAGCAGTGCTAAAGTATACATGCACACACAGTCACACATAGTTTCAGGAAAAGGTTCAACAGGGTGAAGGTTTACGCTATTTGTTTCAGCAGAAGAAGACCCTGTCTAAAATCTGGTATTAAAATTACCTCAGTAAGGTTCCTTTGTTTGTTTTAAATGAAACTGGAGCAGACCAGCTCTTGGACACTGCAGCTCTTCCTGCACCGCAGGGGTGCAGCAGCAGCCTATGCGCCCCTGGAAAAATCACTTCCAGCCTGAGAATTTCCCCTGTCCACTTCTCCCAGTGAAGATGCCAACTAGTGGCATTTAGGATTCCCTGCAACCTGAGCATTTTTTCACGAGGAAATGGGCTGAGACCTTCAACTATTCCGGCCACATCAGTACTTTGGGAAGAGATGGACTTGGGGATTCAGTCCTCTACCCCCATACCAGTCTTAGTGTACTTGTAGAGGAGATACAGCTAATCATAGAATCATAGAATCATAGAATCACTTGGGTTGGAAGAGACCTTCAAGATCATCAAGTCCAACCATAAACCTACACTGCCAAAACCACCCCTAAACCATGTCCCTCAGCACCGCGTCTACCCGTCTTTTAAATACCTCCTAATGTCAACCTAATGGCAGTCCTGTTGTAACAATAGCTGTTCAGGGTTGTAACTGGCAATGAATGGAATAAAAAGAAAAAGAAAAAAAAAAAAAGTGAAAAAAAAGGTGATGAACAGGCTGCCCTGAGAGGTTGTGGAGTCTCCGACTCTGGAGACATTCCAAACCCGCCTGGATGCCATCCTGTGCAACCTGCTGTAGGTGGACCTGCTCTGGCAGGGGGGTTGGACTAGATGATCTCCAGAGGTCCCTTCCAACCTCTGTGATTCTGCAATATGTCCATAGTCACAGGAGAACATCAGGGGTACAGCCACCAGAAGAACTAAGTATTCTCTAGCTTACCTGGATTACCCATGTGTAGTCTATATGTTAGATTGGAGCTAGTCATCAGTGGTACCTTCATTACAGAGGCCACAGCTGGTCACCTGGCTAAGTACTGTTTGTGAATAGGAGAAATCGTGGTCAGAATCTCAACCAGCTGCCAATATCATCCTCAAGCCTATAAATAGATCTGCATAGCCAGGCATATATTCATGCAGAGATGCAGCTAAAAGTTCACTTGGCAAGTTTCATCTTTAACAGTTCCTGGTATTAAGCGGGTTTTTGTTGCTCTGCTGTGATAGAAACTTTGCATAGAGAGCATACTTCTATAATCTTTTACATTTCCTGAAAACAAGTTTCAACATCTTTCACAATAGGAGGCAGATAATAGAATTCTCAGTAACCGTAACAGTAAATGGATTTGTAATCTACCCATGATTAAAATTATTTTCATCATGAAGCAGAATTCTCATTATTGTTGCCATTTTAATATTATCAACTATAAAGTGTCTCAGTGATTGATACTATAGACAGCAAAACCCTATATTATGGTAATTAAATCTAAAATGAATCAGCCATCCTTATATGTCTTAGTATAGCACCTGATTATTTAAAAACAATTATATGCTGGTGTCACATAATGAGACACACTACTTTAAGGAACACACTGGTATCAGAACTGCTCAGGGTCAAAAAGTTGAGCTATAGGTAAAACAAAAAGGAAAAAGAAGAAAGATATGTTATCCCTAATTTTAAATAAAAAGGATTTAAATTTGTGAAGAATTTCAGTCTAATCTTTTAATAAATTCTAAAATCTTTGCACAAGTCTGACAACAGAGGAAAGAACAGATATCCAAAATGTAGGTGTCTCCTTGTTCATAGTGTTTGCATGTGTGTGCTTGGACAGGCACACAGGAGGAAAAAACCCAAAGCCACTTGCCTTTAATTATATTGGTTCTGCCTTTGAAGGAAACCAAGTCATTGTGAGAACAAAACTAAACTGCCNCAAAGTTTTAGAGCGACAGTTTAGTGCTGTCTTAAATTGGGGCCAGCTCGTGGATTAGTAGCTCTTCAAAGGAGATGTCAATATCTGGAAATGCTAAACTCGGCAAAAATATTCTAAAAAAAATATTTGTTCACCCTTTCCATATAAGAAGATTTCATAGGGACAGGAGCTTCTCAACCGGAAGAGCGTTTATACCTTTTATCCCCTTAATCTTCCGCTGGTTTTGGTGCATTTTGCTGCTGCCTGCTCTTACAAGCTACTTTTTTTCATTTTGGTGAAATTTTAGTACAAAAAAATTCTTTAGTGCCTCCGTTCATTTGCAGATTTCACCAGGCTTGCAAAAGCACACCTGTTGTGCTGTCTGGATTTCCTTTTCTGATCATAGGCTTCTGACAAAGAAGGGGGAAAAGAAAGATTTTTATCAAACACTCTTCACCGGACAATGAATTTTCTTCACCATTTGAATGTATCTGTGGAATGCCTGAGTGATTCATTACAGCAGATTCTGAAGTATGACAATGGGCCACAGAAATGACTGATGGTATCTTTTTCCTGATTTCATTTCCCTGATCCTCTTCATCCGTTGGCCTGTGTACCTCGATTAATTAGAAACCAGGGATTTTCACTCATCAGCTGATGGGTTTCATGCTCCACTCTGTCACAAATCTGCTGCTTGCACTATCTCTCTTACAGCTGGTGGCTGCTTTAAAAACTTTCTTTTTTCTTTTTTCTTTTTTTTTTCCCCTTTTTTGAAGCAGTGCTTTGTGACTACAGGTTTAGGCCTTTTTAAGATTCAGACATATTTTTAAAAAGAGATTAAAAATTAAAGTAAAGAAGATTCAAAATCTCTGATTAAGTTAATCCCTATCCAAATGATACTTGTCCAAAAATGAACTTTTTGAAGAGATAATAATGTAAATGTTTCATAGCTCTCAGCTTTCCAAGTTCTTTTTTCAAGATATAATAATTGAAGTATTATGCAAAGGATGAAAGTATATAAATATGATTTTTGTGAAAAAGGCCCATATGCTCAGTTCACATGCATTTTAGTCCTGCCTATACTATATTGTTAAGCCAATTGCATTTCAGATTTCACTTGTATGAGGCACCTTATAATAGGATCCTGCAATAAATCATTGAACCATTATTGTTTCTGGAGGAAATATTTCATAATTGAAAATATGCTGCCCCTTAGGGTATATACCAAATTAAAATCACATGGTGATATAATCCCTAAGGAAACAAACCATAATTAAATAGTATTTAAAATGCAGAATATTTTGCAATAAAAATCCCCCTCAGAAACTTAAAATAATGTGTGAATCACAGACAACAAACATATCAATTATGTCTACCATACAAAATGTAACCACTGCTAGTTTACTTTCTTATCATTATATATACCCTCCCAGAATTGTTTCATTTAATTTCTTCATTTAATATATTGCCAGCATTAAAACAGGAGCCTTCTTTTTCTCCCCCTTTTTTTTTTTCTGTGTGCACGAGGATCAGAAGCAGCACAGTCCTTCTGGAATGTCAGACTTTGTGGATGCCATGTGTTACTGAGAGGGGCAAAGCAGAGCCATAAACATCCACGTCTTTTGTGTCTATGGATAAAATAGAGCAAGTCTACAACATGGCTAAATTTAATTATGATCCTTTGAGCCTCTGTATTATTGATTGATGGCCTAGGTATATAAGTATACACACAATGTCCCATGATGCAGTCTTCTGCCAGGCAGGAATTTGCTCAAGCAAAAATATTTTCTGTTTATTCCTTTCCTTCGTTTTCATTTTGTCTCAAAATAGATGGGGTGGTTGGTGCGTAAGGATGCAAAAGCAAAAAGAAAATCAACAGTTCTGTGCAATTAAAAATGAACTTTAAAATGTTAAATGAATTTTTCCCATAAAAACTGGAGTACTTTGAATATTACTAGTACTCCTCTTTGTAGCCAATAACAAAATGGCAGCAAAGAAAAAAAAATCCCAAAGATAAGATTTCTCACAGCCTTTTTTTTTCTTTTTTTTTCTTAATATGCTAATTTTTATGGTTCCTTTCTACATTGACTTATTTTGCTCATCAATAATAGGATTCCTTTACAAGGCAGCATCCATAAGCCAGCTTGATGTAAAGAGGAACATTATTACCCCGCAGAAATCTCAGCCTTGGCAACCTGCAGCAGAGGGTCAGTCATACAGTGGCCAGGTGTGCAACCGTGCTTGCGGTGTCCCAGGGCCAGTGCCCAGCAGACCTTAATGGGATGTGCTCAGCTACTGCCTTCTCAGGTTTTTCTTCTTGATGTAGTACTACATTTATACTAAAAAAAAAAAAAAAAAAATTAAAAAAAAATGCGGTGAGAATTCTTGCCTTTGGGATTTTTCTTTTCTTTGCTACCATTTTGATATTGGTTAGGAAGAGGAGTACTAATAATATTTAAAGCAGTTCAGTTTTTATGGGACAGATTCTTCAGCCAGACATTTTCCGTCCTTTGGTAGCTTACAGTTCATATAAACACATTAGAAATTGCATATCGTGTTTCACAGGACTTTCACTGTAGACACCTACTGCTGTTTCATGATGAAAAAATAGTGTTATTTTGATTAGTTTTTTATAATTTATTCTTCAAAATCAAGTCAAACCCATTGTAAAAATTCACCCATGTAAGTCTTCTGCCACTTCTCTTTTGCGATCTCCCTTGTGCACTGCTCCCAATCAGCTGGTGCAGAAATTTGCTGCTAAAACCATTTGCGTGAGCCATTATTCTGAATACCTTTAGTAGATCGCTTTGCTTGACCACATCAAGATCAAGCTCACAGTTCTTCCCTTGGAGATTAGCCTTATCCTTCACAGCTTTGCTGCACACACCAGCTGTTCGTTCAGCCTGCAGCCTCTGCTGCTGCTGGTGTCGGTGTGAGGGTCCTCACCATCACCTCCAGGACCCAGCCCCCAGGAACCTCCCTTACGGCACAGCCACCAATACCACCCTTCTCGATCCCTCTGCGACCATTTCTCCAGAATGATTCCATGTCTAATTCAATGTAATAATTCTCCGGGTCCTTCCAACTGAGTCCTTCCAACTTTATCCTCTAGCTAACCCCGCCTTCAGTGTCGGCATGGTTGGACGCCAATAAGAAACCAGATGTTTAATAGCAGATGGAAATGGAATGAATGAGCTAGTAATGTGGATTTTCCTTGTATTTAAAGTGTTAATACGTGCAATAAATAAAAGTGCTACATCCAGGAACTGCAGTTTTCCTGTGTTTCAGGGCATGGTGCTCTAGTCTGCAGCTCTAAAAAAAGTAGGCACTGCCACTTGGTAGATTTATGGATCTTAAGGCACGTCATACTTTCTCTGTCCAGACACCCCATATTGTGTAAATAATGTACTTTTTTTTTTTTTAAATTTATTTAATCAGCTTTTATGGTCCTTCATCCAGGAACAGATCTTTGTACATCTTTGTTCTGGGGAGTGTGGGTTTGAATATTTACATAGTCTACTTCAGGTTGCTGTAACCATTTAATTGAAGCACGTGCACCTGTATAGAGTTCCTATATAGTCCATGTAGCAAAAACTAGGAGCCTTCAGAAGGTGATTTAGACCTCTAAAAGCAGCTGTGTGGAGTTACAAAGGATGAATATTCCTCTCCCTTGCTCCTGGTGATGAACACAATGAGGTTCTGAACCTGATGGCGCCTTTCTGGGAATGAGACAATGATAATATGAAAAAACGATAATAATTTTAACTGTCATTTGAGTCTTGAATAATTCTGTGTGTTACAGAAGAAGACCTTTAAGAAACAATCTGTGAAAATGAACATTTATTTTGTGGAATTGAACCCTGATGAACTGAAATCCCATTATCATTTCATTTGTTCCCTGAGATTCATTTCTCTGCAGATTTCCAAAGAACAGCGCTAGATCAGTACATCTCTCAGCCCAAGCTTACCAGTCATCATCAACACTATCTTTGTATTTGAAAATTAAAAAGTTAATTAAAAAGCAGGGATGGATAAGAATTTGCATTTCTGATCAACAAAGTTTTTAAAGTTGCTCCTGCTACAGACTTAGTTAAAAAAAATTAATCATGCCAAAAAATTTTACCTGTTTATTAAGAAGCAGAAGAACTTCTTTAGGCTAGAAAACAGCTATGTGCTTTTATACAGAGACATTATTATCTGCATTTTTCTCTAAACTCAGAAAGATATTATTGACAGCTCCTTTTCCGGGTTGCCTAATTCTGACGTTACAGGAGAATAAAAATGCAAACAAATGAGCTTTTTGCTCTGACTCAGACAGCATTTTGGAAGGATCTCCAAAGGCAATCAAGGAGTGCAGTGGAAGCTTAGGAAAGTGAAGTGACCTGCTGAGGGTAGCACAGTAGATGGGAAATATGGAGGAGGAACACTGGCTTCCCAACGTGGCTTTTTAACTTAGTCCTTGATAAGGACACATCCCCTAAAAACAAATGCTCTCATAGATATCCTGAAGTTAATCAAACCTAATCAACTTGAAAATGTCCTTGAAAACAATATCCTTCACTGCAGTGCCAAAACGTAAACAAACTCCCCCCAAAACGAGCATGTTTGTGGATGGTTCTGTTTTGCTCATCTACTGTAAAGAGGCTGGATCTGGACTGCTTTCCCGTCGGTGGGAACTGATGCTGTTAGACAGAGGGATTGGGCTCTGTTACACCCCTCCCTAAGCCCGCTGCCGAGAGGGAAGATTCAGTCGCTGCTTGCCTGGTTAGATCCCCAGCTGAAAGGGAGACAACATACAAATTACTTCTCCCATCGACTTTTCTGCGCAGCAGGGAGTTCAAGCTGGTCCATGTTATGCTAATTCTAAGCAGAACCATGAAAAAAAGCTGTTTCAAATGCCTATGTGTAAAAGTGGCATTGGTCAGAACTGGGGGAATCGGGGTGTGTAACAGTTAAGCCAATGAAATTGCGCACATGCAAAGCCACCATTTTTGGACAAATATATATTAATCATATTTTGGCATATTGTTCATAAGTTTGATGAACCACTCATTTTTTTCAGAAGCAGTAAAACCTTAGAAATTCAGAACATCTAGCACAGTCCTGGTTTGATTATCATCACTGATAACGGTCACTTACAAAAGGAGTCCAATTCCGAAAGGCATCCACTGTGAAAGTAGGGCAAATCTTCCCTTGCTATAGCCTGCATCCAGCAATGTAAGGCTTAAGGACGTCCTAGGCTGGAAGCTGAATCTCCTTCCTCATGCTTAACAAGTTGAGGAGAATGTTCTCTTCCACAAATGTGCCTAATTGCTTTTTTTTAAAACAGTAATATATTGGGTTTCCAGAACATCCTGGGCTCATGCAGACTGCACGGCTGACTCTGTGAACTGTGTGAAGAACCTACTTCTGCATAAAAATTTGCATGAATTTAAATTGATAAGGGTTCTTGTGCTACAAGAATAGTGAATAAGCACTCCCCGTTCACTTTCTACATGCCTTTCATGATTTTATGGACATTAATTTATGTTTCCCTACAATCATTCATTTTCCAAGCCGAAAAGTCATTTTCTATTTAGTCTTTTCTCATAAAAAGCTGGTTCATACTTTTTTTCCACTTCCCTCTACTTTTTCTAGTTCTAGTATATAATTTTTCAAATTGTACTACTAGAGGTGCATTTACTGTTTAATATCTAGGAGTGCTGTGTGTCTATGCAGTGGCATGATATTTTCTGCTTTGCTCTTTATTCCTTTCCTAATAATTTTTAACGTATATTTTCTTTTCTTTTTGATTGTTGCAAAGAGTAGGAGTGATATTTTTGTATAAATGTTGTAACTCCAGGATCTTTTTCCTGAGTGGTATTTGCTAGTTTATAGCCTATCACCTTCTAGATATAGTCAGAGATGGTTTTTCTCATTTACATAACCTTGTGTTTATCAATATCAGTTTTGTCAGCCATTTTATTTCCCAGTCACGGTGTTGTGACATCCTCTACAAGACTCCTCAGCCAGTTTTCATTTTAACTAACCTGAATAATTTAATACCATCAGTTCAATACCAAAACCTCTCGTACTTTGTCGGTAAATATGTTAGATAAAAAAATACCTGCATGGTCTGTAATGAACTCCTCTGTTGAAGCCTTTGAGCTGTAAAAATTACCATTTGTTTCTGCCACTTTTTTCATGTCTTAGAGCTTGTGAGAGCCCAGATTTTTAAAATCCCTTTTTTGGAAGATTTTTTTTTTTAACCTTTGTATAGTACCAGGTATGCTAAGAGAATATTTATCTATTTGTTCACTGTTTTAACTATTTGTTCATTTATTTTAACTTTTATCTATTTGTTCACTGACTTTAGTAAAGAACTTTTCTATAGGTCAGTGAGACATGACTTCTGTCTGCAAATTTCAAATTAAATTTTTCAAATTATGTCTAATGATTACAGATTTTCTTAGTGGTTTATTAATACAGAAGTGGTTTAATCTTAAGAATATCTGCATAATAATGTGTGACTGTTCTCTACTATGATTTTCCATCAGCTTGCTAAGTGTGGAAGACAGCTACTAGTTTGCAATCTACCAGGGTTTCTTCAAAAGCTTACATTTAAATAGGCAACATGCCTGATAATTTTCCTTTGATATGAGTGGTAGGCTCTATATGACAACCAATAACTAATAATATGATACTACTAATAAATTTCATATTTGAGTCCATTCAGAGGTATTGAGTAATTCCTTGCTACCATTAATTTTACCAATTTTCTCTAATTTCTAAGAGATCATTTTGGCTGTGTGGACAGATTTTGTGCATTTAGAGCCAAGCAACCTAAACTTTATCCTTACGGGTTGCTGAAGAAGTTGAGGGATTAAGTGGACAAGCTAACAACCCAGGGCATTAGAAGGGACTCCTGACCTTTTGGCTGAATAAAAAGTCTGGGTCACAAGTATCACTTTCCCTGAAGGAACTAGGATTAACAGTTGCATAGCTGCACAGTGTATGCAACCTGTGGTGCAGCATATGCGTTTGCTATAGGGATTAAACTGGTGCATTGGCTGGTTACAGTTCATAAAGGCAGTGAGGTGCCAGGCTGGAAATGTTTGTCTGGTAAAAAAATGTACACAATATATACAATGTACACAATTTATACAATGGCATTCAAATTTAGACACAGGAGAAGCTGATATGAAAAACAGCAGAAAATGAATTGTGGGAAAATATGACTCCTTATTCTTTATTGCTTCTTTTTGTGCATAGTGTTAAAAGTTCCAGCCTGATTTTTCTTCTGGCTGCAGAACCTGCATAATACACTAATCAGCTCATCCTCAGCTTTCCCTTTTTCATCTCTTAAAGTGAGACTAAACTGAGCCATAAACGTGGATGTGAGGTTTGAACCCTGAATTATTTTAATTTCTTGCATTAATCCTGTCTTCTAGTACTCTGCGCATATATAGCTAGTACAAAAGTTAAATTCAACTTTAGTAAGAAGTTATTATATAACCAAAATTAAGGAAGACAATGTTTCCAGAGGATCCAAGATTATTTTAAAGTGTCCTTTGAAATAACAAAGTTAAATAGTCTTATTTCAGCCACAGAAGGCAGCATTAGTTTCCCACCTTTTATTCGTGTAAGGAAGTCAGCATCTTGGGTAAATCATAAAGTTCCCTAACAACTTTTGATCATTGTGATTTATAATGTTAAGTCACAGCAGTATCAGGAAATGCCCTGATGCAGTATACTGCAGTAAATATAACCCCCCCAACAATATTGGGGCTTAAATCTACTACAGTTATTTTTATTTATGTCAAGTAGTATCACACTGAAAGCATTCATAGAATATTTGTATTATTGAGTACTATTACTTCTCTTGACATTACTCCTACCACTAGACAATGGAAGAACCTGTGGCAGAAATGGCCCCTGGTCAGCCTAGGACATACTCTTCTAAGCCCTAGAATTGTGCCAAAGTGAGAGAATGGCTTATTGTAACTTTTCCCTCGTTTGCTGGGCATGGCAGAGCACAGGTTAGGCACACTTTCCTTCTGATTTCCTAGCCAGGAGCCAGCTGCATCCGTGAGAAGATGTGTACAGGAGACCTGTGCCCTCAAAGGTGTACTGAGGTTTCAGTGGCAACAACATGAAGTCTTCCAACACAGGAGAAAAGGCGGATTTTCGAAGCCTACTACATGAAGTGAGCTTTTTTTATCTTTACCTGCCAGTTTCACACTGGCATGTGCAGCTATTAATGTTAAAAGGGTTACAAATTATTTAGAGCCTTAAGAGAACTTATGTGATGAGCAGAATACATCCAGTTACATCCATATCTACATACACATCCATATCCATACATCCAATATCTATTGTTTAGTTGCATCGTATTTAGTGAAATACAGGCCCTGTTGTTTGTCAAGGTAAATATGGCAGTACTAGAATTTAAAAATCAGTTTATTTCCAATAAAACCTTTTTTTTTAAATTCCTTAAGGATTTTTGAATCTTTTTTTCCCCTGTTCTTTAACATCTGGGCTGTCTTATATCTGCTTCACCAGCCTAATAGTCTCAGTTTCAAAAGAAAAGAAATTTCACTGAGATTCACAGGTAGATGACAGATGGATTCTCTTGTACTGTCTGAGACATGAAATTGCAGGTGACACCTGATATATGATAATAAAAGAGCAACCATCAAGTAATCAGCCCTGGCCTTTATTTCGGTGACGTCATGAGAACGCAGGTGGCTTACCTCTGGATCCCGGCGCTTCGGAGCAAAATGGTGTGCATTGTTAGGGTCTTACTGAGAAAACTTTTATCTCCCCATCTGTGTGGTCTCTGTTGTGATAATTTTGGAATGAAGCCATCTTCACTATTCTGCCTGCTTAGCTGAAAGTTAGGAGCAATTGGCTGCAGGGCTGTTTATTCTGTGCTCTCTTTTTGTAAAAGCCATCGTTTGGGGCTTGCAGTTGTTATCAGTACTAGAAAGTGTCCTGGACCATGATTAAGAAAATATAAGGGGAGAAAATGAATTCTGCTGCACTGTTCAACTCTCAAATACAGGCCAAGCCAGTTTTCAAACTAGTGTTTCAGCACAAAGAGTTCCTTCTCCACCACACAGTACAGTTTGTATCATACTTGGTGATTTGAAGGAGTAAATAATTTTCAATATCCTGGTAGATGTTTTCAGAGCTGTCAGCTGAGCACTTAATGTAAAATCCGCCATTCATGTTGGGAGTCTAATTATTCTTTATTCCAGGAGTCAAGAAGAAATTATGGAAGTATAATATCTCCCCTGTAACCTTCCTGAAAGTAAAATGTTTTCTGTGGTTTGCAGACATCTTTTCAATCATTCCTGGAAAAGCCCATAAGAAAACCCAAATCCTAAATCAGAGAGTCTTTGCCTCAAAGCATGGGGCACTGAATTCAAGTGTGTGAGACACCTGCAGAGTCTTTGTGGTTCCTGGTTACGATCAAAGATTCATTTGTTAATGAAATAGAATAGAAACATAGAATCATGTTGCGGGACATGTTACCTGCTGTAGGCAAACGTGCTCTGGCAGGGGGCTTGGACCAGATGATCTCTAGAGGTCCCTTCCAACCCTTAACATTCTGTGATTCTGTGACAATGCAGAGATATCAGTTTCACTGGGGTGCCACATTTTCAAGGCTGAACCCTCAAAATGTCCTTTTGCCTCAGAGACCACTTTACGAACAAGGTCCAGTTGAAAAACAGCAACTCATTGTCCTGAATACAGCTGAGCCACTCTTGTCTTTGTGAAGGGGTTAGGGGAATTGCTTTGGTAACTCTGAGGAAAAGGTGAGGCCATGAACAGGACTGCACTGCTCGTCCACCTTCCACAACATCTTCAAAGAAATTGGAATAGTATGTCCCTTACTTAATGCAAAGTACAAAATGCTGCTGTGACGGGCTGCCTACAATCAGTTTTGCAGCTGGATTAAGCAAAGGTGCCTTTCTGATGGGATACGTGCTGTGTGAGATGAGCCAGCCTTTTCTAACACAGTGACACATAAAGAGCTCACAAAAGCAGCAGTAAACATCTGGCAGTTGTGCCCGTGGTTAAACAAGTCACCAAGAGTGGCCTAAAGGGTGACAGTAGCACGGCTTTGTGGCGGTCCCAGTGAGAATGTGTTGTCCAGCTGCCCAGGACGGTAAGTCATGACTTCATTGCTGGCAATAGAAAGGCCTGTATTTCAGGAGCCGGGGAGGAGTCACTTTGGAAAATACACCCAAGGGGAAGATGCATCAACAATGTCATCAGTCCAAATAAAAGGAAATAGCAAAGCTCAACTCTATGTGTGGATCAGTCCAGCAGACAGACATTATTGCTCAATCCAAAGTACAGAGAGAGACTGTTCCTAATTTCATCCCAGGAGACCTTTCCAAAAAGTTAATACCTCATTTTCTCCACCTTATTTCATTAACGAGGGCTTGTTGGCTTTTCCCTTTCAAACTGATAGCTTGTGTTTGTTTCTGTTGGAGGAGGATGTCATTTTTCCTTTGGCCCTCTTCTTGGTTATTGCTCTGCCTGCAATTCACACTTAAAGCTTCTTATATATAGAATATACCTTTATGAGTGTGCATCTTCCATTTTGACTTTCCCTAAGCTCAGTTTCAATAAAATGCTACAAGAAGCCATTCTCTTTCTTTCTTCTAACACCTTGACAATCTTAATCTATTTTTTTCACTGCTTTTAATGCTTTTGTATCTCACTAAGATCAAACTCCTTGTTCTATCTCTCAGAAACACAGCTTTTATTTAAACAGATTCCTTTCTCCCACCCACATTCTGGCAGCAGTTGGGCTGAGCACAGTTTTCCCATCCACAAAAGTCTTGATATTTAGAAACATTCCTGTTTTACATCCAAGCCCCCTCAAATAGACAAGCCAGACAGCACTTCATCCATCCCAGAATGGGCAATGGACCAGTGATTCATGAGTTTTCCTGTGATCCAGGAGGAATTTGATTTTCTGCTCTGCCTTAGTCAGAGTTGAACTGCTGGCCTTCCGCAGCTGAGGAGGTACCCACAGTCACTTGGTGCTTTGCTGCTGCGAGAAAGGTTTTCAGCCAGAAATTCCCTTTTTGTCTGGCATGTATGGCTGCGTGAACATGCTTTTGACAAATTAACTCTTCACAGAGAAAGCAAAAAATAGGAAAAAACCCCACCTCAATTGCTGGAATCCTGACGTTATTTTCTATGATCAAGGCACTCCAGCTTTGCTAGCTGGTGAGCTGAATTTGGTGTCTTCTCTTTATAGCCTGTCCCAAATCCTGCTGGTAGAAGTCAACCTTATCTTTCCCCATGCTTTGCCAATGGAAACTACTCCTCCTCCTCTTCCTTCAGTCAGCTTTTGTCTTTTCCATCTTCCAGCAGTAAAGACTCATGAAACTCAAACTCTTGCTCTGTTCACAGAAAGCTTCGAAGATCTGCTGCCTTGTTTGGGGACCTTCTTATTGTCCACACTCAGAAGAGCCAGGGTCCTGCTGTTATGTTACTGCTACAGATAGAAGAGGGGAGAAAGTGGAGGAGTAGATGGGAGAAGCTCCTCAGTGGTCAGAGCCAGGATGGAGATAGCGAGCTACCTGTCCCATCATTCTCCTCCTTTTGGTGACTTCCTAATAGTAGGTTTATTTTTCTAACTATGGAAGCCTTATTAATAAGGGAAGCCTTATTAAGGATATTTTAGATCAGTATTTGCAGGTTTTCTTTCCAAGAATCAGGCAGAAATGTTCTCTTCCAAAAATGTATGCAGGACTTTGAGAGATATATTTTGGAGATGTTAAATACAAGAATGTCTCTACCCTTTTATTGGTGCTATTTTAAGTGTTCAGCCTGCCTTTACTGGTGTATGCTTTGACATGGTTGATTGTGTCATGGTAATCAGGTTTTGATCAATTCCTGTCTTCAAAGTATTGAAATAGTAATATTTTAACAAAAATACATCTATGGAAGGATTTACTTATGTGTTATTTCTCTGGTTCCCTGAAGAGCAAGGCAAAATATTGTTCGTGTAAGTTCTAGCCCACTACAGCAAATACTATTTCCATAAATACTTACACAAAATAAAAAATGATTTGGAGATGTTTTCCTACCAGGGTTTTTCTTCCTGTATACTTTCTTGAAGTGTCTTTTCATTACCATCAACATCTCATAAAACATATTGTAATATTGCATGCTCAACAATTGCAGGTATTTATTTTCCAGGAGCTTTCACATCAGAAGCTCTGTATCTACAATTTCACACATCCAACCAGAGAGTAAGAAACAATTATATGGGTCTCCAGTGACCTATTGTAGCTAAGAAAACAACTGAAATAGGAAATTATGGAGAAACAAAAATTCACAAAAAAAATTGAGTGAACAATTTCAAACCCAGATTAAAGGCACATAAGCCATTTTCAACAAACAGGTTAAGAGGCAATAAAATTATTGAAAAAATTATAAATAATGAAAATTATTAATTATTTATTGGTATGATTTTTTTACATAATTGGAGGAGATATACTAGATATGATTTTCAGGAGGGTTTGGTTTAGAGTGCTTGTCCTTAAAAAGAATCTGGTCCCTTTAATGTTAATAAAAAATGGCACATTTAATTGTCTCTCCAAGTTTTGCATTTAATTCAGTATTACATTATCAGAGTGGCAATGGACTATACCAATCACTACAGATTTTTTGGTCCTTGCTGTGTAGGTAGCTAAGCATGTAAAAATATTTTTGGCTGACAAAGTAAAAGGTATCACTGAACCCTGGAGCTCCTCAGCCTCTGTCTTAATCACAAACCTTCTCTGTTTATGGGACAATTTGTATATTATAACACGAGTCTATAACAGAAGATCATGTCTGAGCTTGGTCTGTAAATGAAATGTTAACTTCTCTAACTAATCTACTTACATATACATACAATATATGCAATCCTGCAGTCACTGTCCCCTGCAGTACTCGGTAGACTAAGTCAGGACTTTAGAGGGATAGAGAACTGTCCCTGGGGACCACTATGACTAAGCTGAAAGCTCTTAGATTTTTAGAGGGTTTGTGCTACACAAGTATTTCTCCAACTTGTTTATATTCTGCCCTGTTATCAGACGTAGGGCTGGTAGTACTGTTGAATTTTGTCTGATGCAAGAAATCTGGAGAGGAACTTCTTACAAGGACACGTAGCAATAAGACGAGGGTTAATGGCTTGAAACTGGAAGAGGGCAGATTTAGATTACATCTCAGGAATAAATTTTGTCATTGTCTCACCATGAGGGTGGTGAGACACTGGAGCAGGTTGCCCAGGGAAGCTGTGGAGGCCCCATCCCTGGAAGTGTTCAAGGCAGGTTGGATGGGGCTTTGAGCAAGCAGGTCTAGTGGGAGGTCTACTTGTCCACGGCAGGGGGGTTGGAACTAGATGATCTTTAAGGTTTCTTCCAACCTGAAATATTCTACGATTCTAGGATTCTATGCTTTCCACTTTAAGATTCTGTTTTCGTTTGCTGACATATTTTCAGACTTTAACCTTTGGTTTTGCAATGGAAGTTTTCCTGTTGTGTAGCTCGCTCAGGCTGAGTAAGTTTGGGGAATTTCAGCCAAAAAGGGATTCCACTATCTCTGAAAATGAGCACAAGCAAAAAACACATCATGTCTCTTCAAGGGCCCCGAAGCCCCATTAAACTGTTTTTTCCTTAAAAGATCTAGTGCCCCCATTCTTGCTTATAAGAATCAACTTCATTTGCATCAGATCACAGGCCCTGGAGAGGAGCAGTTTTGCAGCTGGATCCAGCAACGATGCTGCGGGCTCAGGAGCCCTGCGCACCCAGCGAGAGGAGCAGCACTCGGTGTGTCCTCCAAGGCCTCCATTTCTACACTTACCCTCTGTGTACACATACTTTATACACAGATAATATTTGTAGAAATTACAGATGCTGCAACTAACGTCACAACTGCATGGAACATCAGAGTGTGCTCTGAGGTGAGAGATGCTGAAAAAAGATCCTGATGGGTACCAGAAAACAGTGATATGTATTTGTATCAATCTTTCTGTGCCTCCATTCCCTATGTACAAAATGAGCATAAATAATACTTCTTCTGAGAAGAGCAGTGTGAGAACATCACAGTGTCATCACTGGTTATGGAACCATAGTACTGAGCACCATAGAAAAACTCATGAAGGAATATATAATTCTATCTAAAAAAACAGGCCAGGGTTTTGCCAATGGAGGAACATTGGCAAACTGATCACCAAATATGTAGTGGATAAAGCAGAAGTTATTTAAGCAAAATGTCTTTTCACTAAAGATCTGATTTGTCATGAAAGGGGCAATGTTAACATCCTACCAGTTTCTGACTACTAAGGGTCAGAGTCTGCCACTTGAGTACATTTGTATTAATATTCATATGTAATGTATCCATAGAGTAAGATTACTCTGTGCGCTGCATATAGTTTCATATTAGATTTGCTTGCTTCTGTATCTACCTGTGAAACAAATATCTATTTGGTCCGTCATACCACCACTTTCCTCTTGAGACAGCAACAGAAAGCATCTTCCTTCGAGTTCAGTGTTAGTTCTACTAGACTAATTCTCTACGTGACTATGAGTAATTTTGATTATATTCTACATAAAAACCTGCAAAATATTTTATCTGATGCCACGCTCCCACAATAATCAGCTGAGATTCCCTTACTGAGGTACAGCATCCCTTGAGCCAGCTAGTGCTTTCTTTCCCCATTTTCGAACTGCCAACCAAAGTCTTTTTTCTAGCAAATTCTTGCCTTTTCACATTACTGGTTAATACTGTAGTAGCAAAGATAAACTTCATAAAATAGATTAAATACTAAAAATGTAATTATGTTTTAAATTAAATGTAAATGTTTAAAAATATAAAACTTTGTAAATGTGTTTTTGCATTTTGTACTAAAACCTCCCATATATATGTATAGACCAATTGACCACACATAAAACTGTCTCACAAATTTCAAAGTAATAGTTTGTGTAATTATATTGAATCAGAGGGGTCCTGTTACTTTGTTCATAGCCGGGAAAAAAAAGCTTATGTAATACTGAAATGAAATGTTATTACAGTCTCACTTACTCATTCTTGGAATTGGCTTAGTGATTACTTCAACATCGACATCAGTGAAAAACATTTGACATCTGGCCTAGAAAATCAGACAGCAGACCACAGAGACTTTGATTAAAAAACTTCATGTAATTTTCTCCAATCAGTAAGCCGGCCTATTCTTTTATTAGAATGAAGGTTTCTCTCATCACCTGCAAATTTCTAGGAAGACCTCAGAAAAGAAGAAAAAAAAGCAGTTCTCCTAGTTTTATAATAAATTTCCATTCCAACAAGCAATTGCCCAGACTGAAGGAGAGTGTCAGTTCCACTGACAAATTGTTTTCTTCTGTTTGCAAAGGGTCAAACATCTGATTTCCACAAGCGTTTTTGCTATTTATTCCTTTATCAAAGTTTACTGTTTCATCCTTCTCTGTTTAATGATTCCTCGGGAGTTTTGCAGAAGATGCAAGCCCATTTTCTGGAAAAAGACAGCAAAATATACAAGCTTTTTTGTACTCCCTGTATGTCACTGGCTACTCCAAGCTAGAAATAATATAGGCCACTTATGCTCATGTTTTTATATCCTCCTCCTGAGCACAGCCACTCTATCATGAGAAAGAACGAACCATTAGCACAGTATTACAACATACATTCAGAAATGAACTGCACTGCGGTATCATCATGAATTAGAGTCTCGGTCAGAGACTCCAGTTCACGACGTAAGAGCAAGGCATGAACAAACTCGTGCAAGAAATACTGCAGTAATGAACCGGCTCCTCTTTGAATCAAATTTATGATTGAACTGGATAATTAACTTATTTTCAACAAACTCATTTCAGTGTATCTGTTTTCAGCTTGAAGAAAGTTGTTGAAGTAATTTCAAACACAACACTCCGTCTTCCTCTTCGATAAGGACAAAGTCCTTGCTAATACAATGCCCCAGTAGGTTTGCTTACTTCTGAAGAACAACAAGGTGTGTTGTAAAATATGGTACTACCATCAAAGCATTCATAATCAAATCCTAATAAAATTACAAAGTTGGAATAGAAAGAAACTACTGTATTTTCTTAAATTGCACATCACAGTGGAGCCCTTAGAAAAGCTAATGCTCAAAAAAGCCTTGAGAGCAGAACTGTAGCAAGGAGAAGGAATAAGCTGGCTCCTTGAAACAGAACAGGAAATCTCTCTGCCATTGTAAACTGAGGACTATATTTAATGATGTACCTTACAGATCCTGACTGGAATTGGTCATGGTTTGTCCCAAATATTTCAATGCAGATGAGTTTCTCTTGCTTCTGTTGGGTTTTGTTAGAAGTAGCCATGTTAGTTCCACCTGTTTAACATAGCCCTTTAATTGTACAACATGTTGCTACTTCCAGCTATTGCAGTCATATTAGAGGAGTAACAATTTCCTTTATGAAGATGAGCCTAATAGCCCAAACACAACAGTTCAAAACATACATTGACAGTATAACATTTACAGCATAGAACTTGTTTCCCTGCCTATGGGGAAAGAACAACCTGCTTGCTATCAGAGCACAAACGCTGGTCACTGCATCCTGGCTATAGTCTGTAATTCCTCTTTTAAATTCAACTACTAATTCTAAAATACTGTGCTTAATTTCCCACTAAAGCATTAGCACACAACTATGAGTTTCACAGTGTAGCAAACCTATTTTTATGATGGATATAACTAAATCTCATTGAGAAAGATGTTGAATAAGATCTATTGCCCTGTTATCCCAAGTCTTGTTACTCTGTTTTATATTCTCAAAATGTTTTGCATTCACGCTACACTCCATTCCACAGCAGTCATTTTTTGAAGTTAAAGTGCTAAAGTCTCTCTACCAGTGGCTGGGTCAGTTATTACTTTTGTAATAGTAGCAAGGCAGAATAAAATCAGAAAGACGTGTCGCCCTCCCCGTCCTAGGGAAAATGGGGAGAGAAGTGCACACAATGGAGGTTTTTCTTGTGTGGCGTGGAGAGCAAGTGGGACACACACAGGGGTGCAACAAGCCATGCATTGTGCTTGCTTTGTTCTGCTGCACGGCTGCATCCTCGCCGTTGACTAGTGCAGAATTGGACATTAATAACTTTACTCTCGCTAATTGGTTATGGACTTTATAGTACTAATCAATAAACTAATTAAGGTGGGTCAGTTGGTCTCCTGAGCCCTTCTTAAGAACAACAAATAGACAACTGTCAAGCCCACAGGTCACAGGGAGTGCCCGAAGGAAGTGAGTGATGTTCCAGGGGATGTGTGCAAGGCTGGAGGACTGCAAGCCTTGGGGGGCTTGGGGGTCATCGAGGCCCATCGCAGGACTGTAGGCGGGGAGGAGGGAAGGACACCTAGAGAAATGGGAAAGTCACTTGAAGCATGGCCATGAGGGAAAGCCAAAGGAAAAGGCTTTTTGAGCAGAACATTGGGCTGGAAAGTCTTCAGAATTCGCTTCCCCTTCTTGTGCTCAAGGATTTAAAGTTTCTTTTCAAAAAATGTACGGAACAGCATTAAAAGCAAATCCGCTTCTGTCATTGACTTCACCTTTGGAGCAGATCTAGCCTATAGTATTTCAGCAACTGTCTTAAGGGCTTGGGTAAAGAAAAGCAACAGAATTGGGTTTGCTTATAACAGTCTAGATATGTGTACATGAAATTAACATTTTCCTGCTTTCCTCTTGTGCACGTGTTACCATTCCTGCCTCTGGGAATGCTGAACTTTGTCTAAATTCAATTCTGCCTGAAACTTCAACCACAGCCATTTGTGTTTTTTCCCCGTGAGTATATTACAGACATTTACGTAAAGGTGACTGACCCTGACGATGCATGATAAACATGATGATCCTTTATGCTATATCTGCTTAATGCAATGAATCTGGTAAAGGCTGGAATTAGAGGACTGAGACAATCAGATCATCCGTGATCACAGTGAATTGGAGTAAGTGACCCAGGATACTCCTTTCAGGCCTGTGCCACTATCATTCCATTTCAAGACAGCTGAATACGAATTAAGTGACACCAAATGTATTTTGTCTTCAAAGTAAGTAACATCCGTTTACTGAGCTCTACATGGTACTTGCCAAGGATGTAACAATTCTTCATGCAATTGTAATAAATGCTCAGCACGCAAAGCTTCCAAACTGAGCAAGTGACTTATTAAGACTAGACTAAGAGAGAGCTCTCCTGTTCCATAATTCCACACGCTGGTACACGCTATCAAGTGACATGATGTTTCTTTTCTTCCAACAGTTCTTTTTAAATATTTGCATCACTAACAAGAGATATGTCATCAGAAAGGAATAGAGATTTCATTATTTGTTTCAGATGAATCCTCAAGTATGGCTTGCCTGAACATCTGTTGTTTTGCACTGTCATGAGAGGAAAAAAAAGCACCGCCAGTAAAATTTTATATGTAACACTGCTTAGTCCATTTAGGGGGTTTGTTTTAAACAATACAGGAATTTAGTTAAGTGTTATTTAACTTCTCCCTAAGAATAAAATTAACTCTTCTGCTAACAAAACAGTCTTCCTCTTTATTTTTTTTCCCTTTTCTACAGAACAGTGCAAGTAAGTGATCTTTTTTTTAGGTTTGCCCATAATTAAAGATAATTAAAAATTAACTTTGGGTCAACCTGAAGTATTTTTTTCTTACTTCAGCCATTTTTTAAATTAATTTCAGACATAATGAAGTTCTTCTTTAACCTACACTTGAAGCATTTTGTTCTGGTTTTGTTTCAACCATACACAATTTGTATTAACTGAAATCTAATTCAAATTTGAAATTAAATACTATTTTGAAGCAAAATATATTTAAGAAACAATGACATATTTCATTCAGAATGAATGTATCATTTTCTAAACTTTCCTCAAAACACTAGACAATCTCTAAAATGGTCTTTTCCTGATTAAAGATCTTTTCTGTATACTTTAAATTTCTGGTCTTTAACTTGAAAAAGGTGATATGCTAATAGAGAGACAATACCACGAGGGTTCTTCCTACCTTTTCTTAATTTTCATCTGTAAGACAGAGGGAGGTCTGTTGTCTGAAGTAGTAGACATTTATTATGGAGATTAAGTACGGTGCAATTTGAACACGATATATTGGAATGTTTGCTAAGAATGGGTTTGGTACATATATCTGATACTATGGGTAGTATTTCATCACCACATGAATCTTTTTTGGAGGGTTTATCTGTGACAATTTCATAATCTGTCACTAAGGGGATTGTATATACAAATGCATTAATTCTTTGTTTGAGGATCTTATGACCATCCTAAACATGAATCCTGCAGAAGAGTCCTGCCTAATCATATGTTTACAAAGTTTATGTTTGTTTACATACTGTATGGTTGCCAAAATGTCTGGACTGTGACTGCACAGCTGAGACATGGGCTGTGCTACTTTTCATTCAGTAAAGATATTTTACGGTTTCTCTCAAGCCCATTTTATAAAGACTGTTATTTCAAGGTTTTCTCAAGAAAGAGAAAATAATAATAAAGATAATTCTCATTATAATTAGAAGGTTTTCTCATTATAGTTTTTTCAAATGTTTGGGATTATCTTAATAGCAACCTCAACTCTGCAGGACTATTAATTTCTTTTGTTTAGTTGGATTTTTTTTTATGACAGCTATAGTCTTGAAAAGCATTTTCCATGTTAGGTTACTTACATGTATCCCAAAACTAAAAACAAGTACGGGAAAAAATGTTGTTTGCTGATCTAAAGTAATCTTGATCTTTATTAATGAGGTAAAGTTTGATCTTTATTGCACTGAAAATAATTTGGCACAACTAGGCAGAGAGCGAAAAGTTGTAGCAGGCACTGAGTGATGTGATGGTAAAGGGAAATGAGAAATAAAGGGGTGTGTTTTGCTATAGAGTTTCACAGGTTTCAGCTCACAGGCAGCAAGCTGACTTTGCCCTTACTTACCACAAAACCCCCATACACTAAAACACCAGATGATCTCCTCCTACCCTAATGTCAGCTTGCACCTTTATTTAAATTTAGCTGGCATTTTTGTAACTCTCAAGTTACAGTATAAACAATTCTATGAAATATCACCACATCATTCTATAAGAAAATAAAAACAATTTTCATGTATTGGAAATTATTGCAATTAACAACAAATTTTTTACTTTCAGCTCTCACATCACTGTGAATTCTATTTACGTGGCAAAAATGATTTGAGATAATCTTTACAAACACACTTTCCCTCTTTTCCAATATTTGTAAACTCCTAACTATGTTGCATAACCCAGTGTAATTCTCTTACAAAATATTATCATGTAAAGTATAAAGTTTTCATCATTCAGCTGACATGGCCCATAAGTTCATCCCGTAACTGCTGTCTTCAAGATCATGTTGCTGAAGGAGTTTTTATCAGTTCCCCAAATTATAATTTGCAGCCTCTATTGTTGCATGCTTAAAGGTCTGTCAATTTTTTTTCTTGTTTGCACAGTTATGGTACTTTCATGTAGCGGCTTAGAGGAGTTTCTACCAACACAAGCGTAGGAAATTTATTTTTAATCGTGTACCTAAGAATTTGTTAACTGAAAGCTCAGCCCTCTATTAGCATTCTGATCCAGCGAATCTGTAGCAGTTAGCGGAAAGAATGCCACCTACTGAATTATCAATACCAATTCAGTTAACAACCTATATTTTTCTTACAGGTCTCTTATCTTAATGCTGAACAAGCTCTATACTAGATGGCCCTGACATTTGGCAAGACCACAAACCAAAGAAATACGACTTCATGATTCATATAATGGGCAGGTGAATTTTCAGATTGTTGAAAACAAATATAAAAAAGAAACATTAGTACATTTTGCAACACATTGCATTTCCAGAAGGACTTAGAAAGTAGAATTTCAGGAGTTTTATGAGATTAAAAATGATGAATGAATTAAAGTAAATGATGATGAATTAAAGTAACAACAATGCAGATTTTTTGAAAGTTTAGAAAAGCAGATAATGATGGAACAGAAACTCTGTACACTTTTAAAATTGCATAGTGGTCAGAGCAGTGACAGTAAAAGGCACTTCTTAGACATTTCATTTTCTTGTAACTCTAGCAAAGCAAATGACTAGTGATAAAATTATTTTAACATGCCTTATAACTGGGAAATGCAGCTGAGACAAGCTGTGTTGCATCCTACCCCATGTTCCATCGACAATATTGCTAACCAGGTTCTTTTCCAAAATATTTGACTGGCACTGATTCAGCCGAGACAAATACAGTTACATCTCTGAAACTTCTGGCAAGCATACTTTACTTCAGAGTAAACCTGTAAACTGAGCAGGCTTGATCTTGAAACTACTAGAGTAAATAGTATGCAAAAATATGGGCCAGTGCTATTTTGTCCCAAATCAGTTTGACTTTAAGAAAGTGCTTATGCCAGGAGAGATATAGCCATTGGTAGTATTTTTATGATGTTTTTCAATGACAACAATTCCAGTTCTGTTATTCTATTATTCTACACAGCCTTGCCCAATAGTCATGTTACAGCCATCCACATTCATATGATTTAAAAAAAAATAGGTTATTGCTTATAAAGTCAGGCCATTTAAATATGTCATTTAAATATGCACATTAGTACGGACTACCACAAAGAAAGCAGTATTCAGGTTCCACTCAAGAGCAGAAATATTATCCTATAATTCATATGGAAATTTGTACCTGAAAAACAACAGCAAGAATCACTGAGTCCATCCCATTGTTTTGTGTAGCAGTGTATTAAGCATTGACATAAACTCCCATTAGTTCATTTTTATTTTTTATATACAACTCAACAGCAGCTATCATTTTAAATTGAACATACAAAATGTCTAGATGCTGTAAATAATATGAGACATGGACACAAATAATAACGAGAAAATACCTTCTTTTGAACAAAACTGGTATGCATTTCAAGGGTACTTAGAGTAATCAATCATCCAAATGAGAAGATGCGCTCGGTGGGGTGCTGGAGTACCGCAGGAGAGGGCACTGATCTGTTAAGCCACATATAATGATGTGTAAAACAGAGGAAAATCGGCTGGCAACAACTAACATATTGATAGCACGGAAATATTTTTTGCGTGTGAGCAGGAGGGGACAGAGGGCAACGGTGTCTGCCTCAGCCACCGTCCCGCACAGCGCAGGCGGGGAGGGACCTCGGAGTGGGCAGCAGGACCGTGGTTCGTGGCTGGCAGGTGCAAGCCCCCTTAATCTCTCTCACTGCTAGGTGAGCTTGCGATGACAGTCCAGCACCTTTCAAAGCACTAAGTACTCAACAATGCCCTAGATAATACTTTAATGACTTTGGAAAAACTTTTAGAAACAGCCTGGTCTGAAGGAATGTCTGTGGGCAGACAGCAAGTGTTATTAACATTGAAATTCATTGCCCAAAGTATTAAAAATTACCCGGGAATTTGTATTATTTCCTGTCAGGAGATGTGCAAACACAACAATGAAATCACAGCATGATTAACAGTTGCTTTTTCTTGCTTTCAGTTAATTCACGTTTTGCCATCGATGCAAGAAATTTTTGTCTGAGTTCTCCACCTCCAAAGTGGTGTTACTCCCAGGGATGTTGTGACTACAGATGGTTAAATTATTTCTCGTGATTTGACAAGGCAGGCTTTATTTATCTACAGGCAAGTCATTTGCAAACAGAGTTCACACTTCACAAATAGATTCTCTGCTCATAATTGTTTAATGAGCAACATTTACAAACAAAGACAACGGTGGGGTTGGTTGTGACCAATTTCCTATGCTCAGGGTTTCCACCGAGTTGTTGGTCATTTTAGCCACACCATTTCGTTTTTGCTCTTTTTAACAACTCAAATGATTTACAGAGGAACACCTATTAAGTAATGACAGTGAGAAATGGCTGTTTTCCTGTATGCTGGGTCTTTTTTATTCAAATACCATTGTATTTTTCAGTTCTCTCTGGGAATGGACATAGGTCTTGATGGAGCTCACTGACTAGCACTGAAGGCCATCCAAAAAACCCAAAATACTCCACAGGAACAGCAGCAAACAAGCAGGGAACTAGCAGAACAGAATTGCTGCTGAGAATTTAAGTAGTATTTGTGAGCTCAATCTTGCAATATTTCCTGAACTCACACTGCTCCTATGAGGATTAATAGAATATGTAGAAGATGTATATTACCATTATCTTCTTAATATATCTCACTGTTGTTTTTTTTAAACCGATAATGCTTGATTCTTTTCCTGAGGTTATTTGTCACAACCTAAAGAAATGCTTTTTATGAATACTGTTAGTATGGTTTTTCTCTGTGTTCCACTAAAACAGTGAGCACTGCTATTTGATGATAAGATAGGATAACTCCAGGTATTTATTCAGATTTTAGTCGCTACTAGTATCCTTTGCAGGCCAATCTCTGTCTTTTGGCCTTAATCTCCCCCCGCCCCGGCCTCTCCCCAAAGGAAATGTTAGGAAAGGCAGAAAATGAAACAGAACTTTCAAACTTCCATCAAGCAAAAATGCAACAACCAAAAAGACACTTCATCCTTCTCTCGTTATGGTTTGTTGAATCTTCCTTTGTCTTGTTGTATAATAGGAATAATGTTCATGGCACTGGAGTATACACACAATAAATAGCTTCTGTGGTTATCAAACACCTCAGCTTCACTTCAGCATTTAATCAGCCACAAAAGCCATTTCTTTGCCTTGTATACTTCTCTGCCACAAACATTATCCTGTAGCTAACATACACCCTGGAGTGCCAGACCTTCATTTTGCACTCTGTAAGCTGAATTGGGAGAATGAAAAGCCAAACCCCCAGTTTTTAAAATAACAGTTTAAAAGTTAAAAAGGGGGTAATATTAATCAAAATCCCCAGGCCCCCATTACTGTAGCAGCGGAAAGTCTGGTGCAACCACAATAAAAAAAGGGCCGTCTCCCAAAATTACCTGCTGGAAGGACTCTAAAGAAAAAGCATAGTTATGATAGACATATGTTAGGAGATTATGATAATAACTTTGTTCTGGGAGGAATTAAGTTTGCTCCCATGTTAGAAATAACCCTAGCAAAGCCAACAATGCTCTGCATAACACAACTTACAGAAGAGTCTAACAATAAATATAAATGCCTTCCTCAAGCTGCTTCGACAGACCCAAAATGTTAATGACCTGAAAGGCATAAAGAAACGTAATATAAAATTAATATTCCCTTAGTTCGTCTTCCCTGCCTTTCCCATATCCCTCTCTTCACAGGTCCTCACATTGCCCATTTAATCTGTAGACAGCACTGAAGAGTTACAAAGACCCTCAAAATGGGTGAACTTATTTTGTGCTCGGGCGGTCCTTGTTTCACAACCTGTATGCTCCTCAGCTGTCTGGCTGTCATTTATGCTTTAATCTCATCTGTGTCTGATCAACAGTATCTGCTGAACCTCAGTAACTCTGGTTCCTGAATGGATATTTGTGGCTTCTAAGTGCTTAGAAGTCAAAAAGGGAGGGAGAACTGAGACTATGGAAAAGCTAGACAGAATGAATAAAACTTTCTCCATTAAAGTCAGAAAGGAAATATTCTGGGATAGTAATAAGAAGACAAAAAAAAATGTGTCTGAAGAGAAAGAAGGAAAAACAGAAGGAAGGGTGGAAGGCAGACAAAAAGAGAAAGATAATGGAATCTCTGCAGAGAGAAAGAAGTAAAGAATTTGGGTGACCAGAGAAAATAATGGATCATCAAAAGGAAAAGAGGTAATGCTACAGAAACAGAATATGACTGAAGAAGAAGGAAAGAAGTAAACAAGTTCCACAGCGACTGGAAGTAGAACTGAAGCTTAGCAAGACGGGAGAGGCATTATAATATGGGAAAGAGGGACAAAGAACTGGAAATGAGAAAGGGGAGGTCAAAAGAGAAAGAAGGGATGAAAGAAACATACTAGAGGGAAGAACAAAGCAGCTAACGTTAGGCTGGTGGATGTATTTTTCAGTGCTTTGGCCACTGTGAAATTATAAGTGAAACCCCAGGGACTAAGGTATTATACATGCTATTCTACAATCTATAGTTGGATGAGAAGCACCATGGACATGAAAGAGTCCTCGCATTGGAGCTTACCTGTTTTCCTACGTCCTTTGGATTTATTCTGAATTTATTAGTGTGAGCTAAATGGCTGGACTGTACGATGAAGCAGCAAGATGGGTGAGCATCCATTGGTGCATGTTAGCAAACTTCCCCGATTTTTAAGAGGAATTTAAAGCGAAGAGTTCCGATCTTTTGCCTGCATGTGGAGGGAGGCTGCTCCAGGACCAAAACACAGCATAGGAAACAATTCTGGGACAGACTTTGAGATGTTTCTTCTAGAAAATGTCCCATTTAGCAAGAGTAGAGCTTGTTGGAATGTTACTCAAAGTTTTTCAGTTTTCAGTACCTGTGCTGTCATGTTTGGTCTTAATATGAGGCTCACAGAGAAAGACTCATTATAGTAAGAAGGTTGCACATTCACTACATTAGATAATATGATGCATTTCAGCTTTACCAATCCGTCTTCAGAAGACTACAGCAGAGACAAGTAGAGTGAAGTCAGGCATATGCCAATTCAGGTACACTATTAAAAGGTTAATTTTAATTAAAAATATCAGCAGGTGGAGAGAAGGATTTATACCAGGTAGTCACCCTGCCCCCTCTCCTGCATAGCACATACTCAGCTACAGGAAACAAGGAAGGAAGTCATCTCAAGGAGGAAATCAACAGAGAGATTTATTTGCTGCTGTGTTGAACTTTGCCATGTTAAAGCGTCCTGCCATCTAATGGAGTTCCCAGTCCTGATTCGGTCACTTCTCAGGGGTCGCCTATTGAGTGAATAGGAAGGGGTGGGTACGAAGAATCACATTCATGAAAGCAGAATGCTGACCTGTTAAGGACTGGGTTTTATTTATATTCATCTAATTCAAGTGTCTTAAAAAGAATCACATTACTGAGTCATTTTCTTGCCTTTATCCGTTGACTGGCTCAAATAAATACTGCGTTATGTCATATAGATTCACATGGTAGGTAGAGGAGGTCCCACCACTGCAAGTCACCTTGCAGCCAAGGGCATTTTCTGGGGAACCAGAAGATGTGATTTAAGGGCCCAATAGGAAAGGGAGTTTTAAAGCTTGACCTTCCACAGTCCAAATTTAAAAAATAACAACACTGATCTCTTAGGTAAAAATGTGGATGCAGTCACTTTCTCCTCCTCTTATTCTGTGTTACCTGAGCCTGCTAGATCCAGCCCCACCGGTGACATAAGCAGAAGACGACTAATCTGTGACTATTTAAGGGGCTTTGGCCTCTCTGGATTTAGGAGTTTCTTGCTTTCTCAAGGTGTCAGGAAAGCTGAGGTACCTACAGGATTGGACAAGATGATATGATGTCATTAGATACCAGCAATACCTAAATGTTGGACTTAGGTGCCTAAGGAGGCATTGAGATCCTTAAGTCACCCTTGTAAACGGGGCGCCGTGTTTCTTCTTCCATAAAACTGTCTCTGTCAGCAACATTGTTGCTTTCAGAAATGATCATTTTGATTTTTTTGCCTTTGTGTAACCTGCTTTATATTCTTTGTTGCTTCTATAAACTTATAAAATCACCCTATTATATAGAAATGTAAGTCTCAAGTCATCTAACAATATTAGCTCAGTTCAATACACTCAGGATGAAACAGCTGTATAAGCTTTAACCCTTTCTACCAGTCTCTGTTTATTATCCTTACTTATTTGACTCACAAGCTGAAATAACTTCCTTGTCCTGAGATGTGCACTTCTCTTCTTCTGCTAAATGTTCTGCTTGTTCGGCTCACTTTAATAGTTTTCGTTTTGCATTTGCACTGGCTTTTCAGCATGTTATAAAGCAGGACTGGAAACACGGCCTTTCATTTAAGGTTGCCAGACACTCTGCTGATTTCAGTTACTTAGAGCTTAGCCGAATTTCAGCTGTTTGGGATAAAATAACGTTCTATGCCTCGTGTCTGCACTAGGCTGGATATTTTGAGAAGATTTCAGCCAAGGTAATTGAGCCCTGTTTGAGAACCAGGTGAGGGGTACTATGCAGTTTTGCTCATATTGAAAAATAGTGGTATCACTCTGTGGAGAATTTCACCTTTTCTTTGCACTGAGGCTTGGGCTAAGTGATCTTTGTATCTAACCTAGAGGTGAGATAAAGCCAGCCTACATGGGGCTGTCTGTCGCCTCAACTTGATGTGCTGTTGAAAGCCAGCCCACTTCCATGGTAATTTATGCCAGTGTAGGTGGTGGTGGTGGGGAAGCAGGCTTTAATCTCCCTGTTTTCCGCCATGGATTTGTCTCCTGCTGGAGGCCCAGTCACCAGGACAGGAGGGCAGAGCTGGTGTGGGAAGAAGTCTTCTTCCTATGAATACGCAGCCAGTGCAACTTTGCTGGTCCCAGGTCAGTGCTGGGACTGTGAAAAGCAGTTCCGCTCCTACCAAATTTGTCCCAGTTCTCGCTGTGACATGCACGTGCTGCTGCTCTGCAGGGTGTAGGCTCCAGGGAGCACGTCAGGGAGGTGACAAGTAGCTGCATCCGACCTTTGACTTGCTCAGCTGAAATGGGGAGTGACAGGGACTTGAGCACAGACCCAGGACGAGACAGTGGCACCAAGTGGCTCACCAGACTGGGGATGGGGTAAGAAAGGTCAGGTGTCTGTGTGCAGAACGAGCACGAAATGACATTAGGACTGCAGGCTAAAGGGTTGGACTCCAGCAAAATGTGTTGCACAAAGTGGGAGGATTGAGTGATGCTGGGCAATCACTTAAGCTGGACTTTCCACAAGATGTCAATAACTATATTTTATTCACTTCCTGGGTCCTGATTTCAAAATGGGATGTTTGATTTGTGTAAGTGGTAAATATTTATACCTGACACAAATGAAAGGGGGTTTGCATGTGTAGAGGGATGCCGCAGGCTCCTCCCAAAAAAATCAGATCCTAGATACACCTAGTTGAGAATCCAAAATTAGAGCAAGTTTTCTTTTTTCTTCAAAATTTGTTTCAGCTTTAGCCTGGAAATAATAACAGCACCATAACTACCCACTTGATGAGACCTGTTGAGAACAAGCCCCACTTTTTGAGAAAAAATAAATTGGCAAGGAACTCAGACGCACTGCTGGCGGGGCAGGATTCGTAGGAGACACTGCGTGGCATGCACTTGTGGGTGTTGTATCTCCATGTTATGTCAGTGCAGGACTTGCACGGCTCCCCCCACTGCCGTTACAGCTATCCTGCTAGCAATGCACACCAGAGACGAGCCCAAAAATAACTGACTCTGCCTTCGGGGAAGGTATGAAAAGCGTGCTATAAATATAGTCTCACAGCACGCGCTGAGCAATCAGGAGACAACAAAATACAGAACAACAGCTTAAGTGGGGGTTGTTCACCAGGTGTGATGGATGAGGTAGAGCTTTCTGTACAGCTACACCTTGGCCATGCAGTTAAGGGCTGTACCAGAATGAATGCAAAAAATGAGCCAAATCAATGTTGCCCAAGCTATCTTTTCATCTGAGTGGCATTCTGAAAACCTTAATGAAGTTCTTGCAGAGCCTTTCTCTGTGTGTATGCGTGTGTATGTATGAAATTAAATACTTCACTCAGGCATTTTTATAAGCTACTTTTGTCCCTTGCTTTTTACATATACTCATTATTGTACATTTCTTATTTAAAATTCAATGAAAAAAGTATCCTCATGTCAATGACAGTGGTACTTTATCAAAGAATATCTTCTAAAGATGACACCTGATGTGTCCGTATTCATCGTGGTGGCATAGTAATACTGTAATTATGTGATAGAATAAAAAGTATTGTTTCTCTGTGTAAATCTTACCGCAATCCAAGTAACCAATTTGGCTCATTGATTCTCCCTACCAGGAGTATCCATCCACCAATGATTTCCTGTAAATCTAAACCATGATAATAAGGAGACCAGGCCACGTTCATTATTTGTTACCTTCATCAAAGGCAAAGTATAACGTCAAGGATACATTTGACCTTATTATCTTCAACTCAGTGTTAAATTTGTAATAACATTCATGATGATGTTAAAGTACAACACATGACACCAGACCCAGATTAAAAGCATTAGCGACAAAATCAACATATTATTGGTTTAATCCACAGTAACAAAAAGGACTTTGGGCTGCTGCAGAAAGCTTGCAAAATCAGCCTAGAACTATATGAGAAATTTTAAAAATGCAGAGAACAAAAGAGAATGTTGGTGAAGACACAGCCTGCAGTAATGCTAGACTGTGTTCAAGTTGCAACCACCAAAATGCTTTCCTTGAGTAAGAAAGATAAGGAAGATTTGGTGTTTCTGTTTATTGGGATTGTGTTGATTAATGCAAGAAGGGGTTTGGAAAAACCATGTAAGATACTGCATTTAAACAGGAAACAGATGGCCCTTAACTGGGCATGCAGGTGAGGAAACAGTGGCTTCCTAATTTCACTGAGGCAGCAAAACAAGAAGAAACGTAATGCCTTGTTTGTTCCCTTCACTCCAGTATGCCCTGGATTTGATATCACTTTTTATCTTTTTTAATGTATTTTAATTTTTTTTACACTCATTCATACTTATAGCAAGACTACAGTCTGACCAAGAGCTCATTAGTGACTAGTATCTTTCCTAATCACATATATTTTCAGAGATGCAAACCATTCCTGCTGAATTACACATACAGCGGTATTAGGGCAAACAAGAGAAATCCATGCAAAGTTAACTATTTGCAAGGCATGATGGGCCTGGGAGAAACCGCAGTAATTTATAGAATGCATTAAAACCGGATTGCAAGGAAATTTATGATAGGCAGCCACACAATAATAAAAAAACAAAGATTAATTAACATAAAAATTCTAGCTGTCATATTTCTCTAAGTAGAAATAATTGCAAGGCAATTTTATTTCACTGAATGAACCTCCAAATAGGCACAGAGAAAAGTCAACATGAAAATGAAAGTCACCTTTACACTAGTAAAAGAACAGGTCACAAACTATCTGGGTGGGCTGGTAGTAATGTAATTACTTTGTAAAATGCAACCATCCTGGAAACAGTATGAAGTTAAGGACATGAAAATTTGAAGGATTTTTTAAAATCTGTTTTCCTTACAGTTTTTGAAATTTATGATAAAACTAATACCCTCAGAAAGAAGACTTAAAATAACATGAAAGAAGTGAATCAAGGAGAGGAAAGAAGATTTTTAGGTTTTTTTTAATGACAGGTACAGGGTAATTCTGTATGAAAATTATTATAACCCTGATCTGTAAAATTGTGTTCGTATAAACATGTATGTGTGTATATATATATTTTCCCCACAAAAACATAGAAAAATCAAACACAGAAGGCCATATCTTAGGTGCAAAATGGAATGACACCAGTTTTACAGCCAAAGAAGAACTTTACCCAAAGGTTTGAGTTTGCTCTCTTTTGCATCGTTCTGAATCAGGACATACCCCATTGAAGTCAGTCAGATCCCATCTCTGAGACTGGCCAAGGGGAAGGATGAATCTGTTCCTCTTGCTGACTTGGAAAACAAAACCTGATTATGGTTTTTTAAGTCACTCTGCAGCTGCAACCTGTGACTACTGGTGTTGTATCAGATATGGCTAATGCCACTGGAGTGGGAAGTGGAACATTTTATAGAGAAAACGTCTGGTTTTGACCTGTCCTGACTACTTTAGCAGACTGCCACAGAGCAGTTTCCAGTGGTGTGCAAGCACTGGGGAGGCTGACCTGTATGCCCTGCTTTCATCCTCTCTAATTAAGCCAGAGCAAATACATTCCTTGTCGAAATTGATAGCTGGTGGCAGATCCAAATGAATTTTCACATATTTCTGATGATGTACAATACAGTCCTGTTGTTTATGCAGCATCATGCTGTATGCCAACATGATGCACCATACCATGTGAGGCTCTGGCAAACTTACAAAGGGCAGCGGGAACAATTTTAATAGCTTTCTTTCAGATTGGATGGTAGGTATCTGATCTAAATGTTAGGTGATTTCTCTTGAAGTGCATATCAATAAAGGTTGATGATTTAAACATCTCCAAATATTTTTAATCTTCAGATATTTTAGTGCCAAGTTCTTTTTAGCGAATATAATGCATTTCAATGTTGAGAACAGCGAAGAGGGTGGGGTTTTCATATACATGCAACTGCAAGCATCTTTAATGCCCTTTGAAATGTAGTAGAACAAAGGTGCTTTCTTCTCTGATTTAGCCAAACTGAAGTGAGGGTTTATTTACACTTAGACTCATTTAAAGACGTATTTCTTCCTCTGCATTTTATCTGAATGTACTATTATAGTTAGGAAATCCACATGGACTTTGTTTACTGTTCAAAGTCTACTTTCAACTCATTATATTACCTTTATCATCAATTCTCAGTTTAGTATTTTATACTTAAATGATTTGATTGGATTCCAGTTCCCAAAATTTTTATGTAAAAATTTGTTTTTCTATTTATATTTTTTATATTCCTGACTTTTTTTATTTATGTAAATTTGCTTAAAAGGCTAATAGTTCAAATATACAGAGCAAAGGAGCGTGGTGTTGTGGCTAGACCACAAGGCCAAAAAAGAGAAGTGCATATGAAATAAACCTCCGGTTTTGTAACTTACGGTTCCCCTTACATATCTGTTCCGTTAGCAGAGTTTCCCTGTCCTATCATGAGCCTCCAGTTTCCTTCTGGCTCCTTATCCTGTGAGTTGCACTTTCTTGGACTGCATTAATGTCACTTAAGTATTTGAGTGGATCATCTTGTATGTGCCCTCTGCATTTTGGTCTGCAAACCAGGAGTCAAAGATATTTACTCTTCTTCTATCACAACTGGATTCTTACTTCAAGTTTTACAGTCTTTCAGATGAGCGGGTTACTGTCTGCTTCACAGGGGTGCTGTGATATTTAAATAATTCATTTCTGTTATTAAAGCATATATGGAAGAAGTGATGATGCCCCCCTCACCTGTGCGTACCTTAAGACTGCACTTTCAGACAACAGATCTGCACAAAAAGATCTCTGATGCCTTGTATGACATTAATGCAGCAAGGCGCTGATCTCTGTGTAAAGTGCCACATTTTCAAAATCACCTCACCAATCAGCAGTTCCTAAAATTTGGCCTCAATTACATGAACTGCGGTCTTTGGAAGGTCCGTCCTGATTTGTATTGAGTGGGCACATTAATCAAATATGGAGCGTGTGGCATGCTGACAATACTTTGTTCTGTAAAAATGTATCTGTGCTGATAATGCCTGAATTTGTTTTGCTCTGAACCAGCTGTGAACTCACTGGTGAGTGCGAAGTAGGTACAAGATGATGCCAAATCAGAACAGCCCTTATTTTATATCCACTTTCAACCCGTGATAAACCTATGCAAGGAACAATAAAATCAATGTGCTCCAACTGAACCGAATCTTGCACGTGGTGCCACATCTGCGCATGTTTGTTTTGCAGGACAAAGCATGGTGGGACACTGTGTGGGTCTGTGCTGCCACTGCTTGATGCAGGGCTCGGCAATGGAGCAGTTGGACAAAGCCAGCCCATTCTGAAACAGGAGCAGGAGTGAGTATCTAAAATGAAAAAAGATAGATATCACGAGCTGGTTACTTAGGGCAGCTCAAGGTAGAGTGGAACAGCCGTGTCAGTTGTAGCAAATAAAAGAAATGTCGTCCTTAACTCTTAAAATACAATACCATTAATAACTTCAGTAATAAATAAAATGTACTGTACTATCTGCAGTGATTACACACATTGAGACTATTATTTTTGGTGACTTATTGTAAAGATTCCGCTGCATTGTTGAAATAACAGTAGAAAGGGTCTAGGTGGTGATGAGGCTTTTGCTTCTCCAGGCTTCCTTTCACTGCCTATTGTTCAGCAATTTTTATAGACCTTGTAAAAACTGGAATTCCCAATCCTACTAATGAGACATTAACATGCAAAATGGGGTGATATGAAATGCAATGTTTTTATGAAACTAGCAATATTCCTGTAATCCTCACAACAGCAATATTCCTTGATCATATCCACTACGTGATTTTACCTTGCCTGACATTGTATTTGTGAAGTGGTAAAATCAATGCTTTAAGAGAATAGTTTAAAAAAAACTGCCCAAGAATAAGCAAATAAACTTAAACTGAAATATAAATATTAGTTTATGCTGTATGGTATTTTAGAATAAAAAAAATACCTTTGCTTTGTTTATTTGTTTGCAAAATATGGTTGTAGACTTTAGTGTCAGAAATAAAGGGAGATCATGAATGCTGAAAAAAATACATCCAAGTATACTTAAAATTTTGAGAGGGAAAGAAACACATTAAAGCTTGGTAATGATTTGTAAATTGCAATGAGCAATTCAAGAAACATTTAAAATAGAGGCAGCAGCGGTATATGCAGTATTTGAACATCCTATCGTTTGTGACTGTGCCGTCAAAGTCCAATACAAACACAACATGCTGTACCTAGAGAATCACTTGGTGCAAAAACACTACATATTTTACAATCTAGATGTTCAGTTATGATGAATGTCAACAAAAGCAGCCACAAGAATGACCCTCCTGACTGCACTTCAAAATCTTGCCAAGAAATGTATTCCCTATACTGTCATAAACAATCTATTTGCCTTCATTGTCTACTGATAAACATTTCCTATCCATTCTTTTGAAGCACGTAATATTGACATACTATGAGATAACAATAGGTAGTCTAAAATAAAATCCATTTGGGTTAACTCTTATGTTCGAGGTCTACTTTCCTAATAAATAAACTGATTTTTAATTGTCATAAGCAGTCATCAAATACTGTGGAGTGCTTTGGGTGTCACAACTTTAGAAACACCACAGTGTGCTAGCAGCATTATCATTTTCAAATTGTGACACAGCTTTCTTGTGCAGAGCTGATACTCCCAAATTGGCAGCATAGTCTGAAAAAAACCCCAGGAATATTGTTTCATCAAGCAGCAGTCATAAAGTGGCTTTTTTTCTTTAGCTTTACTGTTAGCAATCGAGTCAGAGCATTCTGCCAGTTATCAGTAAACAACTGATCCATAGTCTCTCTGAAACCCGTATCTCTAAACATATTTGTCAATCAATTTGCCTACTTTGTATTAACAGCTATACTGGCTGTGTTTACAATGTCAGGAATATTTACTGAATTAAGCGTAGTTGTCACGCAGATGGTATTAAACCATCAGTATTAATATTGACTCACTATAGTTGCAAACCATGCTTTTAATGCATGGTATCTTACCACAGATAAACAGAACACAGCAAAAAGTTATTTTAAATATGGAATAATTACATGGTGCTGTATTACACTGATGTCTAAGTCAAATGGGTGTTTCAGAAAATAAAAAAAGAGGTTCCACATACATTGACCTTTCATCTCAGGTTAGTGATGAGTTAACAGTTACAGAGCACTTCCTAAATATAATTTCAAGGCTATTTTTCATGCTTTACATTGAAGGCTTTCTGAACACGTATCACCTCTTGCCCAGCCCATACGAGAGAGGTAACATTTACCACATCCCTTTTGTAGCCCGAAAGAGTTAAAAAACTAGCACATATTTATTAGTCATAATTATAAGGGTGATTGTGTAAACCAGGCACTGTGTACATATGCTGTGGTCTATCTACTAGACTACTGTCAATAAGTCTGATAATACATAGAAATATAGGCATGTTTATGACAATTTCCAAAGAGGCAGGAATAACAGTGTTCAGTTTTATATTTTTTCCAGACACAGAGAAAGAAAGAAGTGATGAAAGAGAGAAACAGAAGCAAATTCAGCTTTGTTTTTCTTCATCCTGTAAATTAGAAATATTTCTAAAAACATCCATTTTGTCTGATACTCTGTACAATGTACATTCTAAGATACCACATTGCTAAGACATCTATCCAAGTCACAATAGCTGAATTATGCAGTGTATTCCCAAATAAATACTGAGAGCCCCATCACCTGCTGCTTGAAGTCTGTAAGGAAATGCATTTGTGAGTAAGGTAAAAATCTCTTAGGAAAACTGGCAATATCTCCCAAGAATCCTCAAGATGTAGGGAAGAGTGTGTCATTTTCTCACCAATAATCTGCACTTTTATCTTACATGAAACAATTTTTCACAAAAAAAGTCTGCAGTCCTTGTATTTGATAAAGAAGAATTAGAAATAGGTCCAATTTCCTTTTGAAAAGCAGGCTTCTTCTGCTTTTGATTGGCCTTTTCCATGACCCTCTATACAAGAAGACAGATAATAAATATAATGATTTGTACTGAAAAGAAAACTGTAAGGATAATGGCCCAAACAGTGTAGGTTTTTGTAATGTTACCATAGTAAATAATAGCAGCATGGTTCTCATGGTTATAGTTATGGCCGTATCAGTGTTTCCGTTATAAATCCTGTTTTTCATAAGTTTATCATTTCATTTTAATGATTTTTTTCTTGGCTGAACTGCAACACAGAAGGTTTCAACAAGGAACACTTTTCCTTTAATTTAAAAAGGAATAATTTTTTTTGGCTAGTCACGAGCCATCTGTTAATCAAAAAGAACAATTTACTTGTTTATAACAATGTTTTGCACCATCTAACAGAAAAAAAAAAAAAAAAAA